>JANIJI010000009.1:11265000-11587500 GCA_024500535.1 Leptonema lineaticorne | reverse complement strand
AAACATTATCGTCTTTAGAGTATTATTTTTTATGGATGCATTATATTGTAAACTTTAATGATACATATTACAATTCTCATTTAAATTTTATTATTAACGAATAATTTCAATTACCGTTAGATTCCAATCTGATATATAGTTGGATTTTATCGATTACCAATGAATGTACTACTGTGATCAAAAAGTAAAGTGAAATTGTCATTTAAAACTCCCGGACATTGGAAAGGCAGATAAATTGTATTTTTTCCTATGTTGGCAGGACTGTCTATAACATTTGCCAAGCGTCTGTTTATCAATAGCTTTAATTATCTCCGAGTTAAACGTATTTTTACAACTCTTGGTTCCTTCATCATTATAATGCACTATATCATACTACATTGGTTTTTCGCGACTTTTTTGTCAAAAACTCAATTTATATCGTTCTAAAACTACCGTATTTGCCTGATTTGGCTCCGTGCGACTTCTGGCTATTCAGCGAACTCAAAAGGCCAATGCAAGGATGCCGTTTTGACACAATTGAGGAGATAAATACCTAATCGAAGAAGGTCTTGAAAGCTATAGCGGAAAAAGACTATTAAGACTATGTTGGCAAAAGTGCGTTTTATTGAATGGGGGATTACTTTGAAGTGAATGAAATTGATTTGGAAGAATAAATAAAGAATTTACATTTTATAAACAAATTTACCTTACTTTTCGATCATAATGTTATAAACTCGAAACGCTGGTGAAAGCAAAAACTTCCCAAGTATCGTGGTTTTAAGCAAATTGATTGACGCTAATTGATTAAAAATTAGTTATAGAGAAAATAATGTGCATGTGAGCAGCAGCCATAGATTTTCAGTTTCTTCTGGAAAACCTGGCTTTTCAAGTCATGGTAGCCTTACATGGGGCGTTCTCTATAAAATATCATCCGCCTAGATTTACTGCACTATTATATATCTTCGTTCATATATAAGTCTACAATATATATATATGTATATAAATACGAATATCTATAATATATTTTTTATTTTTTTATTTTTTGCCCTCCTCCTCGCTTATAAAAAAGCCAATAAATCAATATTGTCTATCGGTTGATATATGTATATATATATATATATATATATATATATATATATATATATGTATATATATATATATATATATATATATAATATTATATGCAGTTTGGTAACAAGGAGTAATTCTACGTTTTGCACATAAATCACGCGCGTAAAAGTAAATTGTACTGACGCATAAAATATATTTCGCTCACTTGACTTTTTAAATGATCGTTTTTATTTTATTGATTTTTAAATGGTTTATTATATATACATACATTATGGCGAGCGTTTAACGGTAAATATTGCGCAACTTTATGTAAAATACGTCGATAATAAAATAAATATATCTTTTTTCTCTGCTTCATCTTTCGTAAAAACTATTCGGAATTTCTATAAAGTACTTACTTTGAATTGTATCGTTGATCGCTGTTTATTGATATCAATTGATAATTGTCATGAACGGTATTAGAAATATTATATGCATTGTTTTCAATTATTATGAAAAAAATATATATCACATGAGCTACATTAATAATTCAAATTCATTATTGTATTACATCTCGTATTTTTGTATTATTGTATTGCATCTCGAATTTTCAAATTGCAATTTGAAAATTCCATGATTTTATCTTAGCTAATGTGTATTAAAAATTTTACTAAAAATTAAACTATACTTCCAGATATATTTGAAAAAAAAATATAACGTTTAGTATAAACAACGATTACATTATATATTATCGGGAGGTTTGTTTTGGCCGAAAGTAAATAAATAAAAAAAAGTGGATTGCAATTGAACCGTTTGCTTTTTCTTCTTGTTTACATAAGTACGTGCGTGTATGCCGAAGCGCAAGTTATTTTGCTTCCGACCACTATACACAAGTTTGTACATATCTCGTACATATTTGCATAAATATTGTGCGAATGTTTTAAGATATTTTTTAGTACAAAGGCCTTAACAGATTTATAAAAAATCGTTTAAAATATTATCGGATTATCTTAATTTTTTAGATTTATATGGAATTACCTATAGTTCTTCACGTTGAAGTCTTCCATACTAATCATTTTTCATTGCATGGAATGTCAATGAACACTAGTTGTCGGAAAGAATACGATTTATATAAAGATATATATATATATATATATATATATATATATATATATATATATATATATATATATATAAAGAGAGTAAAAGAGATGTATTTATTAATTTTATATATGTATGTGTGTATCTGTATTTGTATGTATTGGATTCGATTTGAAATTTATGCAAAACCGGCAACGCGCCTGCTAATATAAAAATCAATTAGGTACACCTGTTATGAGCGTACGAATAGATATAGAATGAGAAAATAAATGTTCCTCTTATATAGAAGCATCAGTGGCGTGTCGCAATTATTTTAGATTAGGGCGTTGATAAAAAGTATATAATAAAATAGTAATATTGTAAATTCTAACTATGAAATTCTCAATAAAAGTATATCTAAATTTAGATTATTTTGTTTATGTTTTCTAAAAAGTTTTCAACGTATAGTTTAATAATTTGTATTTTTTAGTATAAATTTTGTATATAACAATGTAAATGAATGTAGTTAGTGGTAAGACGTAATATTTTTTTTGTGAGAAGGCGAATTAAGACAGAGGAAATACGAAAAAAAATGAATAATAAAAAACGTGTCCTATTGATTAATAAGTATGTTGAAGTATTTCGTTCTAATGGCCGGTACGGCGATAAAATGGATTAAGCTATCATCGGCACATTTGCTGTCTCTTCTCTATATACGTCCATGGCTATCCTATCATGGCGGTGAAATGTCATTCATTATGGCTGCGCGTCGGTGCGCCATAAAGACTTCTTGCCCAGTGATAAATCGATTTAATTATTCCGGTATCGCTGTGGGTTCGGTTCAAGATGTAAATGCACGCCTTGACGAAGATCTATTGGCCGCTGCTTTGTGGAGACGATATCGAACACTTTTCATGCGATTTAATATAGTTAAAAAACATTACGTTTTCAATTAACATGTCAATTGCAACGTGTTATGTAGATGTCAAAATCGTGAATGTGATATTAAACAAGGTATGATAGTTTCTATGTAGTCTTTCGATAACGTATATCATTGTGAATTAAAATTTTCACATTAAACACTAGCGTATTTTAACCATATTTACACAATAATTTTTGAATAAAAATCTATTAATTTCATAAAAATAATTTATGCGATGTTTAAATTAAAATTTTCGGTTATTGAAATGAAAAAATATTTTTAATATAAAATCAATAAAATTTATTTATGATGAAATTATTTTTTAATCTTAAAACTTTTTCAATTCTTGGTATAACTTTTAACTTAAATATTTTTTATTCCAGTATATCTATTAACATAAACAAATCGCTGTAATTTAATGCAACTGCAATATATTAAATTCAGGTCTACATAACTGCTATTACAGGTGTTGTTCAATACATATGTATACACATTTGAACACATGTAAATCCGTAAGAGAAGGAAAAAATACTCGGCGAATACCTGTCGTCACCTTTTCTTGTTGGTTATCTAAGCTGGAAGTGTGATATCAATAAAATACTGGTTAATAGTCTTCAGATAGATGTACAAGCGTATTTATATTTATAGCGATCGACGATAAAATATTCAAACGCTTTCAAAGTACGGTTTTCTTCTAAAGAATTACGAATATAATAGAATAATGATGATTTCACATATAAATGTTTAAAATATTTTTACATATCGCTTAATTAATATTGATTATTATATATTAAAATTTTTATTTATGATTTTATAATGAATATAAAGTGTAGTATTTCCGAAATGTACTGATTTTTTAAACGTTTACCTGTTAATCACTTTGGATAGAATTCGCTTTGCGCATAGGCAATCATTCAAAATTAATTAGAATAATATCACGATAATAAATCACGTATTGTGTCGGAAGAGAGCGTTTGTAGTAATTTACGTATGTGCGTGTGTGAAATCATCGTCTTTCGTGGAACCGAACCCAACAATGCCGTTCTCACCGATAATAGTTCCTAGGAAAAGTGATAGTGAAGAAAAAAAATGTATTGCCGAATAAATTACATCGTATTATGCGAGTCTCGTTTTACACGGGCGAAAATGAACGTATCAAGTACCCCTGTTGACTTCAATTTAATATGTAGATTTGTTTTATTTTGTTCTTTTTTTATTACAGTCGTCTAAGCATCAATTTTGTTTACACTAAATCGAAAATCGCGTAGTTGAAGTCTTTTTTGGCTCATATTTTGAAGAATAAAATCTAAAAATTATTCGTTGTTCAAATATTATGCGGTAAATTAATTAATCGTTTAATCGGTAAATGACTAGTAAGCATCGAAAAATTGTTCGGTTCGACCAGAAGCTTTATAATAGTGCTATGCTTTAGTATTTTAATATACATATATAAGATATATAATATCAACATATACATGTATTATACTCATATGGATATGTAGGAAAGATTGGAACTCGTTACTGTCCGTCCGCTTCGAGAGCCTTCGCTTATCTTATAAATATAGCCTCATATCTATTCATAAGCAAATGAACAAAGCTTTTTTGGCTGTTGCGCCGCAAGATCACTTTTGTTTTTATAAAAATCTCCTAACGCTTTACCGCGCCATGATTGATGATGTTTAAAATTAGTTTGGTCAATCAAAACTTAAAATGCTGAATGAGTCAAACATGAGTATTTTTCTTTTACCTATATGAAATACTACAATTTATTAAAATATGAACTATGATTTTATACTACTATTTCACAAAGAAAATTCTATTAAAAAAGAACGTTTATTAAAAATTCATTCAATAAATTCAGAACTTTAGATATATATATATATTATAATCTGTAGTCTCGTATAATAGTACGTTTAGAAAAAAAAACCTGGTATTTTTTCGTATTGACTTTGTTCTAGTAAGGAATAGGACCTTAACTCTAATATGTCCAAGCTTTGGCTTAGTCCCTTGCGAACATTTTATCGTCGATCTGAGTCAACGTCTCTACGTTCGGCATTATAGAGAGAACGCTACCCGATAATAATACAAACGCTGTGTTTATGGAAATTTCACAATGTACCAGCGCATTGTTCGTTCATAGATATTCGCTTTTTATATAAAAGCGAGGACGGCCTTTGCTTATTTGCTTTAAGATCCGATAGAAAATCAGTCTAATGAAGTCGTCGCGTATCGTTTTCCACTCGTATTTAGATCTTAAAATTTATGTCGTGAATTGTTTGCGTCTTCCCTGTTATTAGTATAAAATAGAAGTTTGTAATTTTTTTCACAAAATAATTGGCATATGAAAAGTGAGAAACGCGTGTGAAAATTGCGTGTGTCGTCCTTTTCATTATAACAAGTTTGCTGTTCATCAAAGGTGTTGTGATTGTTGAATTTTCACACTTGGTTGTCCACTTACGGCGTAAATATTTGAAGTTCTATGAATAGTTCTCAGTTTTTTTTTGTCATATTATAGAAATTTATTCCGCTATTGGTCTAAAAATATGAACATTCTCAACTATATTTGGAATTAATCGTACAATCAATTTTATATTTTGCATTTTTTCCTATACTGAATATTGACAATTGATTTTATCTAGATGCATTATAAATTTTACTAGTTTTTTTTATAATTTTTATATATGGTTGATGTCCTTTTTAATATATTAGTACTACATTTTTGTTAACGTTTCCTCATCATTTATAGAGAAAATAAATATACAATATTGTATGATGACAAACGTATTTATATATTTTGAACATATTGGGTCTGAATTCAAACATACCATTGAAACATTTCTTTTACATATTAGGTTTTTTAATCAAAAAAAAAAAAATATTTAAAAGATTGAATATAGAGATTTGAAAAGAAGTTTTATTTTGCAGAGGGAAGAAAAGTTGATGTATTATATATATGCCTGTGTGTGTGTGTGGATTTATAAAATTTGTATTGCAAATTTGCGATATTTGAGGACCACCTATAAACTTTTGAACGTATATGGTCCGACATATGTTTATTTGAAGAATCGCGTTCGACTTTTGTATATGTACATATATCGGATATTGTCCGAGGATGCCGACACGGAACATATCCCAGTCGTGTATCTGTCCAATAGAACTAACACTTAACTGTAAACTTCTTGTCAATTTGCGCTGCTCAACATTACAAATTCAGCGAGAGCGTGGCTCCCGCTACAGATAAATTGCCATTGGAACAAACCGCGATCGCATAAATTGAGTACGACTATTTAAATACGAAATTAAACTCAATTAACATCATTTCCGAACATTTTAATTAGTCACCGTATAATCCAAATGATTTTTTTTGAATGTAAATCGTGAGAAAATGGACGATAACTTCATCGATTATTATAATGTAATGTTGGAATCGAATGTGCACACGTGAAAATTATGAAACATTTTGAAATTGCACATCAAATTTCCAATTAGCGAGACTATTTGGAATAACGGTAAGAAAATTCAGACGATTGTTTCTTTGGAAGCATGCAGCATCATTACTTTCATACACACTGGGGTTTTGGGTTGAATTTTCGCGGAAATTTCCGTTCAGGGTTTTATGGTAATGCAATCGAGGTAGAGCTTGGCTGCCTCAAACTGCGTGTTCTCGATTCGTTTTTCTTTTCTGCTTTTTATGTTTTACTGCTCTCACTGCCTGCTGCTTCAGTGTTATTTGCATTTTATCTGTATCAGCTTTTTGCCGGGTACTTCTTCTTTTCGTTTCGTTGTAAAAATCGTTCGGTTGCCTAAATTATAATTCAATATTTCCGACTCGGATATTAAGGATTTATTTTTTTATATTTTTTTCCCTCCTATATTTTAAGATCCTCACCTGAACCACCACCACACTCATATTTTTTTCATTTGTATTCAATATGCAACAGTAATATGGAATATTTAATGATGTCAGATGTGTGAGATTAATATGAAAGATGATATTTTTTTAGATGAATTCGAATGAATCTATCCATTAGTATTTTTCTCCGATGTTTAATAAAATAACGATTAAAATTCAATCACGTATATGAACATCAAAATGTCAACAATACTTGCAGACATGTATTGAAAACTTCGGACTAATCAGCTATGGATGGAAATGGATTTATAATCAAACTTGTTTGTGATGTCAATGAATGAATTGATGACAATATATAATATTTTTGTGTACTATATATTTTATAAAACAAATATTACATTTTAAATTAGAACAATATGGAAAATATAGAAAAATGAAATTTTAGGGCAAGTTTTAGTATGATATAGAATTAGAAAAATATCAATCTAAATAGCTTTTCCACGTGAAACTTCCGAAACCGACTTGACTTTGATAAACTATTCTGGCGTGTCCGTCTCGGCCGTTCCTTCAGGAATTCAGCTGCCAGAAAGAGACATTTTCTCTCGGGACTGTTTAAGTGGCGCGAATGAGACAGTCGCATACCATTGTCTTTTTTTTGTTTTCATTTTGTCCCTTTTTTGTTTGTTACGTTTGTGTTTTTTGTTTGTTTCGCGCGCGAGCTCGCGCGAGAGCCGGAGAACTGGAGAACAGTCGAGCGCGCGAGTCGCAGACGCCAGATGCCGAATCGGGATTCCTGATGATGTCGAGAAAAACACGGGCTTATTTGAATACATGCCGCAAAGTCGAAAGGGCCCAACTTGTTCCCGGACTCCGGTTCACTTTGGACCTTTTCACGACGGTGGTACGTGAAGGAAAGGGGTATGGTGGGGGACAGAGGACGCGGCTCGCGGCCATTGCCACACTCAGGGGGCGCCAACATTGTACGCCGCACGCTTATATTTCATTATTTGTTATTATATAACTATATATAAATAAGTATGATCATCGATCGTCATACCCGAAACGTCATTCATTCATATTTCAATGTTTTAATTTTTATTTATTCTTTTCATTTATAGTTTATTTATTGATATTTTTAAATTTATTTTAAGTTTTTGATAAAATATAAAAAAAATGATTTACAAATTTCATAAAAGAAAACAGGTGTATTTCAAATATTTTTTCATATTTTTGTTTTTATATTGTCGATGTTTGATTTGGGTGGTCGCACCTGAGATTATCTTGTATTATACAAGATGAAATTGCATTAAACCTTTTTTTTTCGAAGTATTCAAAATGCTAATCCTCTTTGTGAAACGAACCCATTCTTTGTATTTTGTTTTAGTTCATAATCGAATATTATTTAAATAGGTATAATCTATTATCATATTTAAATAGGTATAATCTATTGTTACAACATATAAATATTTTTTTAATGAAATTATATTTTAAACAAGTAAATAAAATATATAATTTGAAATTGTTACATCAATCGAAGGTCTGTAGAAATCAAAATCGGAATAATATTATTAAAAATATTCAACTTCAAGTAGAAAATGATATAATGTTAGATGAATATCGTCACTCTTTTCGCTAATTACTATCATCATGTTTTGTCAAGCTAATGCGGCAATTTGCAAATAGCCAATAATTTTTAATTAATATTATGCCGAAAAAAAGTATTGAGACGGTCTCTATTGGAGTGGACACTAAAATTGATGCGTCGATTAAAATTCATGCGAATATGCTAATTCCGCAACGATTATTGATTATAAATTCAATTTTTATTGGTGTTGTCGACTACTGCGTACTGTTGGTCTACCGCGTCCGTAAAACTTCTCAAAGCTATTTTTACCAATTGAAGCAAATTAAACGATAATAATAAAACGTCACGTTTCTTATGAACACATACATATACTTTAATATACTCATACGCATGCGTGATATTCATTTTTTGGTTATTACAATTTTTGTATGTTAGGAATTATTGCATATAATTTTCCGGTAAAATTTCTTTTCAACTACCTATAATAAACACGTTTATTATAAATTTGTTGGTGTGGAAATGACCGCTCTCGCGTATGATAGAAATTTTGTATATTATATTTTTCAAAATAGTCACGATGCATATCATCAATTTTAGTGAGTACAAGTCAGTGTTTTGTAAAAGTACGTGATTTTTATTACACGCACAATAACCCATATTTAAATATCGATGTAACAGCTTATTTTTTATATCATTAATTAAAATGATTGATGACAATATTAAAAAAAATATGTTAATAGATTTACTTAATATTTATAAAATATTTCAATTATTATTATAAAGGATTAATTTTTTATTCATTAAAATATTTAGATATAATATTTTGAAGACTTTTTTGTCATATATATTAAAAATTAATAAAATTATATAATATTCACTGTTATATTGCAGTAATGTGATGAATATATTATAAGTAATAATTTGAATGTGTTTATTCACGGTTATCGTTAGAAGTGTATCTGTTCTCAGGGGGGTTGTTTGTCGTCCGCGACCCTCGCGGGGATGATCCCTGGCGGGCGCGGTTGCCAGTTGAATGTGAGGCCGCGTTGCCGCGCTTTTGGTCTCGCGCGCGCTACTCGCGGTGCTGTTCGCGCCGCCACAATTGGACTCGTTGAAATTCCTGGCATGGCATGCCGCCACAATTACATTTATACGCGGCGGCCCTTCTCCCGATAATAATTGATTACCATTGGTTTGGTGGAAGGGCCCGGGGCGCTCCTGATGGCCGCTTCTGTGCTGCCATACAACAACCTTCCTCTGTCGCAGCCTTCTAAAGATGATGCCATCCTTCGTTGATTTCCTATAATCCAACCGTTGACAATTATAAACCTAAACAAATAAATACACTCATCAATTTTATTACATGTATTTCATCGTAAATATATAAATATTCTTTGATGCATTCAAATTTATTTTCTTCGTTACCTTCGACCACGTTATTGTTATAGTCGATGAAACATTTGCGGCTAAAAGCAATATTCCTATTTTCATGCTTCCGTAAAACGCGGCTGTTACACACAAGGAATTTAACTGTTATAATAAATTTCGATTAAGTGGTTAACACAATAACCTCACGCTGTAATGTCGTGAGGTATTGACAAGTAATCTCGAATTCAAATCTCGGGTCAAGATGTACGTGTATACGTAATACATTTTTGTGCGTATATCGTTTAATATATAGTACAGAGTTTCTCAATTTTTTGGAGTCGCGCTTTCATCACGAAAGTTCACAAACCCGTAATATCCTTTAATTGTTTCAAAATTCCTTTTATATATCAATATTTATTCCGTTATAATATACGCTCTCACTATATATCAGAGCATTATCGTTAAAAAGACGATATATATAGGAGTGTTTCCATTTTTTTTTCGTCTTGGTAAATTCCAAAAGCTCTAAACGATCCTCAATCGTAACAGCTATAACTTAATTAAAATAAAAACTGGAAAATTAGCATCGATTGTCGAACGTTGAAATTTATTATGGTTCTTGCGTAATGTATATGTGTAAGCGTTCTTTGTAACGCACAAATTCAACCGGATTAAAAATTTTGTGCGCTCGCATATTTCGTTTATTTTTTTATTCTCTCTGTTTTTTTATTTTGGGTAGTTGATTAATATTTTGGCATTCGATCGCGTCGCTTTAATTAATAATATATCGATGTTTACGTAAATCATTTCGCCGATTAACAAAAACGAGGAAGCATCGCGTAAAAATTTCATTACAGAAAGAGACCGCTTGTTTTATTCGTCGACTAGTTAGATTTATTGCAAGATTATATGTTTGCCGTTGAGAAATAAAATTTATATATATATTTTTCTCTTTTTCTCTCGATATTGCTATCGATTTCCTTAATCAAATTCAATTAAATCGATAAATATTTTTTTTCTCTATTTTTACCGTGTATTGACTTGTTTTTATTTTGTTAAGAAAAAAAAAGATTTTTATTTGTGCGTTAGAATTCCTCACATTATTGATTTATGTTTATTTTTAGCTCGATATTATTATCATATTATTTAATTTATAATAATAAGCATTGTGACGTAGTGTTAAATTAAAAAGTGCAAAAATTTTCAGAATTAGAGACGAACTTTGATATTTGTGTTGGAAGATTTTTTATTATTTTGTTTTATCTATCTTCAATAAGGTGCTGAAATCGATAATGTTTTTTATTTACTAACTAAATGTTAAATTTAGAAACAGATTGAGGAAGTATGACATAAAATTTGATAGTTATGAAATATAGTTAAATTTACATATATATTTAGGTAAGAAAATCGTTTCACAATTCATGTAGTATATATATATATATATATATATATATATATATATATATATATATATATATATATATATATATATATATATATATATATATATATATATATTTATCTATATAGAAAAAATCAAATTTATATATCAGAATAAACAAACGATTTTAATCTAATTCTGGACTATAGTTTTTAATATAAATACTTTAAAAATAATGGTGTTTAGGTAGTTTTTACCCTATTTATTATAAACAAAAGACGTATATTTGCTTTTCGTTTCTTGTGATCTTAGATGAACGTATACGTGGTTTGTAGTTGTGAATATGTACTCATTGGATGCGTCTTCTTCGGATAAGATTATTGTTGAAAGAATTTTCCATTAGTAGGACTCGTCTAATAGACGTGTGTTTGTTTTTGAAAGAAATAGTTGCAGTCAAAGCGTGGTGGGCCGGTGGTGAGGAGTCATTGGTAGCCATTGAAGATGGCTGCTGTTCAGGTGCAAATTGGTCGGTCAAATCAACACAATAAACACCTAACCCTTGACGTTTTTAGAGCCATATATGGGAAATATATATGGGAGCGCCATCCAGCTCTTTTCTTAGCTACTGTGCGCGAGTGGTTTGTCAACAAAGTTTGAACCTACTACGCCACATTTTAGATCTAGTATGCATATGGACGCTTTCTATATCATTGAATTTACATTTTATTTAATTAAAACTTTTGTATATAACTAGAAAAAACACTGACAAATAGATTGTAATCAAATTTTGAGGTTTAAAATCTTGTTTTGTGACATTCGCTTCAATCGTAGCTTTTAGTAAAATATAGAACAGAGCTTATATACGCGTATATGAATAACTTGTCGTTTCAGATCACACACTTTTATGTTTTGGGAAATCGTCGGCTTCGTCCTTTATCCTTTCTTTAATTATCGGACTTTGTGAATGCATGAGTGAGTCCGATGGCACCTTCATTCATTCACACGTGAATGGCTCGAAATTGAATTTTAATAACACGCCTATATACTTTTTATTTTTTTCATTTTTTATCTTTACTATGCGCATCAGTTAAACACACTTAGATCCCGCCGTCTTGTATTTATTTATTATATTATATGAAATATTTTTCTATGTTAAAATCTAGAACGTTAAAACCGTAAGAATTTTCATCCGTTGTTTTGAGCTTAAGAAGTTTGATTTCAATAGTTTAATAATTAATTTGATATTTTTAATAGAAATATTTTTAAAATCTCTCAATGAAAGAATAAATATGAAGTTGGCGATAAGAAAGAGAGATTTGGATCTGCAAAAGTGTGTAGTGGCGCTAATTTACTTTTGCATAATAAAGTGTATAATTAAAATGATTTATTGAAAGTCGATTAATAAGCAATAATTACAAACAATAATTATATTTTGTTGAAAGTGAAAATTAATTTTTAATTATTAGTAATTATCTGATATCGCTTTAATACTTGCTTTTTCATTTTTGTGTAAATCATATCGTTGACAGACTTCTCTTTTACATGAGACGTGTTATAAAAGAGAAATTAACACTAGATCAAGTTACATTTTAAGCTTAGTATATAGTAACGGTTTAATTACTAAATGGATTCCAACACTTCTATTATAACTTCTAATATTACGACTTCATATTTTTATAATCATACGTTAATCAATATTATTTATTGATTTCATTTCTATATCAAGAAATTGAGTATATTAAGACTAAAATTTAATATTAAATTCATTAATATATAAAATATTTAGTATGTCGTCAGTTATTTCCTTTTAATACAAATATTCTAAATTTTTAGTACTCGATTTAAAAAGTACAGTTGAAGTTGCGTTCAATAAAATGAAATATTTATAGTAATTGTGTTTAAATAAAATGTAAATGATCAGGGATGAAATAAGGGACGACAGAAGATGGGAGAGAAGGGGGTTCATTCACAACGATAAAAGCTTCACGACTTTTGAATCGAGATTTTTAATCTGATTAAATTAAATCTACCGTGTGCGGTCGCAAGTCGTTCAAGATCCGAATTAGATAATGTCGTATTGGCTATGTTTATACTTGTCGTGATGTGATTTCACGTATTTTTATAATCTTCAATTTTCCCTTTTGCACGAAAAAAATAGTTAACAGATTACAAAGCTTCGTAGTCCATGATGATATTGTGAATATATATCGTTTTCATATGAATTCATTCTTCCATATGGTACATATTTTTTGCGATATAAAAAAAATACATATTTTTATAACGATCTTGACCTTAGGAACGTTAAACTGTTGACCTATGGTTTGTTGGAGAAGATACAAAGAGGAAGACTTCGCCGTGACGTAACTTTTAGAAACGAAACACCTGTCTGTAAAGAATTCAACTTACTTCTCATGCAAACAATGCGATTAGAAAATGGAGCACATTTTTATATTTTTTCTCCTTCTTCTAATATCATTTCTCTTCTTGTTTGTTAGTTCGATTAACGAGTTTTAATGAAATTAACTCCAATCGACACACAAAACGTTTTGTTTTAATACTGTGCAGTATTTTTTCTGCATTGTTGTTAACATGGCAATTATGAACTTTAATTACAGTGCCGTTGAATACTTCAGTATTTTTCTTTGTAAACATGCGGTGTAATGTAGTTTTTTTATGGTTTCAATGTTTTTAACGTATTTTAAAACGCATATTTCGAGCGTTAATTGAATTTAAATTTTAGCAGTCAATAAAAATTGTGTATTGAAACATAATTTTATTATTATAAATATATAATATAATAATGATTAACATCAATTTAAATTTTATTTATTGAGAATGATATGAGTAAATTTTAAACTGAATTGAAAAAATGATTTTTGAGATATTTAATGTGGATATATGAATTTTATTGTATATTAATATTAATTCGAATTTTTCTGTTAGATGTACCCTTTGTGTTTTGATGGTGTCATGTATGAGTGAGATAGACGAAATGTGTATGAGAAGAAGAGAGAAAGAAAGAGAGAGTTGAAACACGCATTGGAGAGCAAGCACCTCTTGTTTCTTCTGCTGCACGGTTGCCCGAGGTAATGATACAACAGCGGGCAATAATAGTCGCACCAACCGAGATGTGCCCTATAGTTAGGCAATGGTAATAATCCAAATTTGATTCCGAAATGTAATTCCTGCTTACGTTGTTCGTATGAATGTTGTACTTGTGTATGTGTATATATATATATATATATATATATATATGTGTGTGTGTGTACATACACAAGAAGGTACATTAAAAATTCGTGAACGTATATATATGTTTGTACAAGCGGACGTAATGACCGAGGCTGAAACTCCAAGTTCTCATTATTCGAAATCCATTTGAAGAAGTCGATATCGTGTCCTTGCTTCTAACATCTAAAGATTGTGTGAGTATATTATACAAGTTTGTACAATTGATTTAGATTTTAATTGTATCTAATTTCTAAGTGATTAATTTTTATTCTTTAAAAATTTTACGATTTTTAGAAAAAAAATAATCGTAAAATGACGTTTGCAAGTATTCAATGATTTCTTCGCGTTCTATTTTGATTTCTATTTATAAATTAAATTTAAAGACATGAGTACTGATATTTTTAAGTGTTATATCATATATTTATAATTTTATAATGATATTTTTGTTATTAATTTCATAAAATATATTTTATTTTTGACAGTGCATCGTAAAAAGATATATTAAAATACTATAATTATTTCTTAGATATAATATAGTTTCTAGATATGAACTTTATACTAGAACGAATCAAGCATATAAATCGAGGTATCATTGTATTATGAATATATAATACATCCATGTGCCATAAAGAAAACAATAAAATATGTAATTAAACCATTGAACACTAAATAACCGTCACCAATTAAGAATGCGAGTACATAGCACGCACCACAAGATATACATATCGTATCTTTTTATATAGATTTCAAAAATGATGTGTAACATTTCCGTATCATTATTTATATACATATTTATATTACAGTTAAATATATTTTCGGTTGTATTTTTTCAAATCTTCCATTCCATATACGTGAGCCGTCACGTAGTGGTCAACGCTTTATTTAAATTGACTATCGACCCACCTCTTGCTTTCTAAGCACGGAGGCTTTTACCGAGACGGCATATCTGCACGCGTCCTTAACATGTGTCATTCATGATGTGTTTGTGCATCCACCCCATTTGTTGTATGGCGTTTTTCCGTCTAACCCTATTTCTGACACGTCTAAGCAAACACGATAGAGAGCAAAGTAGAATAATGTGATAAAAAAAAAAGCGACGGTTGCTTACGCACAAACACACGCATACACATATATACAAAATTAAAAGCTTTTAGCGCTATCTGCCACATCGATCGACAATTAGTATGCGCTCATTTATATATATATAATTATATATATATATATTTTTTTTTCTTCTGGATCATACGTTCGTGTGTATGTGCTGCTTCTTCGCCGAATTTTTAATGGAACGAGGTGTTGGCGTCGTTTCGAATTTTGATAACGTGCAAAATAAAACTCAATTAGTCGAACTGGCAATTTAAACTTGTCTCTAACTGTCTTTTCGCTTTTGAATTATGAAAATAATAAAAATTAAAAACAACGGTGAATTTGCGATTACTTGTTACAGGAATTTATAAAATACGTGCACTATATATCAGTAATGGATTGTGATTATCATCTTTATCTTTAAAGACGATGGTCTTTAGTAAAAACTTTTTTAACGTATAATTTTTTTTTCTAAATATCAATGAGACTGTTAAAGTCTTTATTATATCTTTTCCAGTATGAAAAAAAAATGTTATAAAACCAGACGAACTTTTAAGAGCATTATTTTATTAAAAAAATAGAATTGTATTAAAAATTAAATTATAACACTTAATGTTCTACATATATCAATACACATAATTAATTATAAAATTTTACTTATTATTCTCTGGTTTATATATAAACATAATTTGATGTAATGTTTTATTTGCTATTTATAGAATAAATTGATATAAATAAATTACAAATGATTTTAAAAATGTTTAAATATTCATAGATTGGTCAAATAATCAAAAGATAATGACTAATCAATGAAATGCTTCATTAGGGATGCTATGCTTATTTATTGCTTACATACGAGCCGCCACTACTCGAAATGCATACTATACAACTATTAACTACCATTGAATGTGATGAAAATAATTACGGGTCATAAAAATACCCGTTTTTCGATCGTATAATAATTTCGTTCACGAACTATCGTTTCGATCTTCGATATTCGGGAGCATTTTACCGGAGCACATTAGAAACGTTGGTAATGTGAAATTATGCCGCAATTTATTCCCTTTTATATAAAGTTTATATTATTATGTTTGTGTGTATGTACACGAGAAACGTCTTGTTCACACAGGTACCGTTTCATAAGTGGGTCGGTGAAATCTTTTCATTTCGATTCTTCGACCTCTCTTCTATTGTTCTATCAATGGAACAATCTTTCTCCGTATGTTGAAAATTAGATTTGTTTCATTTTTATTTATTATTATTTTTTATTTTCAGTCTCATTCTTTAGAAGTTATCGTTTATATTAAAAAAATACATATTTTTAATAAAATTGTTAAATCATATGCTAAATTGAATTTATCAATGCTTATTTAATTTATTGTGAAGATTAAAATTATTATTAAATATTTTATTATTTTTATTTTTCAACTCGTAAAAATGTAAAATGTTTAATATGTTAATCCAGTTCGTCAGAATGGCAGATGATAATGCTCGTGCATATCTAATTCTAAATCGGAGAATCGTGTCTGAGATGGATTGATTATTCGAAATGCGATATTTGAGAATTTAGAATTAAAATTGGTCACTGAAAGATTTAAAGCATAAATGCATCATTCATATTTCAGACACTTAAAAAAATATTTTGAATGATTCGAATGTCATTTTAATTACATTACATAAATGATCGTATTATTAAAAGCTAGATGGGACAAATCAAAAAGCTAACGACGACTAAATGCGACGATAAATTGGAAACGTATTGTTAAGATTTCAGTTTGCTTTTCCATCGGAAGCACTGTGACGACGACCTTCTTTTTCTTCATTTCGTCTATCATGAAACAGACGACGGCAAAAGAAAGACGGCCGTCTCTCGCTATTGTGTACCTAAAGTCGCGAATATTTGAAACTCGTTCATCTTACGGAAATTAGTTATGTCAGGACTTTGACCTTCATCCAATCTGCTGTCGAGGAGATATGTATTTTTTATTATTTATTTATATATATATATATATATATATACATTTTTTTAGGAAAAAAAAAGCTTTTTTATCTCGATTGAAACAGTGGCAATAAAAATGTCATTGATCTTGATCTTCGATGATAAGACCCCTTCGGACCGGCGAAGATCGTATGCGTTCAGGCCGAGGAGTAAAGGAGACGCGAACTTGCTGAACAACGGTACACGCGGAAGACTTACTGTTGCGCGTGACGTATCGTATTTCGTATCGTCGCACATAAACATTTCTTTTCAATTAGCGTATAAATCGTAAATGTATATACATTTTTTTCCACCGATTCGTAAAAATGTCTTCTTTTGACCCCCCCCCTTCCCTCCTCCCTTTCAACTCCGTCCCTCATCCTACCATCTCGTTCCGTGTTGCCCCACCTTCTTTTTCTTCATTTTATTTTATTCCGTTTTTTTTTGCATTGCAGACGGATTAAATTACAAAGGACTTATTGTTCGACCTGTACGATATAATAATAAAAATAAAAACGACTTTGCAAAAACGCGTTGTTTATATATGCAGCGAAGGCGCAGGCGTTCCTTTTAACACATTATACGGATTTGTGATATCATTATCTTAAATTTTGATTGCAATTTTTTGATATGTCACCGTCATTAAATTTTAAAATTTGATCGAGTTCTTATAGTTCAATAAAAAATTCTTCAATCGACATAATGTAATTGTCAATCATAATTTTATTAGAAAATTTAACATATTATTTAATTAAAAATAATAATTGCTTGATTTTGAAACATAGAAATAATATTGTATTTTAGTTAATTGTGTTTAAATTAAATGTTTCCTATGATTCTATAAAAATATCCAATATAAACATTAAAATATATAAATAAGAATAAAACGCACACAGTTTGATTCATTCTTTTGCCGATTCGGCCATGAAATAACAATCGAATATTAACAATTTAAATTAGATAATATCGACAACAAGTGGTTGAGTTATTTACAAAGAAAAATCTCGATTACTACAATGATATCTCACAATATGCATAAATATAATCGTAAATACCGGCTCGTATATTTTGCTATTCAATATATTGTCAATCTATTGTTCGATTAACACTCGTGAATAATCATGTATTTTACAAAGTTTATATATGTATCGATAAGATTTTAAACGTGTTTCTGTTGCTTCTGTCTGCATTAAAAACACTATGAGGAACTGCCTCATATTCTATCCCACATTATAAGACCGAATACATTTCTTAATTTGGCGTCGAAATGTGTTGAAATTCAATTTGTTTCAGTGTCTAGTTCTAAATTCAACCGTCGACATCGGACATTTTCGAATCGAATAAAAAAAATAAAAGTAAAAAATCTATATATATATGAGAAGTTCAACATAAGAATCGTTCACTTCTACGCGATTGTTACGTGATTTGTTTATGTTACACGCGGGCATACCAGGCAAATCGTTATGATGATTGATTGTTGATGATTTTCTTTCGCAGTCAAACTCTGCACACATTTTTTATTTATTTTTTTTATTTTGGTCGACAGTACGAATACATACATGAGTTTGTATATTATGTAGCCGGTTGCCGTAAAAGCTTTCTTAAAATCGAGAAATATTTTTATTTAATTATCATTTGATAGATTTTGGTTTAATTTATTGATATATTTGAATATAATTTATTAAACAGTTGTTAATGTTTATATGTCATTCCACTAAAATATTGTTTTATTAATTGATGAAATTGAAAGTCAGCAGATGTTATTCATTGTGTCATAGTGTATTATATGAATTTTAGTTTTACAAATTTTCTTCTCAATCATTACTATCAATAACTAAATATTGCGGTTTTATACGATATATATACATTAGATTTGTGATGTTAAATTGTGATAAGATCCTTGATAGACATTTTAGAAATTAGAAATATTGACGAGATTTTAATAATAAGAAATTTTTGACGAGAGTATAATGATATTTTCAGGATTCGACTTATGAAGTGTCGATTAGAAACGTCCTTAACATCATTCTTCTATTAGTGAATGCGATTATTTTAATTAAAAAAGCACTCAAGTGAATATGCGTCAAAATGTTCCGAGTAATGGTAGAAAAAAAAGCTTATACACGGGTATTACGTAGATGTATATTATCTCCCCTTTGCGATCGGTTGCATCGATCGTGAGCGTAACACGAGTCCATTAAGTCCAAATGCTACATTACTATACAAATGTGTAAGTAGATTACACAAGTGTTATATATATATATATATATATATATATATATATATATATATATATATATATATATATATATATATATATGCAACTCTCGTTTGCTGACGGAAAAAAATATTTTCCACGTCTCGAGGATGCTAACGTTCTTTTGTGTTCACTTGTAAAATATAAATAATTGGCTTTTATGAATCGAAATTGGCCGTGAAGATGTTCTTGAAGATCACTTGTTAATGGAATTTAAAGCGTTTTGTTTCAGAATTTAGATTTACACGTGTATTTACAATTGAAAATAGATTTTTTTTGAGGCTACAAAAAGTTACTTCAAAGCGATTAACGTCGTTTTTGTTTGTTGATGAAGACTGATGAAAAGTTCTTTTGAAATATATTTATCGTTCTATGATATATGTGTAAAAATGTTTTGTCTAATGTTCATAAATAATGTGTGATATATTTTATTATATGATATTGACTATTATTATTGTATTATGCGGAGTTATAATCAATGAAATTATTTATATCTCCGTTTAAAGCTATATTTTTATAATAATATATGGGTGACTCCTTATTTAGAAACGTAATTAATTTATAGAAAACTGCCCTTTCTTATACACGCAATATACAAGAATTTACGTAACGAGTGCCGGTTAACAGTTGTCAGTAAAAGAAATGGCGATTGTTGACATGTGATAGATTAGAGCAATTTTCTATAGGCCAATAACGAAATCGAACACGCAATTTACAATCTTAGCATTTGCCGTTTAACAAATCGTCTACGAGCAGCAAAAGAAATTCTGAAAAACGCGTCGTTTATTTTTTCCCCTTCATGCTTATTATACGTTCAAAGTAAAATCCAATTATCGATCACGCAATCTTCGATTGTACTAGGCTCGATGTTTTTTTCGATTTTTTTATATGACTACATACATTCGTCCATCTAATATTAACCGGTGGTAATTAGGAAATTTTAATTTTTCATTTTTGGCTTCGGGTTCAGTACCTGAAATGTAGGGTTTAGTAGCAACTTGTCTGCGTAGAAAAGGAGCAGGTACAGGAATGATGCGTGCGAGAGGATCGATCAAAATACTGGTTTGAAAACGGTTAATAATTTCTTAGAAAATTGTTCAGAGAACATCCTAGACGTGTCGCAAACATGATTATTAAAAATCACATTTCTGCCTCCTTGTGTTAAAACCTGCTTTTAGTCGGCTATATTAAAACAGAACATTAAATTTATAACATCTATAGTATGTATATTACGAATTCTATTCTTATAATTTTGTGCATTTTTTTTCATTAGAAATATATTTCTTATACATATATGGATATTATTACAAAAAATATTATGAATTCAAATAAATTATTTTTAATTCTGGAAATTGGAATTTGTTTTACATTAATATCGGATTGCAGTATTAAGTTTTGAACGGGATGATTCAAATATTTCTTTTTTTCGATAATACTATATAACAATGTGATAGAATAACATTTTGATGAAAGAATTTCCGTGTTTGAATTGACCACGAGCCTGTATAAGTATCTTTCAACTATCAAACGTTGAACTGTAGAGCACGATCGACATTAAGTATGGCGGGTATGACGATTGAAATTTATTAGCAGTTACACATTGTTCGTTTGTTTATACACCTTTTTTTCAGCGTCAAATTAACATTTATATGATCGTGCAGTAGCTCGGCATCCTTAACGATCCCATCGTGCAATCAGTCAAAAAAAATTACAAAGTCTTTTTTTATGTCGTTGAGATTTATCTGAGTTGATATCTATCCACGAAGCGGCGAGATATGCCCCTTGCATAATAAAAACTAAGGGTGATGTCATCGCGCTTTTGCGGTGCGAAGCCTTTTTCCATCGTTGTTCGCTTCATTGTAATCAAAACATAGGCGGAATAAAGATTGTATATTAACATTCTATCAAATAATTATACAATTTGTCTGAGCGATCATCGTATAATACATATTTATACAATAACAATATATTCGTATATTTGTATAAATGTGTGTGTATTAAACATTTATACTAGAAAAAAATATAAGAAATTTATTGCAATTCATTGTGTGTAACTTTATAGTTTCGATATGTGATTAAAATTAATATATATATATATATATATATATATATATATATATATATATATATATATATTGTATAATTTTAAATGAACACGTATTGAATTTTTGCTTGAAAGTTTTACTATATTTTAACTTAAAAAAAATAATTATTTAAAATATATAAGTAGTTTCAACGAAATATCTTTAAAAATCTATCTTAGATAACAGTGCTTTTAAGTTAATATTTTTATGATTTTTATCTTTTTTATAATATATTCATATATTCTTATATAATTTAAATTGCGTACAAATTTTAATAAAATGCCTTTTCTTTTGTTGCAGGTAAGACGAATTGAACGTGTGGACTAATTATTAGGTAAAAACGCGTCAGTGCTTCGTCATGCTTTTTATTTGATTTTAAAATTTATTTATAAAGTGCTCACCGTATTGAGCGATGTGTTCACATTCATATATATATATATATATATATATATATATATATATATATGTGTGTGTGTGTGTGTGTGTGTGTGTTTCTGCTCCGTAAGTAAAACATTGGTTTTACTCCGATTCAATGATACAACGAATTCAGAAGTCCGTGACGAGTAATTTAAGCGCTATTCATCTTTATTAAGTGTAGCGGCGCATTATTTACTGCCTATTGTATCATGCGACTTTATATGTAAGGCACAACCGAGAAAACGAAAGTCGGTAAATAAAAAAATATGTATAAACGTAAACATTAAATTAATAATACGCGCGTATCGATAATTAATTTTAATTGTAATGTATTTTTTTAATTTATATTTTTTACAATAAAATTTCGAAAATTTTATACAGAGACATCGATGAGCGTAGCAAATATAAACTTGACATGAATAAAAGGCTAACAAAATAGCGATTTTTTATAATAATATATTGACTGTTAAAAAGAACATTGCGTTGATTTGTGAACTAGTTTATTATAATTTTAAATGCAATAGCCAGATGTTTGCATTTATATTCGTTGTGTTTCGCATACGTGCAACGCGCGGCTAAATTGTTGATCTTCTTTACGATGAGTCTATTTTAAATTTTTCCCTGCATAAATACAATTATTTATTTGAATTTGAATAAGATGTCGAGTCGACATACCTGATCTTCGGTTTATGCAAGAATTTTCACTAGATTGACATTTTATGCGCGTCTTAGACAAACTCGATACATTTGTATAAATATATGTATTCATTCTCATAAAATTAAGTCCCGCTCATCACAGTGCCTTTCAAGCGAAAATTTCATTTAGAATTAATAAAAAAAGTAGAAAATAAATAATTATGATAGAATTTAATTAAATATAACTGCATAGAATTGAAAGTGGAATTTAATTAATAGTAATTTAGCACTTTTGTCAGTAATTTTTTGATTTAATAATTAGGTTTAATTTTAGTGTTTAAGCTGTTTCAAAATAAAAATTTTAATATTGAATTTGTTTTTAAATATTATAGATCCTTTTAAGGAATTTGTGAATGTATAATGAAGAATCGTGTCAATTTTTTAATTAAAATAAATATATTTTATAATGAGATTTTTATATGAAAATAATTATATTTCGTTAGATAAATAATTGCGATTTAATCATAACGTTAAAAATTACTTTCCTTTCATTACATTCATCTTATTGGTTTTCAACTTTCACTTGTCAAAATTTTGTAATACAGATATTATAATTAAAAACGTAAAGTAATATATTTTTTCATAAAGTAAAATTAATATCGCTCGTGCATTAACAGTTAAAGCAGATGAATAATTTAAAAATATTTTCACTTTCAATATCGGATTAAATCTTGTTATAATACACATCTACACAATATCCTTTTCATAATTTTATACTTATTTATAAGTTATAATCTTAAAATTCGAAATGAATATTAGGCCGGATATAGTGAAGATTACACACTTGTAATTTTAGTCAATCGAAATTTTTAAACTTGAACAAACAGAAAATTGGTGGATTTATATAATCCAATTTGCGGATTGCATTAGAAATAATGATATAATAAATATTTTAAAATTATATACCGACAACGTTCTCGTTTTGCGCGGATAGCAAGTCCATTTTGAGCCCAGATAGACGTCGTGTCCCGGGTTCGATTAACTATGAAGCGTTCTTTTATATAGTAACGGATTGGAGCAAATTGTTTCGTCGGTAATTAGTAGTTTGCGTTATATGCGTTTGGGTTGTAAAATCGAATATTCATTTTGATCTTGCTAGATTTTAGCTCGGCACTCGTATGTGTAGTAAAGTAAGTATCGTCGGTTTCGCCTTTTCAGTTTACGAGAGAAGCTCGCCTGACCGGCTCGTGGGTAAACGCTGCAATTATATTTATGATACCTCTATATTAAAACGTATTGACCCTTCCATGCGAGTCGGGTTATTGCCTTATCGCATTCAAATGATTGTTGGGTATTTCACCGGAGGAGTTTAGCTGGAAGCAAATTGCTACGAAAACGTATGAAAATCGACACAACCGTCCCGCTCGTTCCTGTTGTTGTTGTTGTTGTCGGTCGGTTGTGTTTGTATCTGTGCCGTTGTTCCACCTCTGTTCGACCCGCTTATTCATAAAACTTTTCGGGAACGGACGTTTTACTCCGAAATTCAGGTAGCCGGAGATGGGCTGCACGCAATTCTGCCCTTTTTTCGCGAATGTTATATTAAACTTTTAATTATAAAAAACGCGCCGAAACAAATTTTACACGCTTATAGTAATCGAAGGTTGAACAAAACGGATCAATTGTGCTATTTCAAAGTTTAAAATTTCGTAACAACTGATTGTTATTGTTTTTTTCCATATTTTAATATAAAAATATTTATATGCTTTATCTTTGCAATTTTTGTTTGTTTTTCAACGGAATTATCAACAAAACAAAATAATTTTCAGGAAATATTACTTTCCTTGAATAAAAAGTGACTAAGTATTTATAGGAATAATTAAATAATCTGAAAATAAATGATGATAATATTGTCGTTTTCCTTGAAATAAAATATCTACACTGCTACTGCTTATAATAAACGGATTATTAAAATTATACCAATAAATATACATGCATATATTGACATGTATATAAAGTTTTCATGTTTGTGTTTTGTTATATTGCGTGTTTTTTATTTGTATTTTCAAAAAAGTATTTTCATTAATTTACCTGGAAAGAATGTGAGAAAGGTCAATGCGATAAATTCGAACTAGTGAATCTATATCTTCGTGCAATTTATTTTGTATAATGATTAATGATTGAGTCAACGCCCTTAACCGGAAAAAAATCTCTGAATTACCTAAATATTTCATATAAACTAAGCTCTTAAATTATATTGACGGTTGTTTATATTTAATACACGTAAGTTTTAATATTATACATTCGTAGCGGTAATTAATTAAAGCTTTTAATAATAATTCAATAAATTAATAACGACTATAAGCAAACCAATTTTTAATTTTATATAATCATATTAAAAATTAAGTTATTTTAATTATATACATTATGGTATATATGTAGTATTTTTTTTTGTAATAAGTTGTCATTTGTATTTTGAAGTATAGACAATATGAAAATATTTATAAAATAATGCGGTTTCAAAAGTTTTTGAAGCAGTATTTAGATCTTACAACTTGGGAAAAAAAGGTTATACATGTAGTCATTTGCCTTTTTGCGATAATCATAATGTAATATTTGCCAATCGCCGATGCATTAATTAATGTTATCGATCGTTTTATATAGAATATATATAAAAACTCGCGTAATAAATGATACTGAATTAGTTTCTCATGCGTCTTATTTTTATATTTCCCCACGTCGTATTCTCACGTAATTTAACATCGACTCGTAGAAGTACGGATCGAGAGCAGTTTGAGAAATGCTCCTCTACCACCAACGGTGAATTGCGATATGTTCTTGTCATCTAGTTTTAGGTCGTTACAAGAAGGTATTATATATTCTTCAATCCGAAACAGTGTGAGCACTCAAACTTGTACTTCCGCAATGCTCTTTAATCGCTGACAACGCAACGCTTTTTGCATGTATGAAACTATTCGCTTTTTGTATCCTGTATGAAATTTTTTAAAGTGCCATCGCGGGCAGCACGAAAAAGATTTCGCCAAAAAAAAAAAGATAAAATAAAAAGACGCGGTCATTTAAAACAATCTCTTTGTGAGATGCCGTGAGACGTGAGGATTAAGCCCGGAAAAAAAGAACAAGTCGACGGCTAAGTGATTAATTGTTGATACCTATCTGCGAATTTCGGGTAAAACAGTATAGCATTTCTAATGAATAAATTGATTTTCAAAATTATTTTAGTAAACGAACTATTAGAAAATTTCATTAGTTTTTTTCTATATTTCACTTAGTGATATATCACATTTTTACTCTATTGAAATATTCCGATTTATTTTTTATATAAAGATCTATTATAACAATAGGTCCGTGTGTAAATTTCACTTTTTATTTCGTTTAAGGAATTCACTTCTTTTTTTTTTCATTTTTAAATCAAAATAGTGGCACAGTCAATCGTTTTGGATTTTTATTCAAGGAGCTCCGAGTGCAACAAGTGTCTTTGTCATGACTTAGCACAATCCTGTGTCACGCTGATGAAACCGTGACCATCACCACTGGTCACTGGTATACTAAAAATACCACAAATATATCTTTCGTATTATAAATTTTTATATACGTCTATATAAAACAGATTTGAATCCCGTATTGCCAATAGCAATAATAACGAAAATATTTTGTAGTTATCGATCAATAAAAATATGAAAATATAATAGTATCGTTTTATATTTAGAAAGGATAATATACCTATTTTAAGTAATATTTTATATTACTTAAAAATAAAATTTAAGGTACTATCGTCACTTTTAATTAATAGTTAAATTTGTTATGAAAAATGATACAGATGTAAAAGAAAATAAAAGTTATTTTAATAAGGAAATAGCGTAAATTGAAAAACCTTATTTTTTGTTGGTAATGTCCGTGTGTTACGGATACAAAAATTGTTCGGCTATCTCTCGGTTGCCTATCCATTACAAAGGGATCGATCGCCATCAATGGCATTTGATTGAAATAGATAAAGGTGAGGATTTCTTTTGGGAAATTTCATTGATTTCATTGAATGTTGAAGGATACTTACCTCGATCACGCCGAGACCGAAACGGACTAAACGAATAATAACAACGACTGGGAGGGAAAAAAACGAAAAGAAGACATGATTTAAAAAAAATAGAAGTAAAAAAGAAGCAGCGTAAGATGATGCTGAAGAAAAAACACTTGTTTGTTTGTGTATACCGTGGATACCCCACTTCAGATTCAATTGTATGCACGATATTTTTCAATTGTTATTTTTGACAAATCAATTTGGCCAATTATGTTTTGTATAAATATACTTATGTGTCCGCTTTTTTTCGGTTCATATTGTTATTGGTTTCTTATTTGTTTCATATTAAATATATCCGTTTTTAAAACATCCGAGTGTTTGGTTTGTGAATGTTAATGCATTTATTGTGTATCGGTGCTGTATTAAGAAAACAATGCTGTGTTGTGTTTTAAAACACGTTTTCATTGCTACCATCGACATTTTTTAACCATAAAATAGATCGTTTGATTTTTCCTTGGCGATTTAATTTATTTTTTATGGTCCTAAAAGAGATGTAAAATTGGAGCACAATACGGTGGAAGCATTAAAAGAGACGTTTAGGACGTTTTTTAATTAATGATTTCTAGTAGTTATATATATATTTTTAAACCGATATATGTTCATATATATTTCGAAGTGTCGCTTTTCTACAAATTTATAATCTACATATAATTATTAGAACATTACTAGCGATTAACTTAGTGTATTTATTGTTAATAAAATAAGTAATTTTATTTTTAAAATATATATTTTGCTAACTATATGTTAGGAAAATATTCGTAAAATGGATATAAACATATTCTTTTTTGTTTTTGTATTATAAATTTACTATTACCAACAAATTTATTATTATGTTTATAAATATTGGCGAATTTTTATTTAATCCTAATCATAAAAAATACCAATTGGTTACCAAAATTTCCAATAAGGACATAAAAAATGATTAGCACCATACAGCATCGTTTAAACTGTCACATTATCACGTGTAATATGCTTGTTTCACAGTAGTCAAAATAGGTTCTTTGGTCATATTTCGAGTCTGTTTGCACAGTTGGTTTCTCAATTTCAAGTATGAGGGATTAACGAGCGTGTTTTGGTCTTTGTGGGGCCCGTTTTTTAATGGGTCTCCGAATCGGGTTCCCCGGTACCTATTGTCGAACCCTTTTCGACTCATTTCCATATGAAAGACTGCCCCGAGGAAGCCAGTAGCTGGTGGGTCTCTGTCTCCTTCTCTTTTTCCACCTTCTGACACATTGTCTTCTATTAGCCTATTCAAACTCTAATTTGTTTGCCTTCTGAATATGCAACACGTCTACGGACCAAACACTAATACGAGGATGAAAAAGAAAAATAATAGAATCGTAGAAGATGTGGTGGTATCTTGCAGTGGTTCTCGATCTTCGCTCATTTATAATGCGGAGGAAGTTTAGCGTGTCGGTACATTATTTTTTTTCGTCTTTGATGATAGCCGATCCTTTTATCGCGGTTCTTCAATTTCGAATTCTTCACAACCCGACGCATATTTTCTTGCTACAATTTATACCATCATTTATTTTATCTATTTTCTATTGTGATTCAAAAGCAGTGCTATATCTGAGAAAATATTTTATGTAGTCGATTTGGTTTAAATTTCTTCAAAATAATAAAATACATTTATCATTTCTAATCGTGAATTATTAAAAATAATTCAACATGTATTAATTTTTAATATATGTCATTTTACGAGTATATCGCTTATTCTAATTGAAAGTATTAAACATTGCAATAAAAACTATAAAATATGCATATAGAATGAATCTCGAGGTAAATGATTAACGATTATAGTTCTCAATTTTAAATTTATCGATATTCATCAAACCATAACTTTTATGACTACGAAATATTATTATTTTTATTATTTTTTTAACGTATTCATTCTTGTTTATAATATATTAATAAAAATATTTAGAAAATTTTGATTGAAAAAATAATGTATAATAGTTCTGTAGGCGAATTACAAAAGATATAGAATACATAATACACTTTTACGTACATACCTATGCCTTACATTTTATGCGCGAATATTCATGTGTGCATTCATAATAAGTGTGCACAATATAAACACGAATCCTTTGTTTTGTTTAATTTATTTATTCATTTTTTATTTTTATTATTATTTTTATATAAGCACGTTTCGCCATAATGCGGTTTTCGATCCTTCAAAAGACTCAGTAAAAAAATGTGGGCGAGAGATATCAAATGTTGTACACACTCAGTTTCATCAGGGGGGCGCACACCATTGAAAAGTTTTTCGTTGACGAGTCAGGCGTCCACATTTCACACTCTTCTTGTTCCGTAGAAGAAACGAACTCGCGTTACGCGCACACACGCGGACGCACGCACGCGTAGGTTTGTTCCCTCCGCCCCCTTTATTTTTTCTTCCTCTTTCCCCCCCCCTCCCCCGATTTTGGTTCGTCGCGATTCGTCGAAATTACTTTTTTTTTTGTTTTTTTTTAACCTCCGTTTGTCGTCGTAAGGACGTGCAAGTCTTGAAACCTCAAGCGGGCAATCGCGGTCCCGTGAAATAATTTTCGATCGAAATTAATACGTTTCAACGTCTGCAACATTTCATATTTTGTCGTTTCGTATCGCTTTTTAATAATTTTTAAACCTCGATTTCTCTTTTACCTTTATTTCGATTTATTTTTATTTTTAAAATCGCGCAGTTTTATTGAAACCGCGGTCAGCTTTCGCAACTTATTGCTTTTTCGTTTCGTATTTTGTCATATCATGAAAAAAACGTAGTTGTTTTTATTGTAACCTGAAATTAAATATAAATTTAGTGCAATATTCTTTCATTCTGTTCCATTATTTTATTATTGATTTATTTCAATAATTATATAATTGCAGAAAATTGTTGGTTGTTTCTCTAGCCTTTTATGAAAGAATTTTTAAGTTTTTATTAGAAATAACAAGTCTTACGAGATATTCTAGATTTTTTTAAAACATAAAAATATCGTTTAGTAAGGTGTAAATTGAGCCGTTTCGTAATAAAATATAACATGGTAATTTTCGAATTAATTGATAATTATTATAAAAATGGCATAATTATGTTAATACTTAAAAACAATGATTTAATGAATACTTCATAGTTTATATTTTATGAAGTTTGTTATAATTTTTATTATGGTTGCAACTTTTTGATATAGCTTTATGTATAAAATTGCTAATTTGTATCATTTACTTTAGTGGTTTAAATATTTTTCAGTTTGAATCTAACAATGTTTTTGTTATTTATAATATTTAAATTTTATCGTTTTCAGCCTTTTTCTAATATAATCAACTTTTTTGCACTTTAAAGGAATCATTTTCATCTGAAAATTATCAAAAAACAAATAATAGAAAGATGCAATGGAAAGAAGTTGATTTAATAAACCCTGATGTACTGAGAAGGTTTTTAAGCGAGTTGAAAATCACTTTATTTGAACCAGTCGGCGAACTTGATATTTACACCTTTATTCATTGCTTTTTATACCTAAGCGCTGTGAAATTCGATGCAAATGAGAAAAAAAATAAAACAAATAATAAAAAATCGCAATAAAATAAAATGAAAGCCTCCTTCTCGTACGGTGGAAAGCTGTCGGACGAAGCGACGCGGGCTCGGAACAACCAACCACCTATTGAAAGACGTGTCACCCTTTTTCGACGATTTATTGTTCATTTTTATTTATTTTGTGGTACGAAACGACGGCTTCAGTATTATTATTTATTGTTTTGCGAACGGGCACATTCGTTTTATAACTCATACTTTTGACGAAAATAAACAATGTGCCCCCCTTTTTCGCGTATTTTTCACAGTCGAACTATAAATTTGTCAAATTTACAACCCATTGATTATTTCGCTAACGTGTTTATCGCGTCGACGTGACGTTAAAGTACGTGCGAGCTTTTTGCGAAAGCTTTCCATTCGTGAGTGAAAGCTCGTCGCATTGTTTCGCGAATAACGTTGGATGAATTAAACGTTGAAATTATTGTCTTATAACTTGTGTTTCGCTTTAATAGCGTCTTTTTCTCTTTTTTTTTAACGCGAAAATGACAAATCGTTCTCGTTGGCTCCTTTTCTTCAACAATCTATATCGGTCATCGTGGGTGGTGTAAAAATATGAGAGAAAAGATATAATAACATGTGGTAAATTATGAGAAAACACTCGAGGAATTCGTAGTTAGGTATCGTCAAGAATTTTATTATTAAAACAAAAATTAAAAAGTTGCGATAATTTTTATAGAAAGCGTCATAATATACAAGACGCTTAGGTTTATTTTATAAATAAAAAAATATTTGTAAGTAAAATAATTTAATATATAAATTTCTTCAAATGTAAAATAACGTATCTTTTTAATCATAAAGTGAAAGCCTATTATCGCCAGCGATTTCTTTCATTGATTTTGTTTAACTTGTCGTGCATGGTTTTCTTTTATGTGACCGTTGTATAAATTTATTACTAACAATGATGCACGAACGCATGTACAATCGTATTTGGCAGTCAACGGTCGAAAATGTGCGTCGCACTGCATTGGCTTTTGCGCAGCTTGTCCTTAGCCGTCGACGCAATTTACGGTTCGCGATACAAATCTCCTCTCTGTGTGTATTTCGGGGCAACACCGCACCAAGACGACGGAGAGGAGGGCTCGGTCCTCTGTGCTGTTCTCTTCTGTCCTCAGGCTCTTCACCTTTTTCCCGACGTTTTCTTCCTCGACAGCTTCTTCCAATTTTCTCACGAGATGAGCACCGGGCTTCCTCGCACCCGAAGACAGTACAATGATCCAAGTTTTAAGCTCGCCGATAAGATAATAATCCACGGTTTCGGGAAACGTCAACGTTTCCAATATTCAAATTATTCCAGTAACATAATCGGGAAATATTGCCAACTGCGGCGGTGACATCAATTAACGACTTTCAGAACCCGTTCTCTTTTGTATATATAGGATCAAATAGAAAGTTCAGTTCTTACATGTTTTGAATAAAAACGTTTCTATTAATTTCATTCTAGTTTTTATATTAAAAATTAATTTAGTAATTATAGGTACTAAGTATATATTTTATTTACTATTTATTTTAATTATTTATTCAATCAACTTATAACTAACATCAATAGTGATAGTTGTAAGTTAATCAAAAAATGTTCATCTTTGAAAATTGTAACAAATAATTGTATGGTTTGTTTTTCGTTGCAATGCTGTATATCAATTCTTAGGTACACGTCCATGGATCAATTGTCAAACAGGAACGAATCCCCTTTTCCATTGCTAAAAACCGAACATCGTATCGAAATAAAAAGAGCTAATGATGAATTGTTCGTTTCGCCAACGAGCACTCCTTCGATCCTTATCGTTTCGGTGTGGACGCCGCACATTCCCGATAATTCCCGCTTTATATAATAATAAATCTGCATTATACACGTGTTGAATTTTTGCAAGGCTTCTCTCCCGCTCACCACCTTTGGGCATCTTTCTCTCTCCATAGGGAATTTCGACCTTTTAAATGCCCCTCTCCGTTTCGGCTAAACGACTCATTGTCTAATTTATATCTGAATATTTTAAGAATGTCGACGTTAATTTATTCGCGGTCTTTATTATATTTATGTTCGCCACGGATTCATTTTGGCAAACAATTTTTGTCGTTGTCTTCTGCAAATTCGTGTCTTGTTCTCGTTATGTAATTATTTCGTATATATAGGTTAAGTTTCTCTTATTGACAAAATTATTTATGGCATCGCTTTTATTTTTTAGTGTCGTCACATGAATGTTATTCGACGATAATATTATTAGAAATATTAATGCCGTGTATAATTATAATCCTCTGGTGTAAACCAGTTATAAACGATTTGTATAGTTAATTAACTTTTTATGTTTATATTGAAAAATATATATCTTTTCTAAGGATCTAGATTCTGGTCTAAAAAAATAAAACGAAATATACTTTTTTATTTCTTATATAATATTTATAACGAATAAATATTATATATTTAATGGAAAGTTATATTAATAATTGTTTTTTTTAATAAATCGTGCTATTTTTCCTCAATATTTTGTTATTCTATTACGAAACTATACCTATCCCTCTATATATCATACATGGTATCTGTTTTATAAGACCTCGCTTTTACACGGTTTATAAAAAATCGAATTTTGAAAAACTTGTAGAAATGTATATATGTTTGTATATTCGCATATATATATATTGTTAAACAAAATTTTGGGTCTCATTTATTTGACAACACTGACTTATAGTTCTTGAAAGTGATGATAGCGAAAAAAATATTAAATATTTCTTTGTTTTATTTTTGTTTCTAATCTATAATTAATCCAATATGTAGATTTTGTCGTGAACCTATTTTCGATGTAAATTGAGGAATACAAGTGTCCTTTAAATATGAAAAATGTTAATATTTAAATATTTTTTAGTATAAATGATAAATTTAAAAAGTTTACTAACCCTTAGTATATAGATCAGTCGTTAAAATTGAACAATACAAATATAGCAATAAAGTAGCTGTATCTACAATATTATATATGCGAACAAGATTTTTCAGCTCATGAATTTCAAATAAAATCTTATATCACGAGTATCAGACAGATGATATTTAACATTTTGAATACACCATATTATAAAGATCAAGAATTAAATTATAATCGAAAACAAATAAATTCATAGTGCAAACATTTTTAATAATGTCAATGTGTCGAATAGTTTGATTAATAGTTTAAAGCTAGAATCGGAACGGTTCCTCGTTCCGGAGTGAATCGACATTATTATTAGGTATTTTATTTAGAGCGAATCGTTTTTTATTAGTGCTTGCATAGGGGCGCGCGCTCCGCTGTCACCCTCGGCCGTTCGCTGGAATGAGATCGGATTGTCCGAGGACGCGGGGAAACTTTTTTAAAGACGTGGTGCCTTTTTTGCGGACGACGGCGCCGACTATTCGACGCAACCGTTGAACCTTTACGGACCTTATTTTCACGTCGTGTTTAGGGCTAAAGTCGCATCGATCCCGAACGGTCGCTTGCGTCCAGAGTTTACCGGACCCAATCTCCCTGTTACGGCAACAACTCGCCCGGTCTCTCTGGCTCACAACTGAGTACCACATTCTTTGTTTTTATATGGACTACTATTATCATTTTGGAGATCGGGTTTTTTCCGATTGTTTATACGTATATATATCGTATGTGTATGCGTGTGTATGTGTACATTTATATACAGAGTATCCTTCCACAACACGGTTTTACTCTCGCGTCCAATTATTTGCCAGAAAAGCTTTGATCGTACGCGGATGCTCGATTTTTTATTCCTGACCATCGTCACATGTTAATCATTTTTGTGATTCTTAATTCTCCATATGATGAAAAACAGTTTACGTCATTATCGACCAAATCAAATTAAAACGACATTAAATTTGATTTAATTTTTCTATAAACGATATATTAAAATTATTCGGATTCTTTTGAAATTGTTAATGTTAACTTATCTACATTAAATAAAATTCATTTGAATATTTACTATTAAAAAATAGATTTTTTTATATTTAAATTTAAATCAGCTGGTTTTTTTTTTATAGATATTTAAATAAAATATACAATAAATTATTGAAAAATAAAATCTATTGATTACAAGACAAAGTAAATAGTAATTTAATTTTTCATTAAAACAACGTTATTCTATAAGATTTTAATATTGACCCTAAATTTGTATATATATATATATATATTATTAATATATTATAAAATATATAAATAAAAATAATATTCTTTAAAATTTGATTCGTTTTTTCTCATTTCATTGATTATTCGGGTTTGGTAAGTGATATTTAAAAAATGTAATATATGTGTTTTAAAGAGTGTTATTTTTGCAAAAATATTGTCGGGATAGACGACGACGAAGTCTTTATGCAAATTATTTTAATTCAAACTGAAATATACGCATTCAAACGTATCAGAATTACCCATATGTATCGTTTTATCTCACGTATCACATTATGCGAATAACTTTTCATATGTATACTATATATCTACTTGTATATATATATATATATATATATATATATATATAAACACATAGATGAATTTTAAATTAAACGATATTCAAATATCCTTACGCATTACATGCGCATTCAAATTTATTTCAATGTGTTTGAGGATTTAAAAAAAGAAAGTAATCGAAAAATTAAGAAAAAAATAAAATAATCGAAAATACGAAAATTTTCAAACGACAAATATGCGGCGAAAGCCTTCGAAATATTCTGCACTGTTAATCCGGTGATGATGAACTCAAGGGCGACTTCGAGAGAAAAAATGTATTAAACCGACTATAAAATTACAATAAATTATTTTTTATATCGTCTATAATGCAAATATTTTATTTTTTGCGTTTTTTTATACGTATCTAATAGCATATAATATTTATTACGTACGTGAAAAAGCTGTATATTGATTACTATTATTTATTTCTTTATGGATATATACTATGTCTGCATTTCCGCTCACTGTTCCAAATATGAAATGACACATTTGTCTTATAATTTATTTCGGTAATTTCAAATTACGATCAATCATACGAACGAACTGTTATAACTCAATTATTGCGGAAGATGGTTTTTAAGTGAAACGAGAACATCTATTACATTCATGCTGATTAATATGTGTCAATCATGTCGAGTCGTTCGCTAACAACGGTGGTGTCGAATAGTCGAAATCGTTTAAATGTATCCATTGTGCAGGCATTACGCGGACGCATTTCGCTCCCAAAAGGTATTATACATAATCAGCACATTCGACACCTGTAATTTTTCGTCGTAAAACTCTCAGTCGTTCATTGCCAACTGTTAATGGTGGATTTTAATCCGTATCGAAAGCTATCGTTAGTTACTAATCGCTTTTTTGACGTGTGCATGCAATTTTTTTCTAGAACGTTTAATATGAGCTTCTAGAAGTGTGGGTCACGATCTCCCTAGAGGAAGGGGATGCGTATGGATCTTTGGAAGTCATAAAATTTAATAAATACCATAATTATAAATGCTACGTTAAAAATAATATAATATTTAAAGTTTTGTATAAAATTTCAATTCATAAAATATAAAATATCTATAATATTTTAGAAAATTTATATAAGAAAATTTTGTTATTCACATTAAATAATTCGTTCAATGAAGTATTGGTGTTCGATAATTATTCGAGTCGAAGGAATTGTAAATAACGATTGAATTTACTAATAATTCATTAATAATTAATTGTATTGTTGATTTGAAATCAATGTAATTTTTGCATTATTGATGACGTAAGAAAATAGTTTTTTATGGCAATTTAGTGTTTATATGCAAAATAAATAATTAATGTTCTTTTTACATGTAATTGTTCAGTATAATTATTGTGTTGTATATTAGTAGAAATAATATTTTTTTTTTTGTGGGAAAATAATTAAATAAATGCCTTCTTAAATGTGAAATTTTTGCTGCATATACCTTGAACGATTATTGTATATGATTTTTTATTCGACACGCTTAAGAATCCGTTCTGAAAAAGCGTTTAATTTTGAACAATAAAAAAATGGAGAAAGAATACGAAATGATAATTCGCGTCTTTTATGTTCAGTTCACTTTTGTTCAGTGCATAGCTCTTGAATATGTATATGAAAAAGTCATAAAAAACGGGTTCTCATTCATATAAAAGCATCACATTGTGCATACTTTGTATTCGGTCAACACGTTATCGATGTCTTTTCTCGTAGAGAGATATGCAAACACACGGTTGGTTGCTTAGGCCCTGTGCATATTGGGTGCGAATTTTTCTTTTACCTAGTTGTCAGTCGGAAAACAGAGTATTTTATCTTTAGGGAATCTATGATTCACAAAGGGGACCCCCGTTTCATTTCTTCTGCCAGTTCTTCTTAATTTAATTTATTACCGGTATCGGTGGAACGGTCCTCTTTGTCGACGTAGAAATTTATTTCCTTACCGTTTCGCAAAATGAACAAACGCGCCGAGACTTTTCAATGGGGGTCCTGCGTCCTCCTTCGTCCTGCTAAGGACCTTTCGCAAAACGAAACGTCCAATTAATTAAAGCTATTGATTTGTAGTTTATCTCGGCGGCGAGATCTCTTGTACGACACAGTCCGCCGAATATGTTTTTATTTTATTTAAAAAAAGAAAACTTTTCAAATGAAAAACGAAATAAAAAGGACGATTCGTATCGGACGCGATGAGGTAAAAGCGAGCCGTGAACGTTTGACAATCGACGTTATTTTGAAGGAAAATAAATGCCGTATACGTTTTTCCCATTGAAATTCATTCGACATGTAAACGGCTTGCTCGCAATTTAGATATGTAAATAAGGAGCGCCGAAAACTGAGCATTCCAGGCATGTGACCAAAGTTGAATCTTCCTTTCACGGTATATATTACACACATACACACACAAATATATATATATATATATATATATATATATATATAAATGTATGTGTGTAAGCTGTACCTTTATTTCGATCATTGTTTATTTCATTCGACTCATTTGAATTGGGGGACAAAAAAAGCCCTTTTCGCATTGTCCGTTCACTCGCTATTCAAACGTCAGTAATTAAATGTATATGCATTTAACGATATATGAATAAATAAACATTGTTCTTCGTGTGTATTTTTAACAGGGAACGCCGAAATGCAAGAAACTCACTTCGGTTCCTGTACGATATCTTTGTATTTAAATGTTTTCAGCTTAAAATGTGTGGATGTTTTCACCGAAATTCAAAACGACTCTTTTTATATGATTTCTAATTGAATTTATTTATTGTTGAATTTAATAATTCAAGTCATCATTCATTTTAAAACAGATCGTAATTTTTTTTTAATATTTTATTTTGTCATTAATTATTTTTTTAGAATAAAGTCAAGAAATTGAACTGAAATTACTAATATTATATCTTATATTCAATATTACAGTATTGGTAGTACTATATATTTTTTTAATACAATGTAAAGTTGATATTCTTGTGTTTGTTATTATATTATATATTATATTATATATACGCCAAATTCAAGATTTATTCGTGAAAATTTAAACAACGTAAAAATAGTCGAAACACCATTATAATAATACATATAAAATATATTAATATAAAGGGGAAGCTCAATAAAAATTGATTTAAAGCCGTGAATAAAATATGCATATTTAGATTTCATACGTGGGATTTTTTATTGTATACGTCGACAAAAGTATTATGAGATTCATTTAGATATATATTTTTTTTCTCGTGACTATTGTGTATCTACAAATGTGTGTTCTTGTGAGAAGAGACGCTCTAAGAAGATTTATTGCAAAATTTCTTATAAAATGTTTCGACTTGCCTTCACGCTTTGATTCTATTTTGCGATTGCGATTTTGTGTCACTTTTACAAGCCTTGAATTTTAAAACAAGGTTATTGTTTATAAAAACGTGATCCATATATTTTTTTACTGTAATATTTTCTATAATATTACACTTTATTGTCACTTTTAAACTCATCTTCTTTGTAATATCAATGAATCGGCATTAATAAAGTGTTAACATATTAAACTGTTAATAATTATTTACTTAAGAATATGCAATAATCAGTCTTTTTGTTACTTTTCAAATGAGTTATAGAACGAGGGTTTTTTCAATATATATATATATATATACCATATATATATATATATATATATATATATATATATATATATACCATATATATATATATATATATATATATATATATATATATATATATATATATTATTAGTTGTAAATTGTTCAAACTTGTCACTTGTACTTGCACAAGAGTTTAAAACAGTAAAATGTGCAACAATGACAGTAAAAGTCACATTTAAATTGTTTACGAAGCGTAAACAAATCAAAATTTTATTCACCATTGCGTTAATTGAAGTTACACGGTACTAACAATAGTTTACCGCAGTCGATTGTTTGACTCCGAATAAAAAAAGTAACAAAAAGCTTAATGTTAGTGCTTACTCGACAGCTTTGTGAAAACGCCACTAATATTTCAGCAATTTATGGTGTGCAACATATTTTATATAAATACACATGTGAATATAATTATAAATGATAATAAAAAAAAGACATAAATACACGACAATGGAAAGATTCTGCGTTGCGTGCAAATGTTTTAATTGCAAAATCATGAACGCGCCACGAACAATGGACATTGATTACTGTTTTGCCAGTGAATTGATTAATTCAATATTTGCATATTATTTCCACAGTGATTTAAATCGGATATTTGTAAAACGCGGTCGGTTTATACCCATATAATGTATGCGATTAATAATAGCAATTACACGGACGCATGATGAATTTCACTAATAAATAAATAGGGCTCTTAATAATTTCTTCGTACGTGTAGGCAGTGGTTTCAGCTCGAAAAGGAGACAAGCACATAAATTTTAATTCTAAGAACGGTTGATCCGTATTTATAGTAATTAAAAATGATATCTATATAATGTAGATAGCTGCGAATGTAAATTATGATAGATATATTTATTATTAATTTATATAAATATTGTTAATGTATGGTATATAAGAAATGGAAATCAAAATGCATTCTGAAATATTTTGATGAATATTTAAAATTTATCATATTTATTTCAATATTTTTTTTAAATAATTAACTTATGCAATAAATTAAACGTTTTATGTAAAAAATGTTTACAGTACGTAATATATCTTAGTTAATATTCAGATCATTATTTTAAGTAAACTTTCAAAATACAAATACAACATATTTTATTTTGGTAAAACAAGTTTTCTACCGGCATAAAATTTTTAAAATTAATTCAATTTTTCGACATAAAACGTTTTAGGAAATATGTGTACAAATACGATTTGAGTTTTAACGAGATTTTATGCAAATATTTATTTTAAAATTATACGAGCATGCAGCATTTTAAAATTATTAAATTGTGTATTTTACACATATTCGTGCTAGACTTTCCATTAGACAGTATCTCAGTGATTTGCAGATCTTTTCAAACTGCATATTCTATCGAACGAAGAAAAAAGAAACGTTTCAATCGCCGATAGACTGTTTATTGGAAACGGATTCATTTATATATTTAATAGCATCATCGAAAATTAAAAAAATAGAAGCAAAATGAAGGCATTGTATAAATATCGAGTCGCATTATTTTACATCCCTACGGCTACAAAGCGATCATCAACCCGTTTTCAGATGACTTTATCTTGGCCGCCAAGGCAATTTCCCTAATGCTTCTTCACTATTATTAAAGTGTGCTTTCTTTTCCTACCGTGTGCCTCGCCATATATTAAGACGCTCACTATCGTGTCTATACATATATAAATATAAATAAATATTTTATACACGCCTCTTGAATGGTAATTTGTGTATGCGCGCCGTTTTATTTGCTCAAATAAGACGGATAGAACGCATAGAAAATATACCATCTCGTATGATAAATGTCTTATTTATGCCAATACGGAAAATTGGCATTTTTCGGAACGAACACTAATTTAATTTAATAGAAATCATACATCATTTTTTATATATACATACATATATTAAGTATGAAAGCGTACCAAATTCGATTTTACTGTTTGTTACATATATGTATATTTATTACAATTTCTTCTAGAACATTTTGAAATGACACTTAAAAAATAGCTTCATTTGTAAGTATAAAAAAAAACGAGTTTGAAAGTAACCAGGATAAATTAATACAAAATTTATGCATTCAATACGAATATCTATAACCAACCATTTTTGAATGTGAATGAAAAAGAAAATAAAATTTAACATGAACTTTTCATACATCATTGATCAGATTTTTTTTAAAACCGTAATATATAGTGTTGTACAAGAATATATGATAATTTGCAAGTGACTTGTCTTTCGATTTTGCAATAAAAGACAATGTGTTTCAACGCCAATATAACAGGTCTTCAAGGATAATCAAGCGGTTTAAGAGAACGCGTAAATTATAATATTATTGGGAATTAACCGCATCGAACTACACACACACACACGCATATATATATATATATATATATATATATATATATATATAACGATTTTATCTTAAAAATTTAATTATATAGGAATACATACAATTTTTAATAGTGCTTTTTTTCGTCTTTTAATAATACTTCTATTAACATATAACGTGTAATATCGCGAATGGGAGAGAAAAAAAAGCTAATGGAAATTGCGTTATTTAAAATGAGTTCATTAAAGATTTCATTACCGATAACATTAACCTTCGATTACAATTGAATGATTTATTACGAAAATGATGTTATTTTAAATATTTTTTTATATTACACATTTATAAATGAACGGCCAAGTTTTTTTTTGCATCTATCTTACTATAAATATATTAAATTGAAATTTATAATTAATTATTTTCGGATTTGAAAAATAATAAGCACTCATATTTAATGGATGAGAATGATTTTTTTGCTGTTGTACTTTTCGTATTCCTAAAAATAAGCTATTGCATATAATATATTATATTTTCTTGACTAATCGCTAATTGATTTTTAATAAATTATATATTAGGAACGAGTTATGTTTTCGATTCTTTGCAATATATTACAACACCAATTATATTTTTCAGTAGATAATAATATGATGAAAGTTATTATAAAATTTGGAAATATTTAATAGATTAAAAGTAATTATATGTCAAACGCAATTTATTATTAATGTATTAAATCTGAACATATGTATTTTTATTTTGTTATATTTGTAACACAAACTCACATATTTCAATATATTATTATTAAAACATATTTTATTATCTATTTAAAAATTCAAAATGCAAGACATTTATAGCAATTTAATTATAGTTTTTATTAAGATCTGATTATTGAATTTCGCAAACAAAATATTTATTGAATGTAATAGTAATTATCCAGTTTTGAATGTTTTTTGTCGACGTATTTGTGTAATATATGAATGAAAAAAAATGTGTTTAAAATTATTAACGTTATTTATTAAAGTCGGAGATTCAATCGTTCGAAAGATGTCGTCTCTTTTGAAATAATGAATTTTATAAATTACACTCCGGCGTAAATTGAATAACATTAATAATGTATAACAAATGCAGGCTTTCGACAATCAGCGTTCGAAATGCGTCAAAATAACGTAATAAAAAAGCGACCAATCGATCGATAATTTTATATAAATCAACAGAATTTTGAATCGACTTTATTATTTGCAACTAAATGTTGTCATATCGTCGCTTTCAAAGCGCGAACGAGAAACGCGTTGACGATTTTAAATCGTCTCATTTTATGTTACCATTTTTTCCGATATTCTTTGATTCGTTTTAAAAAGAATCGTCTCTTATGAACAATTTTTACAAATTATTTTTTTTTCATAATATATAAATGTTAAATGATTTGTATTTAATTTTATAACAATGTTGAAAAATTCTTCACGTTCGTGATATTGTAGATATATACTAGTTTAAAAAACCTTTTAAATGGTCAATGCTCGAGCACCATCAAAACGTGGTCAAGATTTATGCAGATTATTTGTGGATTCTACTCGTTGATATGCGAATAAATTTTCCAGTGTATATCTTGCCTTATATATACGTGAATGTGTGCGTATATGTCGTCAACCCGAAAAAGAGAGAACGCACCCACTATTTTTTAAGTCACATTTTTGCTTCACTGCCGGTCCGACGTTTGTTGCGGTGATCGTGGTTTAACGATGGTCGACAGGTATTCTTTCTGGATTTCAAAAGTATCCTCACTTTATTGCAGGGGTTATCAACCGCAGCACATTCATGTGTAGGTATACGTATGCGCGCATAGCTTATATATGTGACAGACCTGAGTATAAGGCGATGAATTCAATAATTTGTCCTTATTTACGAGCATAACGATTATTTTTTATACACTATAAAGCACGCTTGAGAATACATGTAAATTTAACATCTGAAAAGGTATCAGATAATTCTTTATTTATAATATTATAAAGTTACTTTTAAATTACATTTTTTTGAGAAAATCAATGTAAAAAATTGTTGCTTTATTAAAATTTTATATTTATAATATAATAGATTTTAATCGGTTATAAAATAAAATCATTAATAAAAATATTTTATAATAATGCACATATAGTTATCGCAGTATTTTTCGACATTTTCCAACACGATTTTCGACTTTCACGTATTCGACTTTCGGGGGGAACGAATTATGTGTGAAAGTCGAAGAATGCCTGTATATATATTGGGCTAAAAAATGCGACGAATTTCTTCCCTCTTATATCTTCTGTCCTGGCGTTTTTTTCCCCTTTCTTTTTTATTTTTTTTTTCATCTCGTCGAAAATAAATATAAATATAAGCGGGTGAACGATTCAGTTTTACGAATGCGGTGCTCAGTATTCGGGTCCTTCTCGTATTTACATCCTTATTTTATTTGCCCGTTTTCGCATAAATATTTCCTCGCTTTTGGACCCCAAGTCGATACATTCGATTCCGAATCGCTTCCTCTCCGCCCGTTTATAGTGATTCTTTCGATCGCAAATATTCGATACGCACAATACGAATCCAATCGTGTTTTAATTAAAGAATAAAATGTCTTTTTTTGGTCTTGCCGGCACCCTTTTGATATACTAGTTGATTGACGTTAAAGCTAACGTCTCGAATGTTCGATAATAATCGTATTATTTTTCAACGCGATCGTCTCAAATCAATCGATACCGAATAATTAGTTATATCATTCATGTAAATCGATCTACTAAATATCTGCAATTATTTGCAATTTAATTTATATAAATTAGATAGCCTTCTGCATGCTTGTTGTTATTCAAAACGTGCATATTAAATTGTCTAGTCAGTTAAGTACTTGTTTAAATTGTATGGTGTTTATTATATTTTGAAATGCTGAAGTGAGTTGTAATTTAATAGTTAAATTAAAATTTTCTACAATATTTTGCAGTTTTAATCACAAATTAAATAGACATGACAAACTCAATATTTATCCAGATTGTTTTAGTCGATAATTAAATAAATTTATATATACTTACATATATATAATTCTATATATCGATTAATTATACTTATAATGTTGAACTGGTAAATTTTATCTAATATTAATTAATTTGATATGATACTGCGCTTTCTGGGTGTTTTATAATTGTTATCGGCGAATGTCGATAAATAGTGCTTACCTATGTCACCGACTTTACATATACACAGCGCAAGATAAAATTATTTAAAGCAATCGAAGTTGTACTTTTTCGCATGCGCATTCCGTTTTGCTGTCGTGCGATTTATTCGCGTCGGGAATTTTGCGCTATTGCGTAAACAAAACAAAACGGATTTATCTTGCGTCGCGACGATATCGCAAAGTGGATTGCTCTGTATCTTCTATTATTATTATATTTATAAATATGTATGTACGTGTGTATAAAAGGATCCGAGCATGTGCGGTCGATGGCGATCTTCGGAGCTTTTATAAAGGGCAAATTAATACTCGTTGTCGAGCTATAAAAGCTGTATCGAACTATCGCAACATCCTTTCGGCATTAGCGCACTCTCGGTTACTGAAAAACGGTGAATATTGAAAGAAATAGGAAGATTTGTAGTAAGTTATATCTATCTAAATATAAATATATACATCGGAACACGATGATAATTTCAGTAATTATATATTACACATTAATAAAATTTCGACAACGATGGACGTGGTTAAACTATATTTTATTAATGATTAATTATCGAGTATTCCTTTCTGAAATATTTAATTGTTTTAGATATTTATATTTCTTTCTATTATATGAAGTTTTTGATAGATGTCAAATTTAATATCGATTTAATTTAATGATAAAAAATTGATCTATATTTCTAAGTGTAAACTTTATAAAGATAGAAATATATTTTTAATTTTATACTTGTTTACAAACAAATTTAAAATTTGTAAGTTATGCATATCAATTATTGTTTGTAATAATTTTAATTTTTGTCTATAAATAGATAAATGTCATAATTTACCAACTGAGTTTATTTATTACATTAAGTATATCAAAACGTTAGTTTTAAAGCTCACGTCCATATATTATATAGTTTATATAATAAATATCATTTATTAAAAATATGACAATATCTAAAAGTTGAGAATGGAGTTGGCAATTTGATTTTATATAAAAAATCGTCTTACAATATTTCGACAACTAGACCCAGGATTTAAAAGTAAAGTAGATGATTATATTATGATTCAAATAATAGTAGAATACTATAATATTTTACATAAAAATAAATGTGTGCTATAAATCACTATAGTTAGACATATATGAATATATAGAAACCATCAACACTTTTACCGGTTTACCACTGTCATTGTTTATCGTTACAACCTGTAACTTATTACAGTTCTTTTAATGTATAAAGTAGTAAAAATCGAGTGAAATAGGAAATGCTTCGGATTACTTTGCGTACTTTTATGATACACATATTCATATGCAATATAATAATAATAATAATAATAATAATAATAAAAGAGAGAAGAGCGGTTCAAACCAGCCGCCTAAAAATCCGATAGCGATCTCGACCAGTAGATATTCGGGGATCGGAAGACGTTTCGGTTTTTGTAGAAGGCGTGTAGGTGGAACGGTGTCGCAATGCCCTCAAAATATTTTAATAAGCGATTTCGTTCGCGATTAGTTTCGGTAAACTTGTGTTGTGTTATTTTTTCGGCTTATCTAGATTGCGGCTAATAAACATTGTTACACGCGACATTGCCCTCTATTTTCCACTCGTGCGGATTTTCGAATTTTCAGTATAAATGATATTTTCTTGAGCAAAAGAAAAAAAAATGCATTGTTTGTCTTGTTTCTCTTGAATATTTTTATATCATTTATTTAGCGGATGTTTGCATTTCATTTGTGCATAATTGTGATACTTACTTTAATACTTGTATTGAGGACAAAGATATTATACATTAAGCAATGACATTATTTGAGTACTTTATCTATATTTAATGAATATGACAGATTGTATAAAACTTGGATTACTCTTTCAAATATTACAACTTTATATTATTTTTGTTTTAAAATAATTGATATGATATCTTGAAAACCGAACAAGCCAAATTATCTCAGATATTTAAATATAAAATATTTAATATTCATATAGCAAATTTAATTTATTGCAATGTTGTTTGAATTGTCACCACTTTATTTGTGCGTTAGAAATACGAAAGTCGAATTATTTACTTAGTGATCGTAAATTTTATCTTAAAATATTCCGTTCTGTGTGGAATATATATTATTATTTAATAATAATTTGAATTGTGCAATTCAAAAATACTATATATTAAATAACGCCATAAAATTTATATTTATATATAATAAGCAGAGCATTATCAATCGTATTACGTCAATTACTTATTTATTTGAATATAATGTCGTAAATTTCATTAAATTTATATATTATGTACACAACTAATATGACGCTTTTGAAAGATTAATGGCGATCGACGAAGACCACCGCCATTCAGTTGACTGTCAATTAAATCGACTAAAATATGATTGAAAACATCGAATTTCAAAAATTTGCCACGAGCTATGTTTATATTTTAACTGTTTCAATTGATAGCTTTATCGAATGATAGATAATTATTGTAGTTATTATTATTTTTTAATATAATATGAACGAATAGTCAATCGATTATATTAAAACAACGTTGAATAATCTATATTATAATAAATAGTGATAGATTTTTTTGTAATTTTATATTATTTTTTAATATTATAGGCGCGAACCTATTAAATATCCTTGCATGTAATATTAGCAATAAAATGGTAAACTAAAACAAATAGTAAAATTCAGTAGAATGTATTGTGGATGTAAACGACAGCAATTTGAGCGGCGATGGGCTATCGTATAATTTGTATATTTGCATGTTTTACACGGCACAAAGTTTAACTTGAACATTATAAAAGATGTTTTCGCATCGGACGTTGTACTGAATTCCCGTTGTATGTTTTTGTTGTGATGGTGATAAGCGAAAATCGCGGATATTGTATATGCGTAAAATACATGAATATGTCGAATATTGTACAGTGTTGTACATATAAGGTACATGTTAGTATTCTAAGGGCACGCGAACATCGCTTAGAAATGGAAAATATATGTTCGGTCACGATCGCAGATTTATTCCGTTAATAATATCGTAAAAATACGTAAACTTTTTTTTTAAGTATGAAAATAATAATAATAATAAACAGTCGATCCTATCAGATTAGTAAAATAGATGTTAGAATTTTTTACGTTTGTATTATGTTTTGTATGAAAATATTTCATCGACAACATACAGAATAGATTTATAAAATCAGTGTAATAAAAATACCAAGAGAACGATTGTCAACAGTAATATATTGCTCGTATAAATTATTCGTGTCGTCATTCTATTATTAACAATATTATAAATTTTCATTTATCTCTTTTTATGGCAATGTCCTACGTGTTCAAATTTTATTGATGTTTTTTTTTTGTACGTAACGGGAAAAATCGTTCCAAATTATTTTTACATCAATTTTTTTCACACGATTTCATTCTTAACACATCACAGTTGTATTTTATCATTTTTAATATAATCTTCGGAATCATTCGATATTGCGATATGATTACGAGTGCGAAATCGTACAACGGACGATAACCGTTCAACCGTTATTGTCGTCGGCTCATTTGAATAATCGCACACATGCGAAAGCGTCGCGTACACTGTGACCGCATACGCGCGACTACGAATCGCACTTATCTACCGCTAATGATGGTATATTGCATTCGATTATCTAAGTAACTAGAACATTTCGCGATAAGCGGTCGAGCGGAATGCTTCCTATACTGCCTCGCGCATATCCATAGTATGTACATGCGCTCACAGAGGGAAAAACCGGCATTGACTCGCAGGGTCAAGGGCCATCGCGTAACTTTGCACGCCAACGTGGAGCAAGTACGAGTACATAAAATTACGATAGAGTAAGTTCGAGTACGATCCGCGAAACGGTATTGTACTCGAGCAAATATCATCGCGCCATTAATTAACCGAGACGACTACCGCTGTTACTATTCCGCGGTTATTTAGCTGTACTTTATGGGGTGTGTTTGTCGTTTTAAGTCGCCTTACGTGTAAAATAAATTTTCAGCAACAACGTTCTATCCCCGTTCTGCACATATCGATTTGCATGGAAATGTTTATTTTTTTATCAATATATTTTTATATAAATACTTAACGGTTTTTTGGTAATCATGATTATATCGAATTGACAGTTATATTATATTTTTATATATTATTATTACCATTCAAAGAATTTTAATATATTGATGTATTTTTAGCATATTTCAAGTTGAAGCATAAATGTTTATATGTTAATTTAGATAAATGAATTTAACCAATTGACAAATTGTCAAAATATATATTGATGTATAAAGTATTTGATAATTAAAAACAGAATTAGTGATTCGATTCCATGAAAAGGATTGAAATGACAGATTTGGAAAAATTCAAACCTATAGAATATTTAGAAAATTGTGAATGGATTTAAAAAAAAAACGGCGCTCATTGAAAACACTTTATTACGTAAAAGTATACATTTTTACCTCATTTAACGATTTGTAAATCGATCTGACGACAGATCGATCGATTTACGATCGCAATTTGTATACGTTTCAACGAAAACACATCGATCTGTTATTATTACTAAATCAACGGTTTTACGAATAGCAAAGCGGCGACAGAATAAAATGAATATTCATAAACCGACGGGAGAAAATGCCCGTTTCGTTGTCGCCGTATATTTTTTATCCACTGTTCTATTCGGTATCGAACGACTTGTTAACATTTAATATGGCCGAATAATAAAATATTAAGTCATTATTGACGCGATAAAATTTTCATAATAGAATCGTGTAAAAACAATATCGCTTCACGCTTCGTAGATTTGGCGTCATTTGAGACGAGCATGATTACAAATTGAAAATTTAATAAAAATGGACATAAGTTATTTCACTGTCGTTCCTACGAAATCTACACTGTCTGTTTTATATATATATATATATATATATATATATATATATATATATATATATATATATAATATTAATAATTTACAGCTTTTCTCAATTTCAGATAAATATACATTATTATATATATGTTATAAAAGCGATATAATATATACTGGTTTTTTATAAAATACATCTTCAAAATTCTTCAAAAACTCTAATTTTCTAGTAACCTGCTTTTTAATATTAAAAGATTTAAAATTGTTTAAATATTTATTGATATCATTTATAATTTTATATGAAGAATTCTAATATTTATATGAATATGTTTGTCACCAGACGTCAAAGCAAACCCTCGAAGCCGGATCGTAATCTTCTTCGATAAATGTGTATAATGTTCAGTGTCCGTTTCGTAATTACACCACTCTAGTAAATAAATACGAATCTACAGTAAGATATTCTGAATTTTTTCCTTCATTTCCGATTATCCTTCTTGATAAATCACTGGTAATATGTATTCAGTTTAATGCTGAATAATTACTATATATTTTATACTTTTCGATATATTTCATAAAATCGTATATTTCTTAAGTGAATTACCATTGCTAGAAATATTAATTAAAAAAATAACGTAATATATAAAATATTACTATTTAAATGTATAAATTAAAATAACTATTTTTGTATAGCGTTCCAAATAGAATCAAATTCAAGTGTAAAAATATATTCAAATTTTTGTTTATAATCTAATCGATGCTATTAATTTTACAGTTTTTTTTAACGATTCCATTTGCTAAATCGTCGAATAATAACAAATCTAAAAAACGTATAACGCACTCATTTACAACTTTAGCATTAATATTATATTTCAAAAAACAATAAAATATTCAATTTGTATAGTATAAATCAGCAAAACTTTATTTTCGATAATATATGCAGTCTCCTCTCTTTTTTATTTATTTATGAATTAATCATTCACATCGTTTAGGCAGGACATTATGTAAGTTATTTATTTATTTAATCATAAAAAAGAAATATTTATCACGGTGTTAAATTTATAACGCAAAATTAAAAATTATAATTTGGTTTTTCTTTCGGTGAATCTATACGACACCACCATGGTAATTATTAATTTTTAAGTATTCGTATAATATAAAAATTTCTCTTGTGTAATGCCGTTCATTTAAATAAATTAAATACGTATAATATGTTTGCATTTATAGTTAAAAATAATCGAACTATCTAATATTTTTCTTTAGTTCTTATTAAGTTTTATGTTTATCATATATTTTTAAAAATATTCTTCATTATGATATTTATAAATTAAGTAATGTATATTTACGTATTTTAATAACGACCTAAAATTTTCTTTTTTGTGTTTTTAAAGTTATCTATCTCTATGAAATAAATGTCAGAATTCATCCATTAACCGTTTTTATACTTATACTAAAAAATTGTTCTGTCGGAAGAAATAATAATAACATATTATATATATATATATATATATATATATATATATATATATATATTCAATTCAATTATGTTGAATGTCGTTTCTAATAAAACTAAATTTTCATTTACGTCACTTAATCGATTATTTACGCATACATGTTTCGCGCTATTCGAACAGGACTCGTTGTCATTAGATTGCGCATATCCTCGCCTTAAATTAAAACGCTTCCTGACAGTTTGAGAGCCGCTGTGCGCACGCGGTGAAATATTCGCGAAGGTGCAGTCACGGCGGCTCGCGTACCTCTTCCTTATTAGGCGCGAGCGACTTAGCCGAGCAACGCCACTAATGCGCCAATATTGTCACCCGGCAAGCCCAAGACGTCCGTAGGCCTCCCCGTGAGTAATAAAACAGAAAACCATCCTTAACCTTTTAGGGGACACTGCACACTAGGAACTATCTTTAGACAAACACGACAAAAACGACAACCAACCACCGCGATACGTTCGCAATATATATATATATATTTTCATATCGATTCAGTGCCAGATATCACCATTTTGAATTTTGTATTAGTGTTCAGATATCGCCATTGAAATCTTTTTATCCAATTTTATAGTATTTGATATTATCATATACGAAAATTCAATCATTACATATGACGCTTATTTAGCATCGCAGATGTTAAATATATATTTATTTTCATTATGCAATTCGATAATTATAATTATCATTTAAAATTGTTAAATAATTACGCTGTTTAATTCTTGAATTTATTTTTAATGCGCATCGATTCGTCGTTAATTATTTGATAAACTATTTTGGAATCGACACACTTGCATGTTTTCAATATTATTAACCTTTTTGACCGTATGAAATTTAAATTACGATATTTATTTGTAAATAACGTAATAACTATTGATTCTACGTATGAATGTTTACTTTTTTTTATTAGATAAATGCTAATTTCCTTATTGGTATTCTGGTCGTTTCGTTCGCAACATTCGTACTATTAGAACGTTGAGCTTGGAAGTCGCATTCAAATTTAGTCATTTAATCAATTTACATTCAGAATCGTTAGAATTTTGTTGATATTGAAGAGTCGAATTACGAAAATCAACTAAAACATATATTTTATATATTTAATTAATATCTTTTTATAAAAAGCAGTTCTATTAGAATATATATGGAGATCTGATCGAATGTCATATTAAAATATTATATATATATATATATATATATATATATATATATATATATATATATATATATAATATATATATATATATATATAATATAATATAATATCATAACAGATATTTATATTTTTTATTATTATTGATTCATTGAAGTAATTAAAATTCAGTTGTAATTGATATTAAATTTTTGATATAAATCTCATAGTAACGTTAATCGATTATTTCATTATTGATAATTGTTTGTATTCAAATAAAAATTTTAACTGAATATGTAAAATCATCTATTAAATATAAATAAACTCAAATATATAAATATTTATATATTCATGATGTGATATGAAAATTGGTGAAAAAATCATTTCAATAAACCATAAGTCGTAAATCAACATTGCGTCGAAAAAAATCATTATTGATGAAAGTAATGATAGAAGAAAAAAATGAACTTGAAACTGAAGTCGTGATGAGAAAAAAGCCATACTTCATAATGAACATATGGCTAATGCCAATATTGCTACTATGACTTAGTGGCTACTCGTAATATATACATGTATACTTATATACTTGTGTATAAATTGGTTTTGCGATTTTGAAATAATGCCAAGTGGTAAAATACTAAGGTAATGATTTATAATAATTACGACCGGAATAGATGTGATTATATTTCGTTAACTACTTCGATCTGAGAAGTGAATTAAAATAATGAGAAAGTGTTAGATCACTACGCAATTTAATAATGAAAAATTATTTAATTATCAAAAAAGTCTTATTACATTTTATACTTACTTATTATTGAATATTTCTTGAAGTTTAAAAATCTGTCGCTTTATTATTTTTTTTTGTTTTTTATTATCTCTCGACGCACGATTTATTCAATAATCGTGTAATTTGAAACTTAACATGAAGGCGTTGATCGACACATCGAGATTTAAAAATTAAGGTCGCATTATTTAGAGCTTTTTTATCATGTGACGCTCAACGACCAATAAAAAAGGGTCTCGGATGTGAACCCTAGACCAAAGTATTCTGTCATCTTTGCGTCCGTCATATTGTCGAGACATGATCATTCGAGCATAATGCCATAATGTGTTTTCATTGGATTTCTTCTTTTTAATTCATACAAAACTATCGAATTTCATGACATCATTAATACAACGTTTCTAAAAATATAATATAAAAATATGACATGCGCTTTAATGTAAATTATATATATATGTATTAAATAAATCAGTTTATCTATTTTTTCTGTTTGGATATTAATCGTATGTGTTCGTAAAGCATAGTCCTCGAATGCCTTCCCACGTTATTTTGCTGCAATTGTTGCATATTTTTGTTGCAGCCTCGATTGCATCTCGAGCCGTACGCAAGCAGGTGAACATGTTATACTTAGCTCAATTCACATTGTTCTAAAATTAAATAAATGGTTGTTCGTTAAAAACGATCACGCTATTTACTAAAAGTCAGTCGGTATTATTCAGTATTTTTACGTCGGTTGGCATTTTTTTGTTTTTTGTTCAATAATGATTTAGCTTCGAAAGGTAAAATCGAACGTCGTTACATTCGATATATCGTAATCGAGAGTCATTAAAGAAATGGAAATTAAATTATACCAGTTTCGCACTCGCTGAAGAAAAGTGCGTTTTTAATCCATCTTATGAAGTTCTTCACTCACGACTTAAATTACATGTAATGCGCGCGTTATAATGATATCATATTTTGTATGATTTCTTCATTTTATCCAATTATTAAATCGCTCGATATTGAGAAAAAAATATTTTTTTAATATATATGTTAAAATTCATTGAAATCATAGGAATGTTGTTAATTATTATTATTTTCCGGTACACAGTATGAATATTGATAATTTAAATTTGAATATAGAAATATGTTTAGAATCGAAACGCGGAAGATTAATGGCAAATTGTTGTATTTCTAAATACAGAGAACTCCCTTTTCGGGCAAGAATCACGATCCGAAACTCGTATGCATATAAAACTCAGCCCGATAGTCCGGCTACTATATGTTGCTATGTATGAAATTGGACGAACGTCGGGAAGAATTCGCTAATTCGAATTATTTCTAATGTTCGTCGACGGCGACGCGTGTAAAATAAATTTTAATAAATTAACTCGGGAGACTTTTTTCTTTTTTGTATTATGTCGAACGAGAACGACTGCGCCGAGTTATTTATTGCAGCTCTTACTGTTATCTTGTATCACACGGCCATTTTTACATTTTGATTACGTTCCATTTGATTTTTTTTTTGTGCCCCTCTCCTCATCTCACTTATTTTTGCTGCACGTGCACTCGTTCGTGTGTTGGATTATTTCACTTCGAAGCATTCATTGTAAGAAAACCTCAATAAATGTAACAAATGAACCGGTCCTGCTTTCCGAGAAATCAATTGACTAATTGAAATATTTTGAAGATTCTTTTGTGTTGGCGTGACCCATATACACGTGAAGCATTTACAGAATTCCGGGAATTTTCTTTCTTTCGATTAGATACGTATTCAATCTAGTGAAAAATTGGATTAATTATAATTCTGATCGGTTGCAATATAAAATGTAAAATGTACTTGAAATTATTACGTTGATTTTTTTTTATAAGGTGTTGTTTTCTTTACATCGGTAATAATTTTAAAACTATAATACATTTATTTAATGAGAATATTTTTATTACAATTTTTGATTTTTATTAATTTTTCTTTGATTAATATTGAAACATTCAATACGAAAATATCTCTCAAATCATCATTTTTTATCATTTTCTATTTTTTTTTACTTATCATACATAATTTTATTTTCCCGTCTAGCCATCTTTTTCACGATCATCCTCTTATACAAAAAAACCTTCAATAGTCAGATCATCAGTTTCTTCAAAATGTTATATTAACTAATTGTATTATTAATATATGTGTAAAAATTAAAAACTTTTGCTAAAGTTTTTGTAGACAACCTGGTTTCTATTTTTAAGTTATTAATAATTTATATATTAATTAAATTCTTACTATTTTCCTTGAACATTACATTTTAAATGTATCAATTTTTATTTTATTGTTCAATATCATAAGGAAATGATTTATTTATAAAAAAAAATAGTGAATTATTTTTCAATTGTGCTGATTTTTTTATATAAATAATTGTATGTCATGTATAAGTGAAATAATATCAAGTCATTCTGTAACAGTTTATGATGACGTCTATTAAAAATGTATGCATTAAATAAAAGAACGTCGAATTTATATTTAATGTGATTATTATTAGGTATTTGGTGTGAAATGATTATAATGTGTGACGGCATATGGCCAATACGCGAATACGTTAATGGTTACAATAATGTTTTAAAAGCCACATAAAAACTTTCATACGATATATTATGCGCTTTTGTATAATATAATTTCGTTTCGATCGCCGAGAACAAGATTAACACGACTATCACGAGACGCCGTAATCAAATATACGACCGTGATTATAATAAATAAGTGTTATTATATTGCGGAACGAAAGAAAGCTTTTTGATATCCGTCGTAAATCATCATTCACTACTGTTTTCTAAATTGCGATAGTTGTTTTGTGAATTGTGTTGGAAATTAGGTTTCACACTTGTATAGCGAAAAAATATACAACAGATTTTTTTTTAATGAAATGAGCATTAAATTATAATATGTACAGAATTTTTAATATTATTACAAATCGTTTTTATACATAAATATTTATATTTTCTTATTTATAAAATGAATATATATATATATATATATATATATATATATATATATATATATATATAATAGAATAAATTTATTAGTAACGTTATATGCATCCAGCGTCTATTTTTTTATGTTATACTTGAAGTTGATTCATGTTTTATTCAGTATCGAATCATCAATTTTACACCTAAATATCGGTTACTTATATCTATATAAAAATTCATCGTATAATTTCAATTACTTTTTATTAATAAAAAGTTGAAATATAAATCATATTTCATAATTCGAGTCTAGTATAAAAAACTTCAATAAAATCTGTCGCAAATATTATTTATTTATAAATATTATATTTTATAAATTTTATTTTAACATTTATTACATTAAAAAAAACTATGAATGGTGCAGGTATTTGTATAATTTACAATATTATAAATTTATTATTTTTTTAACATAATAATCAATATGCAATATTGTATTTATATTATTACGTAATACAAATCGTCGGGATGCGACTTTATCTTGTTTTATTTCATTCGCACAATCGTTAAAAGTTCGATCGTTGTTTCTCATACGCTTTTTTAATTATATTGCGATTTATTTATTGTTGGTGCAATCCAATTAATATGGTTTTGTTTGTATTGCGGCGTCATATTGTACGACTCACGTGAAATTTATGCGTCGAAATTATATGTCTTTTTATTACGGCGTTGACGTTTGATATGAAGACGACGACGAAGAAGGCGAAAAAAGAGAAGAAAAAAAGGCTTCGGAGGAAAAAAAGAACCTGTTGATCGGCGGCTCGTTCGAAATTTAATTCTTAATTTTCTACGACGAAATAAATTACGTTGACTTTCGAAATTTATGCTTTTCGAAATGCGACGAGAATAAGCTAATTTTTGGCCATCTTGATAGAGTTTTCGTTAATTATTTATAATGCGACTTATTATTATTGTGTAATATAAAATTACAGCTGTGTTTTGATTAGACCGTAAATTAAAAATCCTATTATAATTATCAATAAAATGTTGGATCGTAAAGTAAATTATGATACGTCATAGTTTTAGTATCTAAAATATAAAGAGAAAAAATAAATTGTATTTTAATGTTGAATCAATGTTACTCAAAGTTTTTCAAAAAAAAAATATTAATATGAAACCGAAAAACTTTTTTTAGTATAGAAAATTTAATTATAATCCAATATAAATATTGCAAAATATAAAAAAGGAAACTGAAAATTTTCCTAAAAAAAATTCCAAAGCCTATACAATATATTTTATGTTAAGTAGATAATAATTTATATATGTTTAGAAAACATCTAGTTTTTCTTCGTTTGATGATATAAAAAGCTTTTTAATGTTTGATTAATCCATTTACTAATATATTTACACATAACAGATTTGTTATTTTAATAGTAATTATTATTCATCAACTATTTAAAAATTTGAAATCCGGTACTTAGATAGTGCTTTTTGGTGTTAGCCACTCAAAGACGAGATTTTATGTGCAAAATAATTAAATAATCGTAATAAAAATATTATATATAAATATTAGATAAAGTGCGCTGTTAAGATAGTCATTATTTATATTTAATATTATGACACGTGTTTAAACACAAATTATATTCATAGAGCGGCTTTGAATGAATATTTATTTAGAACTCCATTTAATTTTAATGTACACAGGAACATATTAGATATTTTTATGAATACATACAACATTATAAAGCTAATGCAATAGTTTGTTTATTTTAAAATTCAATTTTTTTTAAATATATTTTATTTTGCATTTTTTTGATATTTCAAATCATTATGTCGTACTATGAGGTGTTACAGTTTAATTCTATTGCGGCGCCGTGAGTGCTAGATGCGATCCTGCATACAAATAAACATAAGTCGAATCGAGTCGTTGTTGAGTCTTCATCATACGTACGTCGGTAAATTCCGGCTACGCGAGTTTCGACCCGTGCGCCGTATGAATATTCAAATGATGATGATGAAAAAAAGACAGACAGAGTGAAAAGAAGAACGGCGCGACAAAGACAAAATACACACACACACACACACACACACACACATATATATATATATATATATATATATATACACGCGATAGAACAGGACGACGATCATCGGTGAAAAGGCGAAAGTGAGATAGAACCAGATAGATAGAGATGGAGGGAGAGAGCCTCCCCAGAGTAAAAATAATTAAAAAATGCAAATTTATCTCACGACGCACTACCCGCGTTTCGGGGCATCAGAGTCCGGCATGTTTGTTCCGTTCCCTCTCGCATGCGCGTCCACATTGCGGCCGCCGTATAATTAAATAGATAAATTTAAAAGATTATTATTTATACGCGCAAGTGGGCGGCGCACGTCTCTCGGTAACGAATTTCAGGCGGGCTGCCGCCCCCTCCGATTGACGACCACCGAAACCAAAGCAGTATCTGACTTTTCGAAACCAACGATTCTGCCTGCCTGTTTGAAAAAATCAAAAAAAAAAAAAACTGCTACTTTGACGAATCGTCAGTCGGAAATTTTAAATAATTCACCTATTTATATTGAATCGATTAGGAAACTCAAAATGACATATTTTCATATATATTTATTGACGTATATATATATATATATATATATATATATATATATATATATATATATATATAACTCCTTTGTAAAAGAATATAATAACACCTGTACTTGTTATATTTTTGAATTAGGTAATCGTTTGCGTGATAATAACCATCGTTGATGATGGCCAGTGGCTATTTGAATTCGAGCCGTATTTAACAATTACCAATGCGGAGTACTTATTATTGACACGAAAATATGGAGTAACATTATGAGGGTGCTCATTTTCTCTGTTATTTTTAGTTATTATTCAAAATCATTATCTATATTTTATATATGTATATAATAAAAATTATGTATATTGATAATAATAATAGCGATTTTGTCGATTTTTATATTAGTATTGAAACATGATGGTTCGAACAATAAAACAGATACATATACATATATATATATATAGTAATTAAAGCGGTCTCGAATACGAATTATCCACTCGATTTTTATTGGTTACAAATTAATAACAAATAAATCGGACGCGAGTAATAATGAAAGGTCAGACAAGATGATAATGGCAGCTGGTCCAGCCCACGGGTTTCATTCGTCCGGGAGACGATGCCGTTATTCAATCAAATTCTTCTGTTTAATCACATTATCTGACGACTGATTACCTCGTGATACCGACACACACACATGCGCACACATATATGAACTGTTCATGTATGCATATATGTATATGTATGCGTGCTTTTGTATTAGAATATATGTATCATCACTGTACAGATCTCGTTTCGTTGACCATCAGATTTGACATGTGAAGTTTCTTAGAAAAGTTGTTGACATTTCGTCGTATGTCATTTCGAAAAGACGACGAGTGTGTTATAAAAATACAAATTATAGGAAACAATAAAAAAATATAATTATTTAATAAAATATTTACGAAATAAAATCGATTTTATATATATATATATATATATATATATATATATATATATATATATATATATATATATATATATATATGTCCTACTATTTTCGGCATCTTTGATATTACGGCTTATTATATAACGTATCATTTCTTTTCTTAAAATATAACATGTTGTTTTCTAATTTAAAATTTGTTATATTAGTTTCACTTTATTCTGTGAATTTTTATAGTCGAAACAAACTAGTAGGCATTTGAATATTTATAAAACAAAAATTCCCTCATTCCATTCCGCATTCCACATCTTACATTATTTTTTTTAATCCATATCTTTTATTAATATTTTATCTAATCGAAGAGATCAAAATTAACGATTAATAAAATAATCGTGAAAAATTCAACAATGCATTTATATAACTAATATATTATGAGGTTTTTATGCGTCTTTATTATATGCATAGTTAAGCTGTTAAAATGAATGTTAATTTTCGTTGTCATATACCATGTTATATATCGAATTTATGGCAATCGGTGAATTGAATTAATATTTTTTAGATATAAAAATATATCCATGAAAACATATAAATTTTATAAGGTGACGAATGGCGCGTTGAGGCGTTAAGAAACCGCTTCAAAATATAAAATACTTCAAGCGGGTAGTTGAAATGAAAAAAAAAACTGTGAAAAAATAAAAAAAACCTAAAAGCAAGTTTTACATTGTAAAGTTCCGTTGTATAGTCGTTAGCTTTAAACAATCGTGAATGTTTTTAGAAGGTCCAGGTAGAAAAGAAATGGGCGTGGAAATAGGCTTCAAACTGGGTGCCTTCGATTGTATTCTGCGCTCTTTTATATATCCTTAATAATCCCGCGTGTCATTTATATGATACAAATTATTGACATCGGAAAGGGAACCCTTTTTAATGACAAAAATTGTCTGCAATATGTTATCATGCTAATTTTAACCCTTGATTAAATAAATTATTGTGCAATAAGGAATATTTATGAGTATTACAATTTATTATCTCAATTTTTATATTTTTTTAAATATTATTTGAAATATTTTATATATATATTCAGATGATCAGCAGTTTGTTTTATCATTTTTAAATGATATAAAGTCAAAGTTTTAGTCCATGTCATAATATTTTTTTCAATGATATGTGAAATAAAGAATCGGAAAAAAAATATATAATCGTCATTATTATTTTATTTTCGGCACGGAGCTTTTATTGTCTTGCGGCCACAACCTTAAAATTTGTTTGGCATGTTCCGAATCGGAAACCGCACTCGACCACAGACGAGGTCCTCTCTATCTCCGGTTCGAAGAGCCGCAATAAAACAAAGTGGCCTTTGATGGCGCGTAATTGAACCTTTGCAATGTGCGAAGATTATTCGAAACGTTACTGCGTTCAAACATAGGGAGAAAGAAAGAGAAAGAGAGAGTTTAATTTAACCATTTTCCATACTTGATACTTCTGGCAATCATCTTTCACTTGTTCCCGCTGCGTTATTTTTGTTGCGATTGATCCCGCTTAATTTATTGTTTTTTTCTGGATCGAGTCTGTCAAACCAATGAAATCGGGAGCGTTTTGTAATGCCTTGTATAAAGTGAAAGTTAACAGGCGAATCGTTTATATCTTGATCTATTGGCACGAGTACCGGTACATCAGGGTGTTTTATGTATTGACCCAAAGTCGTACTAACATAATTCTCAGTGATTTATCTTAACGGCATCTTTTACGTATCGAGAGAATGTTGTTCGCAATGTCCACTGGATAACTCTCTAAAAACAAATATTTACATATACTAATGTATTGGGTATGTATATAGGCATGCGCGTACTTTCGATTATATCTTTTAGCCACGTCCGGAATGCATTATGGATCTATTAACTCTTGACGAGATTTAACGCCGCGCAATTAATAATAGAAATATATGATTTCATCCTATCATTTTTGTAATATGCTACGTATGAAAAATGATGTTTTTTAGCGGTCGTTACGGCTTTATCTCGTAACTGTAACTAGATTTTCTCGTAACTACCGATATAATGAAATACCATTCTATCGGCGTACTTACGTCGAGTTATATCTATGGTTAAATTGCAACGAAAAAAATAACTATATAATAATCTAGATTTATTTTTAAATATATATTTATAATGTCTTATAGACATGTATATATTAAATATGTAATTTTTTACATTCATATTATTGTGACATTGTCTTTGGTAGAGTAATGAGATATATGAAAAATAAAAAGCTAAATATTAACTGACCGACAAATGGAAGTACGCTCCGCCTCGGTGTTGATGAATAGATTTGTATTACAGATAATTCTCTCGATATTTTTCATTTAAAACATAGCCGTACCAATTAGGGTAAGCCACAGGATCATTACGGTCGGTAGCGTGAACGCGCTACAGAAGAGACTAACCATATTCACCTGTATTTGTATGATAGAAATACGTACGCGCGCGCGCACACACACATACACACACACACACACACATGTATATATATATATATATATATATATATATATATAACTGCGTTTATTGTGGATGTTAAATAATAAAATATAAAAAAGAACGTTTCGTACCAAGTCGATTATCTAGGGCAGGGGTACACAACATACGGTTACGGTCCGGCAATTTGTAAATGCCTCTTTGTTCTTGATGCTGCGCTTTGAAAATATAGGACACACTCTGTATTGTTTTTTTTTTCGAAAAAATCTCGTATTTTTATTTATCTTGAATCATTATAATGGACGTTTTAAGCTTAATTATGTCAACAAGTCGCCTACTTCTGTTTTGAAGTATCGTAGTAATACTTATATTAATATGTTACGTTGTATCTTTATACAATAATTATTTCATTGTTCTACAAATTTCAATGCATCATTATTTGATAAAATTTATTTAGATTTTGCATTGTGATTTATTTATATTTATTAAATATGGAAGAGAATATTAGATATTTAAATCCTTCATTATGAATATAGAGTAGGCGTTTGGGTCACTTAAAAACTTATATTTTAAAATAGTGTTAAAACAATAGAGAGATTAAATTTCGATTACAATCATAATGAAGAATTTATATACATATTTAATAAATTATAAACGTTGAATATATCTGATTAAAAGTGAGATGGATGTGGAAGTAACGATTCGTGATTGTACCGTCGGACGTTGGCGGTTGGGTTTCGAATGTTTTGCCGTTTTTTACCCGAGCTAAATGCGTTGCCGTTGGTGTAATTTGGACTAGACGATGCTCGAAGCCTAATCACAGGTCCGCTGCACAATGATGGAAGCATTCAGGGAAAACGACCGTCCGTGTCATTCCAGACGACTGATTGGCGTCGTCTTTTTCGACCGCAGAAGCTCACCATTATCCGGCCACATCCTTCCATTCTTCATTATTAAAATCTACAGTATGTTATAAAAAAAAACGATCGAACGTTCCCGTATTATTAATAAATGAAAAAGAGTAATTCGTCATTTTTTAAAACAAAATGAAAATTTGATCTTTTCTCGTATTGCTTCTAGCATCGGACGAATATATATATAATAAAAAAATATTTTATAATCATTCACTAATTTAAATTTATACACATTTCGAAAACATAATGAAAACAAATTTAAAAATGATTTAGTAAAACTGTAAATTGAAGATATTTACAAGTCGAATGAATTTTCGATTTCACAGTTTTATTACAATTTTTATATTGAGCGTTTCACTTGCGCATGTTTGTACATTTTCTGTTGTGTTTTATTGGCTTCCAATCAACGTGAAAACCGCGAAACTGGCCTCACATCGTCACAGTTTACGCTGACATGTCGAGTTTAAGTACGTCGTATGACGTGCTTCGAACGCCTATCGAGTTAACACACGCAACGTTTCCTCTTTTCGATTCTCCTCACTTTGGTACATTGTCGAGGAATGCGCGCGCTTCGAACGTATCCGACATACACATTGACGACGATGATGATTTAACGCGATTTCACGCCGGTGTCTATTCGACATCGGTTTAAAAAAAAAATCCGTCACTTTTTCGCGATCGATTCGAGTTTAAACTAATGGATTTGTTTAATCGACCACTTTTCTTGCTGTTTGTAAAAAGAATTTTGTATTTGACAGTGAATGCTTATTTATCGTAAATAGATATATTAGAGCAAATTTCGTCTGGTTTATTTCATTTATCTATATAAAAAAATATTTTTTTCTGTGTTTTTATTGGTCACTAATTTTAGTTAAGAAAATAATCTATGTCATATATTTACACCAAGTAAATTCAATGAGAAAGTTAATAATAATATTATTAATAGATCTTCATAATAAACGCATAATATATTTTATTAAAAAAATAAAATATCGTTAAAATCACAATATTAAAATTTATAAAAATAAAGTAATTTTCGCTCAAAACAATTTCATTGCTTTAAATGATTTGTTTTTTTAACGCATTAAAATCATTTGATATACATGCGAATGTTTTGAAATTTCACCAAATTAAAAATAAAAGCTTTATTGCGCTTTTCACTTAATTTGAAAATATGTACCACTTAGAAGCGTATCAGTATTGTTTGTGTAATTTACGCGTATACTTTGTATTGTACAAATGTGTGAAAAATGTAGATAAATTATAATGTGCGGCTTTTCTACTACTGTTCCCATTCTCAAATATATATTATGATATACATATATAACGAACGAGGGAATTCATCGTACAATAAGTGTTTTGCACGTTAAATTAAATTTAACTTATGTTCCTCATTGCAACTGTGGATGATATTAATCGCACGGTACGTCTTATATATATATATATATATATATATATATATAGTTTTTTTTAATTCCTTTCATATCGAAATCGAACTGCGAGACCTTAATTAACTTGTGATTTTTTTACAATGCCGTGTTCCTCGATAACGCCGTCGTGTTACCAGATCGAAAAGTTAAAACCGATTGATTTATTCAACTTGGTGTTTTTACCGTATTTTGAAACGGCATATTATCGTTCTCGTTTGTTATTTCGGTTCAACTATATATATATATATTGCTCGTTTATTTTGTTTCCTCTTGTCTATGCATATATACGCCGAATGGGTAATTAATAGCGATTAACAAATGGGTCTTTCGGATCTTTTCCTATTTTTTTTCCATCAAGACGGCATCTCGTTGAGATTTCAATAAAGCCGAGTACCTTTTTTGTGTGTGAAAACAAAATAGATAAGATGCATCGTTATCGCACAATTACAAAGGCGATAATCGTTTGTGATTACAAATTATTGGTTCGTGTCTTCGAAAAATCTTCTTCCATGATCCTTTAATTGATTTTGACGTCGGTTGAGTTTATCTCATTGAGTTTATGTAATGCTAATTCTTATTATCATTATCTTATTTGCACTCATTGGCTATCATGAATTCCATCTTCGTTTCACTTGAAAGGTACGTGTTGTTTAGTAGTAAAATTCTGTTGTAAGGATTAACAAGTACTCAATTTTAATTTATCTGGAGGTAAACGTAAGATACACGAGATGTAAATCAAATTATTTATCTCTTACAAGATGGATATATATATATATATATATATATATATATATGTGTGTGTGTGTGTGTGTGTGTGTATAATTAATGAAAAATTAAATTCATATATATAAGACTAGAATATTATCCATTGCGAATAAAAACTATTAAAAAAGTAAACGAAACGTCAAATCGAGAAGGTCTACTGCTCTACCTCATACCTGTCGGTTGTTCCATTATATTATATGTATTTTTTTTCATCGTCGGTTCTCTTGAGACCTCGAGAAAAACAACAGTCATCGGGCAACAAAGGTAGACGATATGAAGAGTCATTATGTATACCACCGCGTTTTTTTTTCTTTGAAAAAAAAAATACTTTTTGATCCCTCGACTGTCCGGATTCTGCGGCAATAATAAAATAAATTGGGCACCGAAACCGAATTTGACAAATTACGAGAAAAAACCACAAGCACTAATTTGGGTGTCGGTTTACCGTCATTATCGTCTGTCGCCGTACGTCTGCGCTCTTAAACATAAAGACACTTGCGCGCATGTCGAAAATATTAATTTTTTTTCGACTCAAGAATGATTATACCTCTCATATTTCCAATATATCTTCGGAAATGAGATAAGAGGGCTTCTCGTTTTTATGCGAATTTAATGCTTTCGAATTTTATTAATGCGCGACGGGGTCAACATTTTTCAACTCGAATCATTAATTCGAATCAATATGTGATGAAAAGTATGAGATAATATATAAATGTTGATTTATTATATTTTTTCAATTCGACGATATCGTTTACTCTTCGATTTACCGCGTGAGAAGTAAAGAAATATGATGAAACATAACCATCATGATTTCACAATAGATTTTTAGATTATTGGCATTGATTTGTGATATTGCACAATCATAATTAAACTACCATTGCAGTATTTATATTATTAATCTAGTTTATATATATATATATATATATATATATATATATATATATATATATATAATTTCATATAAGTACAATTAAAGTTCTATCAAGTTTATTTCCGAGAAGTCATTTTCAAATTTGATTTTTAAAATGTAAAAAGAATAATCCAGTCGAGCGAATCCATAATACAATTACATTAAATTAATATGTCCTTGTGTGAGAAACGCCACATTAGACTGTTTAAAAAAGATGAAACATTTTTATAATGCTATGTGATTATCGTGTTCCTTCCAAGTATTTCTCACGTATAAAAACAACCACTCATCGTTTTATATGTGTTTAATATAGAATTGAATATAATGCACCGGGAAAATTGGTTTATATTCTTATATCATGAATCTAAGAGCTTTGAATGTAAAAGAACTTGCAATAAAATACAGCTATTTCAGTGGAAATATTTGATATTTATTTATATTATTATATATGTATAAATTTTACTGAATATTTTTTTATATTTTGTTCATAAGTTTTGGATGTTTGATTATTATATATAATGATAACAATGATTTTTAGATTCAACAGATCATATATAATAATTTAGAGAAAAAAATATACTGTAATTTTAAAAATTTGAGATATTTTTCTTTGAAAAATGTTTTGATATATAAAAACTGAATTAAAGGAATAAAAAAATTAAAAACAACGTTAAATTTAATTTAAATTTATCACTATTTTATATATTAATCATAAATAGTATATTATTATTTCAATAAGAAAATTAAACTTTTCCTTTGCAACATTACAACGCTGACCCATAAAATCGATTTATATTATAATGTTTTTTAACGCTAGCTTTTCCGTATGGATTTTATAGTAATTTGTATAGAATTAAGTGGCGCAATTAAATCTATCAAATCGAAATATAATGAGACGGTTTCGTTTACGTTCGATAGATGTTATCTCAGCGGCATTGCAAAACATAAAAAGTATTAAAAGAAAAAAAAAACTCTCAATATACACGTTTAGAGTGAGTTGTCGTCGAAAACGATTATTATTTATTTCGATCTATCTATCTGTTTTGTCTGTAAGGCACGCTACAGGTGAACTACGTAATGGTTGCGCAAAAAAAAAATAATAATAAAAATAAAATAAAATAATAATAATAATGATAATAAAATAAAATAAAAACGACGAACGAAAAGTGAAAGGATGTGAAAATCAGTCAACCGCAATTTATTTATTATACGAACGTCTTTTTGACGCGCCCGTTTATTAATTAATAGCGTCGAGTGTACTTTTTTTTTTTCACCGCTTCTATTTAGAAAGTTATAGACTATAGAATTAAGTTCGAATTAATCTCGACAAAATTTCACATTCGCCATCTTTTTCTTCTTCTTTTTTTTTTCATCTTTTTGGCTATATACGCACGCACACACACACACACACACACACACACACACACACACACATATATATATATATATTTCGATTTTTTCTCCCGCGCGTCGATCTTCGACGTTTGGTGCGTTTTTTTCTTTATTCAATTCGTTCTTTTTTCTTCTTACTCGTCGAATCGTCTGTGTGCATAAATTTGTAAACCGATATCCTCTCGATAAAATTAATGGTATCGATGTAAATTGTCAACTGCGAAATATCGTCGATTGTACACAATAAATCTTGCATCTACCAATATACACGAATATAAAATGCGTACATTCTATACGTAAACACAATATATGTAAATAATAATTTCGCTTACGATTGTTAGATTGATAAAGACTGTGGGAATAATACAATTCGTTCCATGAAGTAATATTTTGATGGCATAATCACCCATTCACTTTTTTCAGAGGTCCGATCTCTATATAACCAGAGATCGTCGTATTCTTTGCCTAAGGGTAAAAACCTTGAATTTCGTTTTTTTTTTCAACAACCACATATAGTTGTATATAAACATATACATACAAATATTCGTATATTATTTTTTATGATATTTTATTGATTCATAAATGGTATATCAAACAATTAGCCTTGTTAAAATATAATTAGTTACGTATATATGTTTTTAAGGCATTCTTACGTCTAAAAATATGATACAACTATTTAACCACAAGATGAGATATTATCATATATCTCTATCTATTCGTTTATATAAGTTGTTTTTGTTCAAGAGTTGCAATTGCAATGAACAGGTTTGTTCTTTTTTTTTGCATTAACGATTACGTTATGCAAATATTTTTTAACGTTTGGAGCCGAATATCAATTAAAAATATTTTCTACATGTTCACACAGTGATCATGTAGATTTCACATCGTGTGTATAATTGAAAATGTCAGATATGTTTTTAATATTGTATTCACCTTGTGATCCCAATTGATTGTATAATGGCAGAGCATTTTTTTTTCGTATTTCGATCTATAGGTGTAATATAAACGTCAATAATTATCGTTTTTTTTTGTTTTATACTTCTTAAACGAAATTTTGTACAAAAAAAAAATAAAGTCATAAACCGCTTGTTTATGTTAAAATATTTATAAATGGTTAGTAAAGAAGTAATTTTTCATTATTTTTTTAATTAGAAATTACATTTAATTGTCAAAGGTGTAAAACTAGTTAATTGTAATATATTTATAATTAAATCTACTAATTTGATTTAAAAGTTTTTCTGTAATTTAATATATTTTTAAAGAAAGAAGATTGACAGATAAGAAAGTTTTTAATTATGTTAATATATATATAATATATAGTTTTTTTTTACTATTAAATAATAATGTTTGGTTTTTACGCCATTTAGGTATCGTTGAATATATGTTCTCAGTCCTTTTATACTCATCGACAAATCATCGATATGTCAACTGGGGTAGTGTAGAACGATCGGGAGACATTGACCCTCGTTGTATAATCGGTGGTTAAAGTGGAATTTTGTCATTTATTGCGAGCAGTGGTATAATGTTTGTGGGCAAATGATCTTATTCCGGCAACCGCACTTGGACGCCGTTGGCCGCGCGAGTTCTTTTTTCGTACGCCTATTTCGAAGAATAATGGCTAGAAATGATCGACCGCGCCGGACCATAATCTGTTTTTATATTTGTACATCATAACGGGTCGTGTCATTCGCATGCTTTCGACTGTGTTTGTGGCCATATTATATGGCAATAAAAATAAAAACAAACCGCCCAGGCCACGACCACAGATGGGAAAGAAATCCATTTTGTTTCTTTGACAAGGACGCCGGTCGCGTTCTTCTTCTTCTTCGTCAACATTTTCCTCTTTTAAAATTTGCAAAAAAATGGAGTTAACGATCGTCTTCTCTTTTTTTTTTAGGTTTTTGTTTCACTAGAGAGCCTCGTCTTTGCATTTTTTGTGTAGCCTTCTTCCTCATTTTTTGTTTTTTTTTCCCCGTTGCTGTTGCATATCTGTCGTGCTAGTTGCGAAATATCAATCATCGAATTCGATCGTTTTAACGATTCGTTTTGTCCAAACATGTTCAGATTGAATGCTCTTTTCCGCATCATTTCCTTTTTGAATTCCCAGAAATTATATTAAATATAATAATAACATTAGATTGTGCTTTAAATAAATATATTTTATACAATTAATTTCTTCAAGGGCAAAATTTCTTTATTTTTTGTGTATTAAATTTAAAAAGGTTTTATAATATTTATAAACTATTTTTTCTTTTTTATCGTAAATTGAGAATCAAAGTTTATGATTTATTCATTTATTTTTTCATGATTTATTCTTGAATGAAAAAAATATAGAAATGTACATGATATATTGCTTTTTTTTAAAAGATTATACAAATGCAGAATCAAATTATTTAGCTTAAATAATTTTGTAAATTAAATAAAAAAAAAGATTTTTTTAAACACATTGATAAAAATATTTTTATTGTTTTTTTCTAAAATATAAAATTTTAACTATAAAGTGGTATCGCGTGCTATTTTTTATGATGCAAAATTACCTAAAATATTAAACGTAGCCTTCGTAAATATGAGCGTATTAGAATTCACACAGGGAGTATTTTGGTTCAATTTTAATATGTATGTATGTATCTAAAGCACGTCGCGTGTGCAAATAAAATTCGGGTGCGTTGCCCTAATTTTCCAACTGCCCCGAGCGAAAATCATCAAGGGATGCAAGCTAATAATAATTCAAAAATATATTGCAACGTATCAATTTTGCTCCGGGTGGTTGTTGTAATTATTTCAAATTATTTAATATCTAAGTAATTTTTGGACGTTTACATTAAATCATTTTATATTTCTATTGTTACAGGTATGTTTCTCTTTTTATACTGCTTTTTTGAAAACAAGGATACATGTTTATGACACATTAATAAGGTAATGTAATTGTGATTTTATGCTATTTATTCAATATTTTAATAATATATTTTAATTTCCTATAATAATATTTTAGTATTATATATTTAATTGAAAAGTTTTGGGTTTTATTTGTAGTCGATCGTTGAATTCTTCAAAAAATTCAATGTCGAAATTCATCACCTTTTAATATTGAATTTTTATTCCGCCAATAAATCGATCGCCGCAACAACATTCGAGCGTGATTTTATTTTTTATAATTTATTTAACAGCTATAATTGCTTTATTATACCCGTAAGGGACGGAGAAGTTACTTACGAAATTCACGTAAAGGTATCGTAATATGTACATTGTAAAGTGCATTCTTCGTATAACGTTTAAGGTATTAGCACATTTTAAACTTGTGATAGTCAACGTCATATTTACAACATCACATTGTAAGTCTTACAACATTTCCTTATGTTATAACTAAATATTTTTTACAAATTCGTCTCATACATAAATGTACACCTTAAATATTTAACAGTTTTGATATTAAACGTAATTTATGTTATAACGGATTCAATTAATAGATTTCTCAATATTTTCATAGTATTTACATATTTTATATTAATTTTTATATAAAATATTTATCGTTCAATTACAGAAAGCGCACAGTAAAATATAATTACTAAATATTTTATTAAATAAAATTATTATAAAATCATATCTTATACTCACATTATAATATCGATTAATTTAAAACTGTATAATTAATTGTTATCTTCAATTTATTTTAAAAATTGACAATTTTCAATTAGTTTTTTTGCGCGTAATTTGACATCCTTTAGTAAGGTTTTCATGGAGAGACGGTTGCACATTTATTTTTTAGTGTTCACACACACGCATACACACACACACACACACACACACACACACACACACACACACATATATATATATATATTATATGAACGCAGTTCATTTTACGGGTTATGTCGATCGTGAAATGGGATCTTTAAAATTATTTATAATAGATATTGGCGAGTCAGGGGCGAGCTCGATCTCCTCCCGCCTAATAATAATCGGCTGGCGCGATATCTCAAATTTGAATCAGAAAAAATGAGCTGGTTCGCCGATCGAGTACTTTTTACTATATATTATATATATAAAAGTACATACGTATACATAAATATATATAAAGTTCTGGTGTCCAATAATCGAATACGGGCGTTATCGGCGCACTTTAATGGCGCAACCGCTCGAGTAATTGACTCGATTTAAATTGCATCTTTCGTAATGAATTTCCGAAATATGCATCATCGCGGAACGACTTCGTGATATTGCCATTTTTTTCATTTTTTTTTTGCTCTCATTATAAATATTCTCATGTGCATCTTTAATCTTACGAAATATCGCAAATGCGTCTTAAATATCAGTGTTACTCGTTGTTATATTTAAATTCGTTTTGATTGTTTTATACAAATATATATAACGGTGTAAGAAAGCGGAATGTAAAAGTTTCTTATTTGAGTATTTTTTCACATAAAATATTGTTAAGTAAAAAAGAAAAATGATATTTCATTTGTTATCCATTTTCATACTTCATTGACAAAGTCTAAGCTTTTACTCAACTCGGCACTGCAATTTATATTATAAAGTTCTTTCAGAAATTTGTCTTCATCCATGAAAATTTTATTTTAACTATTATATTTATTTTAAATAATAAATATAAATACCGTTTGTTGTTTTAGTATGTTTAGAAAAAGAAAGAAAAACGATGACCATTAAAATTTTCACTGGCTTAGTGCTTATAAATGTGCATACGTGACTAGCTTTTGAATTTCCTTAAATGTGTTTGGAAACAAATTGACTGTTATTGTTACGATTATTTCTATATGCAAGAAGCTTTTGCTGTAAATTGACTTCTTGATAATTAAATCGCCTTTCGACTGAAGGGCTAGTAAACCCATAAAGCGTCTTGATAATGAGACAGTTTTACATCGTAAGTTATTGAGCAGAAAGGCCGTTAGCAAATTACTAGCTTTAGACAGAAGTATAACGAGAGCCTTAGTTGGTATTTAGCGAAACGTAAATTTCATGTAGTTTCCTTTGAAAATTAATAACGACATTGTGGTTTCAAAACGTAAATATTTGTGCACTATTACAGATTTTTATATATTTTATATCTCGAATTAATTTAACTTTTTTATATTTATTAGTTTTAATTATTTACATTAGTTAGTTTAAAATGTTGTAATAAAATTATATATTTCTTATTCGTGCGTATTTTTAAATATAAATAACAGAAATATGACGTTAAAAAATAATGAAAAATTTTTCTAATATATCTCATTTTTTCAATTTATGTGTAAAAGTATTCTGTATTTTAGTACTCAGTTTAATATGTGGTAATCATAAAACCGTTGTATTAATGAAGAATTCTTGTACGTCACGAATAATTTAGATGGTACATAAAAAGTACAACCATTCGAAATGTAAAAAAATATGGTAAATTGAGTGTTTAGGGTAAGAAAGAATTTTAATATTAGTATCATCTTTACAATGTATCTCTTTTTATTGTTAAATTCTACGGAGGACATTGAACCAAGAGTCGGTATAGAATAGTCATAGAGACGTTAAAAGTTTTTATCTTATTTCATTTTTACTGAAAAAAATTAAAATGATGTATCTTTATGAATATGAGGATTTAAATTATATATTCCATATTTGATATTTAATAAGATTTTAGTATTTAGTATTAAATATAGGATATTGATAAATATTTAAAATATTCATATAGTTTTTAAAATTTTGATTTTTTGTTACTGTATTGCGATATGTTCAATCATTATTTTTATTATTAATATTAATCGATTCGCAAATCGCTCTAGCGTCAGTCGTTTTTAATCGAGGAGGCCCTTATCGCGCCGGATAAGTTTTTTTTCCGATATATCGTTTTTAATTTTATTATTATTTTTCGCTCGTACGTGTGTGCACACACGATCGTGTATTTAATTAAAAATTTCTCGTGATTTATACAAATAATGTGGCGGTTAATAGGCGGGCGTCCGTCGAAGAAGGTGTTGCCGTTTTGCCTTTGCTGCGTTGTTCGCTGCCAATAATCTGTAATGAGTTTTCACATTGCGTTACGCCCCAATATACTCTTTTTCCTCTTCGTTTATACCCGATAACGTCGATAATCTTTTTACCCAATATGAAGCAACACGGTCTCTAACCAATATTTATCGAATACGCCTGTATATGTGTGTAAAAATTAAAAATTGCCGACATTTTCGTTCGTTGTACGAGTATTACATTAATTATTAGGTATAATATGCCACGTAATGATATCGGGTGAACGTCGTCTATATGTTGATAATGTCGATTAGCTTCTATTACGCGTTATTAATTATTTAGAAAAGAGATAATAAATAAATTTCCCTAGAATTTTACTTCATATTATATAATAATGTTAAAATTTTTCGCTGACATTTTAATCATTTTCAGAAAAAAAAAATCTAAAAATATTGTATATAATTTGATTTATATTTATAATAGTATTATTTTTAAAATATGTAATAGTTTTTAAGTGTCCTGATTCAGTTTTTGTTTAAAATGACTTTTAATTAATAAATATAAATGACTTATTGCTTCTGATAAATGATTTATAATATAAAAGTAAATAATGATAGTTTCTCTTATGGGACGTTATTATAACAGTTAATATTACATTAATTAGAACATCGTGAATTAGAAAAATATTTTTTCTATATTATTATGCATAATAATTATGTAAGAATGAATATAAAGTAAAAAACAAAAATATTTGTTACTTCGAGTGAAGCACGCATACGCGTAAATGTATGAGGATTTGAAACTGATATGACGGGCTCAAAAAATACAACTATGATTAATTGTTAGAAGTCGTGAACGTAACAGAAACCTCGAACGGCGACGTAAACGAGATTTTCGCAATTAAGCGTGCCTTAAAACCAATTAACAAAAGATCTTAAATGTGAACTTAATTGTGAAATAATTAATAAATAATCACACATTTAACTCGTTCGGGTATCGTATCGCATGTATATAATAAATAATATTTACGTACGTGCACATTCATGTAAAATTTTAAAGAAAAAATAAATAAATAAAAGACGAACCGATTTCTCTTTTTGAATTTTTAAAATGCTTTATTTTGGTATTAATATATAAAAAAATTTCTTGAAGTTCGTTACGCCATTACGCGAGTTTCTATGCGTAAAATCGCCTCATTAAAAAGAATGATGTAATTTTTTGATTAACTTTTCGAATATTAATTTTTTAAGTAAAATATTTTTGTAGTTGTTAATTTATGTACGCTTGTTCACGCTTGCAGACAAAGGGTTAATAATCATAAACAATCCCTGTCGTCTTTTTAATATATATATATATATATATATTAATCGACTATTGTTATCTTAATTACTTATTAAAGGCGAAATGTACACGATTATTCGCAGACTTTTAATTAAATGCATCGAAAGTATTCAATTTTAAAATAAATAAGCTTTTAGAATATTATTAATACGAATTTGCTTAGACGAAAACACAAAAGGGGTTTGTTCGTTCGCTCGATGGGAATTTGTTTGCATTTAGTAATTTTCCCGTTCAAGGAATGCGTATTCTTACGAAAAGCTACATTGTTTATTTTTTTTACTCTAAATAATATTTACGTTATACTTAGAACGGAAATTAGATATAAAATTCATTTTATTTCTTAATTATATTATAAGTTACATACTATATAGTGAACTAAAAAAATAAGTTACTGATAATGTAGTTTTAGATTGTATTATATAAATATACCATAAATATGATGTATATTCATAATTATTCAAGATGTGTTTGAGTTTATATTACGCTATTTTTCTCTTATTTACCGAAATTTGATATGCTTCTTATTTTTTCTATACATAAATGTGTTTACAAATATGGTCACGGCTTAACATTATATTATGATATTAATGATAAACGAGAAAAAATAAATTTATTTACATATAATGTTTTAGACGAAAATTTTTTACCAACATATGCAGCTAGAGGTGTATTACTCTTTTTTTTCTCATTTCATAAGTGATTTTTGTTTATCGATGATCAATATTCACACAAACAAACAATGAACGGTCGGTCTTACGATGTCATAAAATCATCATTCATCGAATATTATAAATATTTATCATGAAGAGGTCAAATTTATTTTACTATGGATGTATGTTATTTCCTGGACACGAGTTTCACGGTGTCATATTATACTTATATTGTCGCCAGCGAAACTCGTTATCGCATATATATATATATATATATATATATATATATATATATATATATATATATATATATATATAAAACGATATTCAATGCTTGTCGTACGGGGTATTTTTAATTAAAGTGATATGGGCGCGATTTTTAATTATGTTTTTTTTCTTCTCCATCGTTTCGAGTCGACTATTTATGACGGGAGTAGCGGCAAAAATTGAAGGCGGATTCAAAACGTGAAGATGTTATGGTAGATTTCAGAGTAGTTGTAGCCATAGTATAATATTATTACCAGATTCTATGGTATAGTGGTAGTAAGAGGAGGAGGCGACGTGCCCATTAAACGCGAATTACTTCTCGGCGTTCGTGTATTAGACATCGCACACACGCGTTTGTCTTGAAGATAGACGTTTTGATGATACGTGTATATGTTTATATCTCGTCAAATTGTAGATGGATGGACGTTAAAACAATTTATTTTATGATAATTTTTATGGGGTGACCTTGCCCCACCGTTCGACAACAACACGGCTTTAAAAAAATATCATTTTAATATTTTTAAAGATTCTCAAATGTTTATTATTATTATATCTTGTACGTGATTCGTTTATAACGTTGGCACTGCAAATGTATCAATTCGAATGCACAAGCTGGAAATCGTCGGGCGATTCGTGCGAAACTAGACATTAGCTCGGGGCGACCCAATATTTATTGTTCAGTTTTCAATTTTAAAAGTATTTATATTGGTAAAGAGAGCTTGTCAATTAAAAAGTGTTATATCGCCATATTTTAAAGTTGTAACGATATTATTTATTAACGAATAAGTATATTACGTGCAGTCGAATGTGTGTAAATATTAATGATCTCATTTAGTACGACATTCCCTATATGAACAAAATATATATTCTTGTTATTTTTATTATACCTATATAAATAAATTCGTGTATAGTTAGTTATGTTTGTAATTAAATAATATAATTTTGTTTATTTAATGTTAATACAATCAAAATTCTAAAACGTATATATATATATATATATATATATATATATATATATATATATATATATATATATATATATATATATTATTTCATTAATTTTATATTTATGTCTCTATTATGCCATTATTTTTAATATACTTAATTTATAATTATTTGATTCTTATATAAAAAATATTTTTTTTATCTTTAAATCGATTGATAAAAACACAATAAAGATGAATAATGTGAAATTTCTCATTTTATGCTATTTAATCTTTTCAATAATATATAATATATACATACCCCTTCAAAAAACAATTCCAAGAATTTATGTTTTTTCAGAATAGATATAAAAAGCATTTATATTTTTTATATACATATTACTTTGAATATTTATGTGTATGTGTGAAAAGGGTATATCAAATTCGATTTCTTCGGCCACGTCGATAGGTTATTATCAAAATCTCTCAACCGTCTTTCCGCTTTCGAGATCACGTCGATTTGGGAAATGCTGTTTTTCCCGTGTTCCATAATATAGTTATTCAACGCCAATTGTAGACACACTTATCAGATAATTTTTTATTCCCATTACGGCAATGAAAATTATAATTGCATTCTGCGCATTCCGAGCGTTCCTCGGCTCGCTCGTACGGTCAATTACGACTACCAGGATTTTTCTTACGTTTTTTTCCCATTCTATATAATATTTTATGTGTATAGGAATAAATACACGCATAATCATCTGATAGTGTGCTAAACAGTTATTTTTGCCATCTTATCAAAATTTCGTAAGAGATTATTTTACTAAATTTAATTAAATTATTAAAGCATTGCAGGCGTAAAAGTAACTTAATTTATTATATTTCATATAAATTGTATGGAAGCGTAAAATTTGTTTATCGAGGCGACTTCGTGAGATTATTTATTATCATTATTATTTATCTCGCGACTAATTAATATCAACATTTTTTGAATATTATATATGAATAAAATATGACTGCGTTTTGAAATGGCTGATTTATTATTTATTATATTATTTTGAAAACATTTAATTCATTCTTATAATAGTAAATACGAAAAATATATTATTTTTTGTCATATAATATGTATTTTTTTATTTTGAAAGTGTACAAAAGTTATAGTTGTTAATTTGTGTATAATAGTAATAATAATTATTATTATACTAATTTTGAATTTCGTTTAAGTGTTTGATGTATGCCCGAAAGTTAATTTGCATATTATGCACATGTAAAAGTTTTATAAATAAACTAAAAAAACCTTCAAAAACACGTTAGTGAATCGAGTTTATAAATATTATTTGATATTTTAATTAATATCTTTAAAACTGCACGAGATAATTAAAATAAATGTATACAACTACAATTTTGGAAATTATCGTCGTTTTTAATGGATATAGTTGTGTTTAAGACCACTTGTCATTTTAATTTCAGATATCTTATCTTATTGATAATACATAATTACGTTTTTAAATTAATCGTATCTCGTTTAATGAAAAATTTATTATAAAAAAATAATAAATTTTAATAACTTAAAATTACTTCAAAATAAATTTCGAAGATCTTTTGGTATGAAAAATTCAATTTTTGTATTGATATGAATTATGATTATATAATATCGTTTAGCAATTTGAACAAAAATTTATAGTTTTTAATTATTTTTATAAATTATTAGCTTAAGATTTTAATTATTTCTTAGATTTTTTGTTATTTGATATTGAATTCTGTATCCGATGTTTATATTATATTATCAATCAATTACTTAATTTTTACTAAGTGTAAATGATTTGTTAAAGAAGATAAAGAATTAAACACTTTATGAAAAATTAAAAATAACTATTGGATTTCTAAAGAGAGACCTTCTCACATTCAAACACACATATGTGACCGATGTCGATAGTCGTAAAGTTCAATAATTGAAAATTACGCCTTTTTTCCCGTCGTTGTGGTTGTTGGCGAATTCTGCGTGGGATTTTGCCGGTTTTTTTTATCGCGCACACCACACGTACGTATATAATACATATTATAAGCAGACATATCAATAGTATTTACATTGTGACTTCGGTGAGGTACTTCGATTAACGGTTTATTTTAATTGCATTCAGTTAATTGTAGAATGCGCCACACGGCTTATCTCGACCGATTATTTTTTCGGGCGTCGTTATTATTTCCCTGCCCCTCTCGTCGTCCCTCTCGGTTAATTTTTATTAATAATGTACAAACACGCGTTCGCGTATTAAAAAGTACGAGTTTTTGTGCTCACATGTGTATATAAATATATGTATATTTTATATGCCCGTATACGCGTGGGAGGGGCTTAGGAGGCCGGGTTACGCTCGCCCCGAATAATTACATTTGAGAGTTATGGGCCCGATTGGAATGCAATCTGCTCTCGACTGGAAAGGTTGAGGACCCCTGGACTTGGCCCTCAAAGTGTGGTGCGAGTATATGTTGACGGGCATCAATCAAAAAATTGATTCCCAGCAAAGATGACTATGTGAACGCAAAGTTCTCTTAAGGATACAGTGCGATATATTTGTATACAAAAAACTAATGAAATTGAAGTTTAAATATAATTTTTAATATTGATCTAGGTTTGCAATGTTTAAAATTAAAAATAAATAAATATGAAATTGTTATATTAGTTACTTTACATCTAAATAGTTGAGTGGCTTAATTCATTTATGTTTATTGAACTTTTTGTGATGAGAGTGCTCAAATCTTTCTATTATATACATATATGTTATCGTTTATAAAAGATATCGATATTTTGATTTTAAATCTATTAAATCTTTAACGATACTTTAAAAAATAATTATTAACAAAATATTAACTCTACGAAATTCGAAAGAAAATATGGTCATTGGAAGATTCTTGTTATTCATATATATTACCTATTTGTTTAAATAATTGTAATTCAATTTTAATATTTTTTCGTATTAATTCATATCGTTAAAAAGTTTCCTTTCTTTACACATGACGAACACTTTTTATAATTAATTGACAGCGAGACGTGAAATTTACCACGAATTCACCACATATTTCATTTCATTGTTATTGTAATCGTAAGCGAAAATCGATCGCTTCATATCGATACGGATACCGTTAAACTTTAAGGGTTTTTCGATATATGTGCATTTTTTTTTTCGTTTTTTTTTTCCAACCATTAAACGGACATTTCAAGCGACGTTTTCTGTCTGTGATATTGGGTGTTGGAAGTAAAAGGGTTGCCATAAATTTTGATTCGTTCAAAGCACTTGTGTAAGCGTTATTTTAACATCCTTCATAAACGTCAACATTAGCCACATGATAAACGAGGAACGTGTGAAATTTTCATATTACGCCAATAACAATTGAATTAGATCGCTTTATTAACGATCGTTTCGCTCGGACTGTCCGCGACTTTATTTATATTTTTGCCGTTCGTGTATCATTAAATTCAATGAAAATTTATTCATACGCACAACAAATGTGATTTTGAAATTAGATTCATTATCGTTATATATATATATATATATATATATATATATATATATATATATATATATATATATATATATATATGAGTATTCTTATATAGAAAATTATTTCTTTGATCTGAGGGAGTGCATGTTTTTAATAGAGGCTTCCAAGAAATCTTTCGTTATGGATATATCCAATTAATCAAATCATTCATCTTTCCTTTCACGTAATACAAACGACAATAGGAGATTATCTAACGCTTTCAAATTGTTAAAACTAAAAAGAAAAACAAAATCATTTTTATTATCATGCTGTTCATAAAATTGTTACAGATGAGAGTAAATGAATCTTATAAATAATCAAGTTTTAAATTGACAAAATATATTTGTATTTTTAATAAAATTATTAACTAATTTTAATTACATGTAATGTTAAATGTGTAAATTATATAAAATACTAAATTTCAATTAGATTAATACAGTATTAAATGTTACTGTCTTTGTGATTTAAAATTCTTTCTTAAATTTTATAGTTAAGACAAATTTTAATTTTATTAATATACACCAATATGTTTTTCTAACATTTATGTGATTCAATAACTTTTTAAAAGAAAAGTAGATTTTGTTATAAGATAATTAAATGCTTGTTGTTGTAAAAATTGTTTTAAATATTTATAAATCTGTAATAAATTAAAATATATAAGAAATGTTGATCACTTTACTATTGTATAACTATAAATTTGTTCTTTTGAAATCAGTTTCATATTATCAAAAGTAACGATGCATATGACTATGCAATTTGATGGATATTGTTAATTATAAAGTACGTGATGCGGATGCAAATGTATTGGAAGCAAAGAATTCAGATTATGTTACATAGAAAAAGTAACCTATAATATGATGAAATTTATTGATGTGATGTGGGAGTTCCCAGACATATTTTTTAGTTTCCATAAATTGGAAAATGTCTCAATTGAAATCTATATTGATTTTTAATGTGTATTTAAAATGAGCATATGTATTTTAAATGAAATGTATTAAAGCTGAACTTTGTAGGAAATATGTTATATTTAAATATTTTTTTCAGCGTCGATTTTGCGTTAATTATTCGCTTATAAAAACATGATGCATTTCGTTTACAAATTTATGACTCGTTTCGCTTCGATAATAATAATACGTGCATACACACAAGACCGGGCGCTTAAAAAGAAAACAAAAGGCCATATAAAGTTCTTTCGAACAAGTGTGTGTATATAATATGCACGTAGTATGTTGAACATATGGGAAACAGGCAACTCTGACCCGCGAAAACAATGAATCAAACCCTCGATTCCCTCGCATGGTCTTTTCTCTTCAGGGGTTAGAGTCACGAATCAGTCTTCTTCATTTGTTGTCGATTTGAATGCGGAGTCATCATCATCGCACTTCATCACGTCAACTTAATTAGCGTAAATGACCGAACGAAAGAAGAGGTCGTGAAAAAAAAAGAAGACGCAAAATATAAAACGAAACGGCGAAGAAATGAAAAGCTTGCGTCGATTAAAAATTGGTGGTGATTTTTCATTGAAAACTACGATGTCGCCGTTTTTCATTGCGAATTTCATTCGGATGGAAAAGCTTTACGTAAATTTATTTTTAGTATTTATGTATTTTAGAAATAAATAAGAATAATTATTTTTTTTTTTTTTGCAAAATTTAGTTATTATATAATTAGTGGGTAAGTTCAAAGACTCAATCGAGTTTGGCTTCGTCATACAACAAAGTCAATCAACAAAAAGATGATCATCGGTCATTAACTCGGTCGTATGTCGAGAACAATCAACATACATATATACATATATATGCATGATATTACGTGTTCTAATTATTGAACCGAGCAAAATAAGCCATCCGCAAGGTGATTCATACACGGTTGGGTGTTGCGATTTGTCGAACTCGTTCGTCCCGTGAGAAATCCCATTGGAGCAAACGCTTGATGACAACCGGAAAAAAATCACATATGAAAGGCGACGCAAAAGAAAGAAATGAATATATATATATATATATATATATATATATATATATATATATATATATATATATATATATGCAAGAAAAGAAATAGTAAAGAGAGATAAAAAAAATAAAAACAGATCCAACTACAAACGACCAAATGTTATTTCTTCTTGTTGTTTCTCGGCGGCGACCGCGGTCTATCCATCAAGTTCCCTTCCAAAGACTTATATTGACTAACACCAACGCGAGAAGCACCGAATAATAAAAATGTTTAATTATCTTCGAGGCTTTTGTCTTACGTCAAGATGATTATCGAATTATGCATTATGTCAGACCCCGTTGACGAGTATTGGATATTTTTCGACTAGGGTCAAAGACATTTGAACAACAAATGCAAACTTTTTTTACATAAATTAATATATTTACTGTTGAATATTCATAATCTAGAGAATTATTTTTTAAATGAAAAAATATATATGTTTTAAATATAAAATTATCGAATATAGACATAATTTTTATAAACACCCTTTTTGATTAATATTTTTTCTTGACGTTTGAACGAAGAATTCGGTTGCATGTTCGTGTCCGTTTTATGGTATGAATATGCATGCATATACTTGTATATATAAATATGAGCGTGAGTTTTTAAATTAAATAATGGAAATAACCGATCTCCCAGGTTGAAGGCGAGCTTTCGAGTACCACTCATTCTCGAATATACGCCCTGGAGTGGTATTTCTGAATGATTATGATGCTACCTGTAAAACATTCGGTTATACAAAATGGTCCCGATGGATTGTTAAGGGTCGATTCCACTCAACTCAGTAAAATAGACTCTTTATATTCATATCTTTTTAGTATTTATACAAAGAATATTGATATTTTTCAAGTTAATTCTTTACTTGTTATTTTTAGAGTACTTCTGACGATTTATCTATTTATATAGAGCATTTTTATTATAGTTGTAAATATTTTTTTTAATATATTTAATTTTATGAGTGTTAATAATAGATTGAATATAAAAGTATCTGTAATTTTAGGTTAGTAATTTTTGTAATACGGTTTTCAAACATTGTTAAAAGGGCGTTAAAAATGATCGAATACTATTTTTATTGAGGGAATTCCAAAGAATCGCAAATAAATAATTGACTATGTAATTTGCCAGGCGTTTTGCAGTCATGAAATATTTTATTTCTACTATAATCCGCGAGAGTGCTGGAATTCGCAGTTGTTCGGCTACGGTGTCGATGGTACCAGGTTCATATTTCACTTTCACACATTTGTCTCATAAAGTCAACATTCCAAGTGTGTATACCAACAATGGGTACATTTAGAACTCTGAACATATTTCAAAACGTAGCAATATCGTTGTAACTTAATTCAATTTTGAGCGTTTTTGCAATATCTCGTATTGAATTTAAATCTACATTACTATTCCATTGCGAGTATAAAATCGATTTTATATATGATAATTTCATATCTTTGATGATGTAAAATAATTTATTTTTAATGTTTTATTTTATTTATAGCACGATTTTTTTCAAATATCTTTATGAATCAATATGAAATTATAATCTTGTATTTTGTGATTATCTTTTAGGGTTAGTTCTTTAGAAGTTGATTGAAAAATCAAATAATTTTATATGTATAAAATAAATTTTATTTGTATATCTTTCAACGGGATGTAACCTTTGCCCCAAAATACATTTGTATTGAACACGCCGGCTCGTGACAACTGATTCATCTGCGCATCTAATCTTGTAGAATATCCGATACATGCAAATGTTGGGGATTTAACCTGCCTTCGTAAGGTGCTTGTGTTCATTTGCATTTGAATCTTTTGTCTTTTTATCGTTCGTATTTATACTTTTATTTATTTATTTGTATATTTCGGGTCTGGTTTTGTAGTTTTTTGTTCGGTTTTGAATGAATGATGACGACGTCGAGGAGAGTTCGCGTTGAAACAATCGTAAAAATAATAATTGTTGTCTTTAACTTGGTTGTCGACTACGTGAATCATCGCTGAATTTAATTTATATTCTTTTTATTTTCACAAATGCGGAGGTGTTATGGCGCGTTTTTTGGTTTCGATTTTGTTTTTGAGATTCTCCTTAGGTTGTTTTAGACTTTTGCCTTTGTGAAACCAGATGAACCCGAATACTATTGTTAACCTCGGATATCTTTTCTTGTCGTTGTGTAACCGTAGAAGATAGAAGTTGGTCGGTGGCTTCTGTGGAATATTCTAAGGTGTCGTAGACCAGAGAAAACTGCATTTGTGAGATTAAGTTCGACGTAAAATTAGCATTCATCGTGACTAGAGGATGCTCGACCTTCTACAGCATACACACACGGTCCCTATTTTGTGAGTATCTGAATGTCCTTCGAATTCTATTTTGTTTTTATTCACATATTTAACCCTTTGCTTAGTGCAATGTGAAGTTGTACTTTCAGGGAAAAATTGTATTTGTATGCGAATCAGATTATATTATTCATTCAACGATGAATCACAAATTCGCAATGCTAATGTCGATTCCAAATTTAAACAGACGTGTACGAAATTTATTATCGATTATTTATATTTATCAATATAATAGATATTAAAACAATTACTATTAATTAGTTTTTAGTTTAAATTTATCAATAGAAATTTAAATATCGTTATGTAGATATTGTGTATTTTTTATACGGCTAATTTTAATTAAAATTCGTTTAATTATATAATATTGAACACTTTAACCAGAAAACTATTAATTTGCATGGGAAAGGTGAAACAGATAGGGACGACTATAATTTGCATTTAATTGCTTTCAGATGCAATGAAATCGCCAACGTTCACAACCGCACAATCGGCTGTTATTATGTCGCAACATTGGCAAAATTATCACTCGCGACAAACTTATAAATCTCATGCAGCCGTTTGTTCCGTTTAACATTTAGCCATTTAAAATAAACACGCAAAACGCTTTTTGAAACAAACGAGCGTCCTCGCTTTTTTTTATTTATATTTCTCTAAATTGTGAATGCCGTTCGCTCTCTAGACAAATCGACAACGGCAAAAAGCTTCCGAATAAAATCGTATTTAATTGGATTTTTACAACGGTCCAAAATGAACTAGTAAAGACTTTTCACATGTACACACGTACGCATACATATATCGCGCTTTAATTACAGACACTCATTAACCTCTGCTAATTGCATATTTGTGCTGTATCATCGTTTACAGCGTTGTCAGCACGACGTCTCTACATACATACATATATACACGTACACACATATATATATATATATATGTACATAAGTTAAAACGACAACGACATATGTGTAACAACGGCAACAACAACAAGAACAACACTTGGCGAATTATATTCGCGTCGGACATCCAACGGGTCCATCTAGGTTCCAATATAAGACGAACGTGACTTTGTAATAATTTCAAACTCCACCTCTTTTCTACCCGACGAATGTGTGTCTTTTTCCGCTTCATCTGAACGGCAACGACACCGAAATTTATTATTATTTGCCCGCTTCGGGTACTGCAACATACCCGAGCCGTTGTATCCCTAATGTTCGTTGTACGTGCTCAAGAAAATGCTATAACAACGTATCGACCAAATACACGTAGTATCTGGGCGTTATATTAGTCCCGTCATTTGTAAATCCATATTGGAATATATATTCAATATATATTTACACATACACATATATATACAATGTGATCAAAAAGCAAGGTGATTTTTTATAAAATGTAAATTCTTTATTTATTCTTCCAAATCAAATTCATCCCCTTCAAAGTAATCCCTATCCGATAAAACACACTTTTTCCAACACCTTTTTTGTCGGAATAGTCTTTTTCCGGTATAGCCTTCAAGATCTTCTTCGAATTGGTGTTTATCTCCTCAATCGTATCAAAACCGAGTCCCCACATTGGTCTTTTGAGTTTGCTGAATAGCCAGAAGTCGGAAGGAGCCAAATTAGACGAATATGTTGGTTGCGGAATGATATGAGTCGAGTTTTTAGCATGGTGCATCATCCTGATGAAGAAATCAAGAGTTGTAAAAACACATGTAACTCAGAGATAATTAAACCTTTTGACAAACAGATACTTGGCAAATGTTATAGATAGTTCTACCAATCTAGGAGAAAAATACAATTTACCTGCCTTCTTAATGCCCGAAAGTTTTAAATGACAAATTTACCTTACTTTTTGATCACAGTAGTGCATATTTATTTATTAAATTTTGCATAACTATTGATTTTTTTTATTATTATTAAAAATATATCAAAATATATATAGTTAGGGTTAACATGACGTTTAAAAGAAAATATAATAATTTTAATTGTTATTATATTTTATTTATTAAATTAATTTTATGAACCTTTTTCATATATTTTTAAAGTCTAACATATTAAATGAATTTTAACAATAATTGTCAAATTTTGTAAACGTAAACTTCTACTCTAAGTACAACCTGTAGTATATTTAATTATAATGAAATATCTCGGAAATATTCTTGAGATTAAAATAATAGTTTAGAAAATGTCCCAAGAAGTAGATAGAATATATTACAATCCATTGTATTATTTGATATTTTAATCTATATAATATTATTCTAAATTAATTTGGAAAAGAGAAGGATATCACTTAGAGATTTATTTCTTAGAGAAACTTGGCTAACATTTACATTTGCATTGTGCAATAAATTTCAACTTTCTCATGGAAATTGTTTTACTTCATCCGTATATATAAACAAATATAAAATATTTTCATAATTAAATTTATCCATGAACTTTGAATACAATTATGAAATTCATAATTCTATCACATATTTTGTTCAATAATATTTTGGATTACCACATATTTTTTCGTAATAAAATCAATTTGAAAATTTTACTGGACTACAGTTGGTATTGGTTGTTTATTTTATGAACGGGTCATACGTTGGGTGACCTTTTTGCTTCACATTTTCTTACGCACCTGTAGTAAATCGTATCGACTGTTGGACATATGTTATATGCGTTTGTATAAAACGTATAAATGTTCGAATATGTCAATACATTTTTACGTATACAAAACGGATATTGGCGTTTCAATGTCTTCTAGTGACATTTACGTGTCACAATAGCGTTTCGTATGTTGAAAATTTTCTTATATTTTCTCATTTCGGAGTACAGTTAACCTTTTTGTATAACGATTATGGTAGTGTATTTTTTTGTCGTCGTAAAAGTTAATATACAATTACGCGGTTGTAATAAATTCCGATCGAATTAAATTTATTTCAAAATCGTAGTATTTTGATACGATATATTCGGCGAATAAAAAGTGTCACGATTATTATTATTATTTAGATAAATATAAATCTCAGATTAATTAATGATTATCGGGTTGGTTTTTTTTTTAATAAATTACAGAAAGTAGATTTTGTCTAAACGTCACATCCACTTTTAGTCGTCGACAACTTGTTGAATTCTTATGACAACTCACTACACGTATTGTACATATATACATTATTATACGTATTTCTTTTTTGTTCAACTTTTGACACGCCGTCGTTCACAGTCGGATCAATCAATCATCGCATCGGCCTCCGCGTACGCGCGCAAATTTGCTCATCCATTTATTTTTATTTCGTACCGGATTTTTTCCGAATTTTTTTTTTTTTTTGTTATTATTATTTGCGTGCAAGCATTGCGAATCACACCGATTGCGTCGTCCGGTTATGATCGTCGTCAGTAATTATGTTTGCATCCGAGAGGGGGGTGGGGGCGAAAACGGGCCAATCGTGAGTTAGTGGGGAGGGGCGACATGCGCCCCGTGTGCCGCCATTGGCCCGTCAACCCCCGCGCATGCGCGTTACGCCGCTAATGGCCACACCAAAACGACCGCGGCGTCATCATCGTCATCATCGCCGACGTCGTTTTTCGACCGCAATTATTTTTGCGTGTACCGACCGCATCCTATATACGTATGTGTCGAAGATTCTCCAACTTGACTACTGTAATGTGTGTTTTTTTTTAATACTATATGATTCCATTGCCCAAAATTGAATTACAAATTCCAATTAATTAGCTTCAATCATATCATTAATTAATCTAATAAGATCCATAAAGTTATTCATAAATATTTTGTTTTTAGGATTATTTAGATTTTATATCTGAAAATATTGATAGGTATTTCTATTGTAATTTAGTTTGAAATGTGTTTGATTTTTCACAAAAAATTGTTACGCTTTTAATGTCAAAATAAAATTTATCCTTCTCAATTAATTTAAAATCATATTATTTGAAAATATTTTTTTATTTTGAATTTATTACATTAGCATTTTTAGAAAATAAGCTTTTTAAATACACTGTTAAAATTTTGGTTATTTATAAAAATTTACAAGTAATTGATAGATAAATTTATATTAATAATAACTTTTAAATAATTGAAATATGTTGTAGTCAAGATTTCTTTAAATTTTATAAAATTCTTCGTTGATAATTTTTATCCCAATAATTAATTATTATTGTATAATTTTTAATTTAGAACTTTTGCAAGCTTATTTATAGAACTTTAATAAAAAAAATATATTGATTAGGTTAGATTTAAAATATCACATTTTGAAAATTTGGAATTATGAAATTTTCAATGATATTTTATTTTTTCGTGAAATATGTATATGTAAACGTTGAAGAAACCTCGTGAAGCGCTATACGTATATGGTAAACGGGGTGTTGCTGGAAACAACCGGAATGGAACGACGATTGAAGGAAAATTCGAGGGATTGGACGGTTGCGGATCGGCGATTTTTGGGACGACATTATCGTGCGAAATTATCGACTTTGTATATGTAAAACACGTTTATGCAAACATATTCGCGTACACGTGTATCGGTCGTGCTTTTGTATACTTTAATACCGCCTGTGCTCGCATTTTTTCCATTTTTTTTCACTCACCATCATTATTGTAATTTTTTTTTGGTCATAATGGAATCATTTTGAATCTCATTTCATTAATATTCGTTGAAATTTAATTAAAAAAATTTCAATTACATTCTATTGGACGGATGTTCAAATTGCTCCGTGCATTAAACGCAATTTATGTGAAATCGAATAGATCTGTGAAATGCAATTATCACTTTTCAGATCTTATAATTATTACATATATATATATATAAGGTATAAATTTTGTTATAAAATTTATCTTATCTCTATTTTGAATATTTAATCTTTTACATTGGTATTTTCTACTATTTTCTTATATTTAATTCTAAAATCTTTTTAATGAATATTTGATACTTCTATCTTGATATATAGACTTATAAACTATATAAATATTTTATAAAATATAATCAGTTTATTTTTTAATTATAGTATATATTTAGTAAGAACTCGTAGGTAACTAAAAAACGAAGTGTACGTAACATTTAAAGAATGAACTTTGCGTATGTCTGTTCAAAGATCATAATTTATAAAATATATTAGGTATGTAATATTATTGAATATTGCTCAACATATTGCATAATTGAAATATTACGAACTATAATTTCATTTTGTATAATTATAATAATATATCTTAAGAAATGCAATAAATAATTACAATTTCAATCACGGTTATTATAAAATGTGGCATTTTATTCTTCTTATATAATGTGATTATTCATACTTATCTTTTAATAATTTTCAAAATTATTTAATTAAAGAATGTTACGGGCATAATAAATTAAAATGTTTTATTATATATGTTGGCGGTGAATACCAATCAAAATTTATTTTGGTATAAGAGGAAGAAATGTATCGATATAGTAATTCGTGACTATTGTACAAGTTCCCAAGATTGGTCTGATCAGAAATTGAGTTTTTTTATTTAAAGAATCATTTTTTTATAATCTTTAATTTTTTTTAAATATCCATGGGATACCACAGTCGAGCGGTTTTGGTAATAATGTCCATAAAATAATAAAAACGACGATGACGACTTCAACCATTATTTTAAGAGATGGAGTTCGTACTTTTGCGGTTGACACGCATGATATCCACCAATAATTGATATATATATATATATATATATATATATATATATATATATATATATATCCATATAAATATATATGTGTATGTGTGTGAATCTCGAAAAGCCTTTTTTTATATTCCGAAGTTGTTTGCCACATCCTCGTTCATCCTTTTAATAATTCGCCGAAAATACTTTATAGATCACGCCAAACTAATAAGTTTCGATAGAAAACGTGAGTGTTATAAATGCGATCGATTCGTTGATTCATTTTTATTCTTTTCTTTTTTTTTCTTAAACTTTTCGATTAGCGATAAGAGCAACTGGTTAAAACGTCGACTAAACGGGAATTAGCTTATTTTTGCTTCGTAGATAAGAAGACATCCGTCTTGCGATCGCAGTTTCGATCTGAAGAAAACTCGCAGACTACATTATAAACCATTAAACTGGAGGAACGTCTCTAACTGTACATATTACACATATTCTATACATTCGGGCGGTACTTACACTAGTCGTCCAACACGCGGAAAAGTGATTTAATTTAGATAAATTAACAACGTTTGCAATATTGTTGTTCACCTTGCATGATTTATAGCAGGTGCGAACGCTGTTCGACGTTTAATAATTGAGTGCGAACTCGGGTTTCATAATTTAACGATACGAAAAATTAACGCTCGATTATCTTCTTCGAACTTAAAACGTAACGATTTTTGCACAAAATCAAAAAAAATATACACTGCGCACAAAAAGCAATAAAGTTTGACTTTTAATATAAAATTTAATTTAATAGAGCTATTAATATTGTATGCGAGGGGCAAATCGACAAATGTAGCAATAAATATCGAATTCTCAGCGTATTTATTTTCAATTCTACGATAATAATATAATAATAACGGCGATAGATTCGAGCTCGTGACAAATCGTTAATAAGATCAATATAATTAGCCCCATGACCGCTCGACAACAAAAACAACAACGAGCCGTGATCCACAAAGTATTAATAGTAGGAAAAAATGGCGGCCGCGTTTCGTGTTTCTCACAAACGTTTATAAATTTTCCTCGATAGTGATCGTATTTGAAACAACTTTCGTATACACGTGTAAAATGTGCGCATTCTATATTATAATATACAAAATACATTGTGTCGATATTTTAGAGAAACCAATAGCTTTATCGTAGAAAATTGTTTTCAACATATTTTATTGACCACAGTCGATCTAAATATTCTTCATATAGATTTTTCGTAAATGTTAATATTTCTGATTTATTTAGATTTGATAAGATATTTTGATTTATGAATACTTTAATTTTTATTACAAAAATTAAATTATAAATTATTATTATTATTAAATATTTTATTAATTTATGGTTTTTTATTTAAATTTCTCTTAATATTTAATTATTTTTCTAAGAAATATATTTATGCACAAATATACAATTACAAATTTAAATATTTTTCTGAAAGAATATTTTGTATTATATAGTTAGTAAAATATATCATACCTATATATATAAGTAAATATCAGTGAATATTATTATTATTAAATGTGATATGATACATTTTAGTATTTACACATTGCGATTTTATCTAACGATAGGTACGTAGGTGCATTTTAGAAGCGACTCTGCAACTTTCTAAAATATATCCACCTGCTTATGTTTCGACGAAGAGTTTCGATCTATACGTTCTATAATTTCAGCATTTCATAACTTTTACTGTGTTGTAATTTTGCCAGATGATTCATTGATTCGTTCGAATTTCCCATGTTTAATTGGAAATCTTTTGATTTAATGTTCAGCTCATGGACAACTTTCAGCATGTTTAAGCGCGATTAATTATTCCATTCAAATAATATTTTATTTTGTCCCACTTTATATCAAAACGAATATATATATATATATATATATATATATATATATATATATATATATATATATATATATATATATATATATATATATTATGTACGCATTTAAATATATTTTTATTTATATGCGGAAAATATTTTGAATTTTACTTGTATTTTATTATTATTATATGATATTTGGTGCGGTTCTGTCGTGAGAAAATTTTCGTTAAATTTGATTTTATATTAGATAAAATGTTTTATTGCCTTATATATACTTTTATATTTATATAGGTGTATAATTTTTGGTGTTGAGGGATATAAATCTATTTATTGCAGTTATAAGTAAGATAACATTAATTTTTATTATTGTTTAAAATAACAAAATCATGCTATTTTTTAAATAATTATTTTTTGATATTTTCAGTTATCAAGGACGTAAAAATACCCGCGATTACTTAATTTAGATAATATCAGATAAGTTTCATATATATATATTTCAGATTATAGTTCATGTTTTAGATTTTTTTTAATTCGACAAATTTATTGACTTCTCTTATTTTATCAAAATATAATTTAAAGAGAAGAAAATTTAAAATCGAGATCTAGATTCATAAAGTGTTAGTGTTTATTAATATCTATAATTTCTTATAACAGCATTTGGAGGTGCTTTGAAAATATTTTTTTTATTTTGTTATATTTTGATTTTATTTATCCAAATTATAATGATTAACTGAAAATAAGTTGGTCATAATAAACTATTACAAGATTTATTTTGAAAGTTAAAATGTGGAATTTGAATCGAATGTTGGAATTGATAGATCGATCTCGCGGTTGAAACGGTCTTAGAGTTCTCTTTTTTTCTTCGAAATAATTTAGAATTTCCAATAAACTTTTATGAGAGAGCATTAATGAAACGTTTAAGGTTTAAATAACGAGGAAAAACTGGCAATCAATCGGTAACGTTGTTTGTGTTACGTCTTTTTTTTTAATTCCCTTATTGAACGATTAAGTTTGTCTTTCGAAACTTTGATCGGTTTTATACGTTGATTTTTGTCGTTTTCGATTTTCGTGTGATGTTTAAGCTAAAGCGGTGAACGCAAAAAAAAAGAAGATAATAATAATGAAAATAAACTCGGATAGGTCTTATTATAATGGCTGACGTTTATTGCATTTAATTGACGTTCGCTCTGATTGAACCTGGAAATTCTGGTTGTCGACAACATTGACCCAAGTGTACGTATAGTGAGAGTTAAATCTTATGTTTCCTCGATGTAACACATTACAATCTAGAAAATCTTTTATGGTGGTTACGTTTTTGCGTTACATAAAATTATATATATTTTAATTGTATATTAAAATACTTTGATTTTCAAATATTTTCCAATGTATGTGCTAACTTTGTCATAGATATCAATTTTTATATTACATTTGGTCCGCTAGTAAATTAAATATATGTATTGATATTTTTGTATATAGTATTGTTCAATTATTCTAATATTTATTTATGAGATTATAGCTTTTGTAATATTGAAAATATAATAGAACTTCATAATTTTTTATAACTAAATTGTCAACTATATATTTCATTTCGAATTTTTTGTAATAAAATTTTATAAATAACACTGTGATAAAAAAGTAAGGCGAATTTGATTATAAAATGTAAATTCTGTATTTATTTTTCCAAATCAATTTCATCACAAAACGCACTTTTGCCAACTTTTTCCGGAGTAGCTTTCAAGACCTTCTTCGATTTGGTGTTTATCTCCTCAGTCGTGTCAAAACCGCGTTCCCGCATTGGTCTGTTGAGTTTGTTGAATAGCCAGAAGTCGGAAGGAGCAAAATTAGACGAATATGGTGGTTGCGGAACGATATGAATCGAGTTTTTAGCATGGTGCATCATCTTGATGACAAAATTAAGAGTTGTAAAAACACGTGTAACTCAGAGATAATTAAACCTTTTGACAAACAAATGCTTGGCAAATGTTATAGACAGTCCTACTAACCTAGGAAAACAATTACAATTTATCTGCCTTCCTAATACCTGGGAGTTTTAAATGACAATTTCACATTACTTTTTGATCACAGTAGTATAATTTTTGTAATGTTTTAGATATTAAAATATGTAGTTTTTATTATATATTCGATTTTTATTTTGTCAAAAATTATATATCTTCCCGTTTCGTAATACATTAGTATAGGTGTATTGTTAATGTGACCGTGGCCCCGTTCGTTTCACCCGAGCGATTATTGTTTATACTTTCACTTCACGTTTTCATAGTATCGAAAACGCCCATTATATTACACTATTACATTACAATATGGTTTATTTTATCAACGTTCGATAAAAATGTCATAAAGCATCCGCGTACCGAACGATTCGTCTTTTTTCTTTTTTGCCCCGTCGTCTCGGTGTCGAATCGTTGTTCGACATTTCGTCGTATGACCGAACACAATAAGACTATGATATATGTTTATCGATGGGAAATATGAAATGAATTTTGCAATAGCGAAAAACGCGTGACGAAATGGCAAAGGCAATCACATAATTTAATTTGCACGCCGTGCTTTGACAAAAGGTCTCTAAAGGCTAAGGTTTGCTGTTTTGGTTAACTCGTTTCTGCTTCAACGTATTATATTGTAGTATATTAAAGTATAACTTTGTATATTCTCTTATAACACTTGCTTTATCAATAATGCAATGTTGAATAAATTTTCTTTCACAAAAATTTCTTACTTTTTGTTTATATATATATATATATATATATATATATATATATATATATATATATATATATATTTACATACTTACATTATAGTTACTATTGTGGATAAAATATGAAAATTTATGTATCGTAGCATAAATAAAATGTTCGAAAACTCAAATATTCAATTTGTATTTATATGATTTTCTATATAAATTTATATATTTATTTATTGATGTTTGATATAATTCTTTACTTAGCTTTTCTTTTTAATGAAATTTTTAGAAATCAAAAGTATTAATTTTAATAATAATAATAATAAATTTATTTTTAGTAGACAGAAATTAAAAATATATATTTTATATTAATATTATCATTATTACTATGTTAGAGAAAATATTAAATATATATTGTTATTTAGATATTTATTATCCATTCTTTTCATGTATTATATTTTCCACTTAGATGGTAACGACTATAATATCAAATTCAAAGTCTGTACATGACTTTAATTAAACATCTGTAAATTTATGTCTTCGTTGTAGCGATAAATTTTAAATTAATATAAAATACATAAATTAATAAATATGAAACAAATTTATAGCGCGAATTTTCGCATAAATATTTCGCGCATACATTAATATTTCATGCACGTTCAATAATTGCGTTCGCCGTTTACGAGACGTTTATTAATTGAACGTTCAATTAATTTCTAATAACAACTCATTTTTTTCAGTACACAAATGCAAAAATAAAACGATATATTTATATAATATAATATAAAAATGGCCGACAGCACGCGTTCCTATTCAATGCTGCCCGGTATATTCTATCGGTATAGATTTATTTATCTATATTTTTTTTTCGTGTCGTTTTCATAACGCGGTTTAATTAGCGCAAATACACTTTCGCGTTTAACGCATGTATATAAATAAAAATACGCATATTTATTTTATTTATATGCCGTTTTATTTCGCATTTTTTACGAGCTTTCGTCTTAAAACGAGCGCGTTACGAAAGTGACCGTCCGTATATATATATGTACATGGGCACGATCGTAAAATTGCTTTATATAGCTTATTGCGTTTGAAGCGTTTATTTTTTTTTTTTGAAATTGTATGAAATTTTATGAATGAACCGTAGAAACTGGATTAAATGTTTAATGCCATATAGGTTTTGTGCGGTTTTTGCGCGTTTTTTGCGTTCTTTTCTGAATGCATGAAAAGTGTCTCGACCGGTGTGTGGAAAACTAGACGGGACGCTTTCGCATGTCCACGAGCGAAATGCGCGGTCGTTTTCTACGATTAATCATTCGCTCGAGTCTTATTAATACGATGGTCGAGTAATAAAATGTCTTCTGAGAGGTTTATGTCGCCGCGTTTATACTAGCCGACTAATATTATGCGCGTTCTTGCGTTCAAATCGGACGCGGCTTAACGCTATTTCCATTGAAGGATGTATTATTCAAATTTGATCATATTGAATTGATGGTACTAATTGGATCATAACGAGAATTATTTCTGTAATAGTTTATGGCTCGTGTTATTATTCCAAATATTGTTCTTTTTCTCGAATTGATTGATACCTTTGAGCTGCCCAAAGACATTAAATGAAATATATCCAAATTGTGTCATGATATTCTTTAAATCACAAGTTTTATTTAATAATTTATCTCAGTACAGTATAAATATTATTTATTTATAGAATAAAATTTTGTTAAAAAATAAAAATATTAAAAACTGTGAAAATGTTAAGATTTAATTATATTATATGGACAAGAATTCATTGCATTTTTTAATGCCAAATTTCCGAAATAAAAAGCAGTAGAATATTTATATTTTAATAACATAATAAACGTCAATAAAAATGCAAATATGTATCATGCGATCAGCAATTTATATTATTGTATAAAATAAAATTTAATCGTATAATTTTGGATACATTTTCATATTCGAAACGTAAAATCTTAATAATTAGCAAGCGGAATGTGATCGGAACGAATTCTCTACGTTGCCGATTAAACTCGTCGAAAAAGGCATAACACGTGAGCATTAAAAATTAATTTTCAGCAATTAAAACGCACTAATAACCACTAATAACCCTTTTAATGACATCGTCGATCGTTCATATCTTGTCTACGTTACGCACCACCACGTGGGAAAGTTTCAAAATTTACAGTACTGTTACTAATTATATTTACTTGTCAGTGGTTCAACGATTATTTTGCATAAAAATATGATAAAACCGATTTTTTTCATATTTAATAGAAAAAATGATAATGTATAACGTTTTTTATAATAATTTATATGTCATCTTTCAATTGCAACTATGTCGTCTGCATAATACAATGTCTGCATAAAGTCGGGTACGTTGCACATTAAGCTTGAGCTTTAATTAGTAGAAAACGTTTCAGAATTCTACTTAAAGACACTTTTTCACATATATACATATGCAAACGTTATAAAAAAAAAACAAAAATAAAAAAAATCGAACGGTCGTGAAGAGAGATCGAAACTTTTCGCCAATATATATTCGCGCGATTAACATCGTCGTTGTTGCCGTAGACGTGTACATGATCTGGTACGACAAAAGTGGTGCGGATCGCGTGATTTATGGCATCATTGTATCTGAATATTTACATACACACAAACGTGTATACAAATATACGTGTGTATATTATATATATATATATATATATATATATATATATATATAAATAATCATCGATATAATGTATTATGTGCGGTCGGTCGCATTGTACGATGGAGGAGGGTAGGTGAGGGGGGAGAAGACACAGGGATGAGTTGTAACCAGAACACGAAGTATGAAAAGTCGTCGTGAAATACTAATTCGATATCGACTACTCGACCATTCGACATCGATGATTGATCGCTATGTTTCTTTTATGATGCCATATATTATTTATTTATTTGTGTATTTTATGAAATATTTATTTATTACCGCATTTTTGTATTGTCGTACAAGATTGCTTGTATCGTATCGCCGTTGAAATGTCGAAATGACAATTTATATATATATATATATATATATATATATATATATAATTTAAATATTAATATACTATACAATGATGTAAATTCGATTACGAAAATTGCCGTCATAAATTGACTTATATTTTTTTTGCGAACGAATCGCAATGCAAGTTTCAAATGCATGTGCATATTTATTTATTTTAAACTTTTTTTTCCTCTCATATCGATATATTATAATATAATATGTCTTCAACGAACGTTCACTGCAATAAAAAGTAATGTGACCATTTAAATATGAACGGAATTACATCATTGTAATTAATTCCGATTTTTATACGTCCGATATTTTTGCGGCTGTAAGTTTATTTTTTCGTTATTTTTTTACAATTCCATTCGTAAAAGTTGTACTCGTTCACCTCATATTTATTTATATAAATAAATCGATAATTTACTTCATAAACGATGAAGTAATCGGATTAAGAGGTCACGGAAGAATTACTAGTTTTCATTTTCTATTAATAAAAATGATTTAAATGTCTATACTTGATTTGAGCATATTTTTTTCGATTATATTATTTTAATTTATGTTATATATGTACAACCAACTGTTGTCCTATTTAAATCTTAATTACCTTATAATTGCTTTTTACATCATATATTGTAAAAAAAATGATAGCATTATTATTCTCGTATTAAAATAAAATGTTTAAAAATAGTTTCAGAAATAATTATTAAAAAATTAACTTCATGAATATTTTATTTAATTGCTGTAATGAAATATTATTTTTCAAAAAAAAAAAAACATTAATTATTGAGATCGTTTTGAGATTAATATCAGAAGCTAAGTACTTATTTATATGAGAGTAAATTAATGATTGATTTTTATTTAATGATACAAAGTATTAAATTATACCAAATTTTCCTTTCATTTATGATTATAACAATTAAAAAGGGATGTTAAACATTTTCAAGGGTCACGATATGATTTTTTTTAAATATTCTCAAATGGTACACGTCCACATCGTAAAGGTACGTTTCGCCGCAGAATGGAGAGAGAGCACATCGTAATTGGATCCCATCGTCAAATTTGTAATTATAATTTCGCGTACGCTCTCCACTTTTTTTTTTTGGATGCAGTTTTTTTAGTTTATTCGTTTTCTTTTCTTAACATTCGATTTGGATAAGAGGGAAGGGTCGCCGCTTTGGTGGGCCCTCAACTTTTGCTGGTCCATCAACATCTTTTCCGATCTTGGAGCGGTCACGGGCGCGTCCAGATTAATTCCCGTGCCGCGAGGCGATCGAGCTCATTATTCCGACTTAATTAGACACGTACATACATGAGGCATTTAGAAACGAACGGATATAAATACTGCTCGTGAAGAAATCACAGAATTTTTACAAATTTCATTTGACCTAAAAATATTTATATATATATGATTTTGTAATTTTATCTATTTATTTAGTTCATTAATCATCAAAGTTATTAGATATTTCTTATAATACAAAAACTGATTTATTTTTTAAATAAAATAAATATTAAATTAATTAATCCATTTTATAGTGATATATATTGATCTCGTTAAAAATTATATTATTTTAGACTTAATTGATATTTGATATTGAACAAAAACCAACTTTATAATAAAACAATATATACATATATTTTAAAATAAATCTAAAACTAGGAGAAAATTTTGTTCGACTATTGTTTGCGAAATATCATATTTACGACACATATAATCCAAAGATAAATATTAGTATTTATTAAGAATAAATATAGAACGTATTGAAGATGTATGTTTTGACATTGATCAAAATTACAACTTCCTTTTTGTCGGTCATCAACGTCAGGACAATCTATTGAAATATAACAAAATAAAAACATATCAAATTTATCAAAATCGAATAATAACTGTATTGCATTGTTTTCTAGAATTAGCGCATTTTATGCATCAGCATCCGTCGGCATTCGATCGCCTCATATAAAGATGAGAAAATTTCAATCTTTTAGTAGTATGAGACAGTGGTTGTAATAGTTATAGTAGTAGCAGCAGTAGTAGTAGTAGGCATTCTTTGCCGTTTCGATCAGGTGTGTTAGATTAGCGTCGGTGGTGATGTGCCGTAACGGTATACCGGAGCACTGGCTCTCGACAGTCGCAATGTCGAACTGGTTTTTCGCCGTTTATTTATCGACAATTGACTGTAGCAGCAGCAGCAGCGGCAACAGAGGCAGAAATGGCAGCGGAATTATCGTCGTATGCTGCAATCTCAATGCTGAATTCGACGATATCAATAAAAAAAAAATGCGGCAAATTCTTAACGCGTTCAACTTAAAAATATATATAATATATCATAATAAATACGAGTAATCCTTAACGTATTTTTAATTTGATTTGAATTCAATTCGTAGTTATAATTAAAGTGCAGATTTATGGTACATTGGGCGGTGCTTATCAGCTCATGTCATTATAGTAACTGTTAATTGACGCTGATTCGTTAATTAATTTGATGTATACGCAATATACTGTGAGCAATGATCGCGTCAAATATCGTTTGATCTGATTATGCAATATTCAATCAGAAATATCACGCGTGATTAATTCATAACGTTGTTGAAGGAAGTTAAAATCAATCAATGATATATACGTGCAAACGAAATTATTTATGAGCATTATAATAAATTATATTTATGCAATACTTTTTAATTACTGCTAGATTTATGTAAAAAAAAATTAAAGATTATTAACGTCATAATCAAAGAGTTTGGAATTTGTGTAACAAAACTCACGAAGTCTTCGGACCTTCAGGGAAATTCAGCAACGATATCGGTCCTCAGGGGACGGCGTGGGTACAAGTGTTGTCGACACGGTCGCCATGAAATATGCTAACATAGACTTGAGTTAGATATAAGTCGTGGCCGTGCCCAAACCCAACATAAATTATATCTCTTGGAGAGATTTCTAGCTATAGCCTAAGACCGATGGCTGGTCATTGTAGACGGTGGTGTTGTTCTCGATGCTGAGGTTATTTCTATGGTTTCAGAGGTGGCTGCTGCGGCCGTATTGGCAATGATGGTGCTCATTTGAACAGGTCGCATTCATCACGAAATCGAGAAACGCTCCACGGCGATTATTATTGCGGCGAACGAATGCATTTGATTGTGTCATTCCTTTTTGTTTTTTTTTTTTGAAGTAGACTTGCGCTATTATAGACCATGCATTTTGTATGCGTTGCGCTGTTGTAATATTTGTCCTGAATAACTTCTGTGGCAGCTTTGCTATACTTACTGATGCATTTACGAAAGAGGACAGCTGATTGCTTTGACATTTAACATGTGCGATTGTTTCAATCGTCAGACTGTTGAAGAATACTATTATATTTCGACATATTCGAACACACACACACACATATATATATATATATATATACAATATATTAAATCCAACTTTTTCTTACAATACAATAATTCACATTTTTTTCAAATATATAATGAATGTTCATATATCAGAAATATATGATCATACGTATTTTATTTCTTATACAAGTATATTATCGTTTTCATTTTTTTTTCAATGCAACTTTCATATTATTAAATTGCCGATTTATGTTTGCTAGCTTACAATATTATTAAAAAATCACTTTCACAAGTCTTAATACGTATTATATATATATATATATATATATATATATATATATATATATATATATATATATATATATATATATAATAAAGCATTCACTGAACTATTACAATGTAAACATGACAATATACCATTCAATATGGAACATTCTGACGATGTTTAAAAAGATTCACGTTGCCGCAACAAATATTGCACATTCGCGAATGATCGACACTTTGCATTATTATAATTTTATTCTCGATGTTCACGTTATATTTACACATATATTTATCATGTCGTGATAATAAGTGTTCATACTTAAAATATTCTATTTCTTGTGATAGGAAGATTCCCACTTTTTCAACGAAGCATTTGCTATATTGCAGATTCGTGGCGAAGTTTTGAACCGTTCACTTAGAAAGCAAACGGAAGAAAAGTGGCTAATTTCACGCAAAACCGAAGTCTAAAATTAAACTAATTATGTAATTTTTGCTGTTTTTATCTGTTTGCTACATAAGTACAGTAGAGTCTCGTTTCTTGGCGCGGTTTGGCTTTCTGTTTTTCTTTTTATGATTTTTTTTCATATATGACTTTATTTTAATTTAGTACAATTGATAGATATATTGTTTTCACATTAAATTTTACTATAAGTTTTATTAATTCTGGTTGTTTTAATATTTGAAGCAAGAAAATTATATTACAAACATAATATTAAAAAATATTTGTAATATTATGTTTGATTTCTGCTATGATTTTAAAATTATTATAATAACATTGCATTTTAATATATTTCATTTGACAGAGATTTAAAAATATCCCTTATTCATGATTGAGATCCTACTGTACCTATATGTATCGTAAACTTTAGTTAGTGGGAACGTCGGAAAATGGTCTCGGAACGTGTACGTCGACTCCTCTCACGTATTGGTCGGGGTAAATTCGTGTGCCCTCGACTTTTTAAAACAAAATAACATCCTTCTTTCTCTATCTTTCCACTACCATTTTCTGCTAGCAAACACGTTCTACAAATATCCACGTAATCCTTGCATTTGTGAGAAAATGGATAAACCGAGCTCCTACAATAGAATTAGGATCAGCCCTGCTCCCTATATATGTACATTAAACACAGAATCCGGAATGAGGAAGTTCGAATTGTATAACAACAGATTATGTACTGAATATTTGTGTGTTCGTACAAATTCAATGCCTGTCTCTATTCAAATGTGTATGAGTAAAACGCTTGAAATAATGAAGATCGTCCGAAACTAGTTTTACGAATGCCGATTCTTCCCGTTGGCTTCTTCTCTGGTAGGTTTATTTTTTTCCTACCGATTTTCTTCTCGTTCTAACTAACTTTGTTTATAATGGACAGTTCCGATTTCTTACATATCGATTTGTTAAATTAAATTGATGTTGCCATTTGACCGCGTTTCAAGCATACATTCTATAATATTGCGGGACGTACGTTGAACAATTTGTAACACGATATCGATCTGTATCTGATGGGAATTATCTTAGATTTATTGTCGATTTAATGCGCGCGCTTTTTTTTGCTATACAATTTAATTTGATTACGATTGAGAAAAAAAATAATCAGGTTACATCCCCATTGTAGTAGCTGTGGCGGTTCTTTGAGCTACAAAATTGAAGCAGATGCTCAATAAAAGATTTATACTGATATAATATGAATCATTGCTATATATTTGTCATATGATCTGATTATAATCGTTATATTGTTTCTATTTTAAATCGATCTATATATAATATTTAAATTAAATAAATAAACTCGATTACATTTTTATAAATATAAGTACTTAAAAAAAGAGGTTAAACTCTCGTTTCCCACGAAGATAATTAATTTTCATTTCATTTTTCACAAGCATTGTGCTGTCTTTTGCCGGACGAGTTTTACTAATTGAATATGAGGACTTGCATTAATTTAATAATCATTATTTCGGACGGCACACAAATTTCATCCACCATGTATGTAATAAATTTACTTATATGTTGTATTATTTTATAAAATATTTTTTAATTATTAAGTATGTATTTGGTTTAAATATTTTTTTTCTTATGTATTATTTTCTTAATTCTAATTTAAGTGAATGTATGGAATCCGATATAATATAAAGTAGAACATGTTTGTAAAAGAAGGCAATGCTATGATAATTTACCTGCGTCCTGGCAAAGGTATGGTAATATAAAACGATAATATCCCTTTTATCTCAGGATCGCCGATATAAGAATAGGTGTGGATATAAGTAATGGAATTGGAATTGAGACTATGGTCGATGACTTCTTCTCGCCTACGACCCGCGTGAGGCGGGTGGTGTACAAAAGGTGTATTGGGGCGAAAAAAAAAGAGTCCTTTGTGCTAAGCTAGTTTGCAATTGAAATTGCCAACGGGGACACTGCTTTTCTCTGATGTGTTTGTGTGTCCTCTTCGTCCGTGGTAAAACACAATTCTTGCCGGCTGCCTCATTACCATACAAAGTCCCCGGTCGTGACAGCGTGTTGTCGCCCTAAAAAGTTCTTCTTTCCCTTTCTTTTTCCACACCACTTTTATTTGTTTTGTTTATTTATTTATTTTTTATTCTGTGCCTCGGTCTTTTTTCCCTTCTACAGCGCACCTTTCGTCTTTCGGTTTCGTCTTGTGTTCGGGGGAGATGTTGTTATTTAACGCGACTTCCATATTCAGTTTTGCACACGATGATGCCGACAAAAATCGTCTTCTTCGTCCACCCACACTTTCTATGGACACTCATAGGCATTGTTTCGACGTCGCCATGCATCATCGTAACCATTTTGCGCATAGGGTTCAAAAAGCCGTGATTTCGCAACGACCTCTGGCCATTTTGTATATATTGTGCATCGGAATATGTATATGAGCTTTATTGAGAAATTACACGTTTCACTCAGTGAATTTTACGATTGATTCGATTGTCAGTAAAAGACGTCAATATGCTTGTCAGCAATAACAGAATATATTAGATATTTAATTCATCATGTATTTAAATATTAAACCTACATTTGAATAAGAGATTGGCGAAATTTGTGATTATCGTTATTAGATTATAAATATTGATTTGAAATATCTTTCATTTAGAATTGTGTAACAATGAAACTTTTTTCAAAATTTTTTAATGTACTTAATATATTTTTTTGAAATTTTGTATATAATAAATTTAATCAAATAGTATTTTTTTGTTAGCGATGCGGAAATTCGTCCGCTGTCTCTTCCGCTGTGTGTTTATTCTTCGGTCAAGTGCAACACCGTGAAACGAGGCAATACGCTAAACGAATCTGTCCTGTTGGTTGAATCTTTGAATTTTTCATCAACATCTGCCACGTCCACACTGAATGTGTATCTGACAGACCCCCGGGGGTGAAAGCTGTCACCGGCGCATCAAGCTTTCGGCCACTCTGACAACGAGCTTTCTTTTTGGCGGTGGGCCGAAAGCTCTCATTAATAACGATAAGAGGTCGTGATTTTGAAGTTCCACATATGTAAAGAAAGCGCACGAGTATTCATATATCTGTGATCGTTTAAGAATTGTACTCCACAGGATTATTTCTGTAGTACAATAGAAACTGTAAAGTACATACACTTCATGTCTTTGATCGTCAAAATATGGCATGTGTATTATGCGATTATTTAATTAATCATTATATGTTTAACGTTTAATTCTGTATTAGATTTATAATTTCAATTTGTTTCTTGATATTGATTTATATTTTTATTAGATCATGTTATCAATTATATTATTTTTAAATGGAAATTTGATATATTTATATACTGAAAACTTAGATTTAAGTTTCATTGTACATACGTCATAAATATCTGTTTTGCTAACTGGTAACTAATGATAATATTTTGCTGAATTTATTACTTTCATTGTTTATATCTAATACTTGGCACTTGATAATTCAATTAAAACTCATTGTTAAACTAAAATGGAAATGGTAAGATAAGATCATAAGCTTTATTTAAATTATCATATTACTTATTAATTATTATTATTATTCTTATTATTAGTTAAACTATTCGTAATTATACATAAAAGGAAATCGTTTATAGGTTGATTTAAACGTGCTCATCTTCGAACTATACGAAAGCTACTGATTCATCCTATCAATCATTGTGCAAAATGATCGACCTTAAAACGAAACGAATATATTAATTAACATCAAAGGCGCTACAAATATATCACGATTATATATATGTATATAAAGAGAAGAACAAAAAATATGTGAAAGGCATTCATTCTACAATACAGAGAAAAAAAATCAGTTATTTATTTATTATATTGGGGTCAAGTTTGATCTCTGACGAATGATGTCTACCGATAAGGTAGCGTTCTTTTCATTTTATCAAATCGCTTTTCAGATCTAATTTCAGAAATAAATATTTTTTAGTTTCTCGCAAGTGAGTTAAAAACGTGGTCGGCACGTCTGCTAAATTATAGGTTTTATTGAAATGAAAAAAATATACATTGCCATTCCGAAACCACAAATATAAGTCACGACTGTAAAAATCTTATATTTCAATCATGAATATTTTAATATATATATATGTATATGTATATATTTAAAACGTTACGATATATGATTAATGTTTATTATTGTTTTGTTTCAGGTATGTATTTTCAACGTTACAAGATATTTCTCACATCGTGTTACAAAATGACTCGCGTTTTGTTCGATTGAAACGGTTCGTATTTGCATTATTTTCATTTACCTGTAATATATTGGCGAATGATTTCACCTGTAACACGAGCGATATCTTCGTATTTATTTTAAATTTAATACATGCATTTTTTTCACATTAAATATTTATAATTGGACGTAGACTTTAACAATACATGTAAGCTTGTTTATCTTACTTATTATTCTTATATATATGATAGATATTCTACCGATAATATTATGCAAATACAATGGATTTTCGAATCATCTGATTTTTTTATAGATAAACTTTTATGTTTTTCCGACTATATATAAATATCTCTATAAAGTTAATTAGTGAAAATCGCTTGAAACGCCCGTTAATTATTAGCGTTGATTGTATCAATATGTGAAACAATAGGATTTTATTATTAACGAGTATGTTGTATTTGTAATTATTATCAGAATTTATAGGCAAATAGCGAACACTTTATTTGAATAGTAATAAATCATTCTTATTTTTATTATATTTTTAATATTTATATAAAAATATTTAATAGTATGTACATTAATAATCTAATAGAACCATTACATACTGATTTTGAATATAATTAATTTAAAAACGTCATAAGCTATTTATGTCATAACTTCATCTTTCACATTCATATTTTTATTACATATTTATATAATATATTATAATATAATACAGCAACAATGTACGTATGGGTATTATATTGTAATATTTTCTATGGAGTCGACTCTCAGAAGTTTATTACCGACGAAGTAGTAAATCAATGAGAAATTATTATTGTGGTGAAACGTGCGTCCGTTAAAATAGCATAAACCTCCTCAGAATGTAAATTATTTCCATTCTGCGTTTATTGAATATATCACTTTTTTTTCTCTTTTCGGTCATAGTCTTTTGCCGCCTTCACCGCAATATAGGTCATAAAACCTACGTATATATAAATATATTTTATTATATTTACATATTAATATTAAGCGATTTTACGACTTTTGAAAATCGATTTTGATTGTTTCTCTTCAGATCGAAACGACATATATATATATATATATATATATATATATATATATATAAATATATATATATATATATATATATATATATATATATATATATATATATATATATATATTCGTATGTTGCGAAACATTCATAATGAATAGATCGCTTAAAAATCTAGCGTGTTTCGAGTTTGCTTCTGATTTCATTTAACGATCGATTAATTTTTCTTTCGCTTTAATAAATTTTAATAGTAGCCATGAACGTTTGAAATCATTTTTTTTTAGTTGCGATATGAAACAGTCGTGTAATAAGCGTTTATAAGCCAGTAATTATTTCCCTTTGTGTGCGGCTCGCTCCTAAATGAGCAATCAACGTATCACCCATGGGCGACATCATTTTTTTCTCTCATTTATATGTAAACATTTTTATTTTATATATATAAAGGAAAATGTATATTTTTTAAAAAATATTTGATTATTTCGAGTAGGAATATATTGAAAATTATCAATATTATTAAGAATTTGTTCACAATAACAATTAAGATATTTCAAATATATTAAAATATTTCAGAAATGATTTTTTGATCGTAAATCATCTATTAAACATTGAAATAATAGTTTTATATAGTTCCTTTCGACAAACGATATTAAATATAATATATTCTCTAGTAAATCCCATTGTATTGTAATACAACGCATTCGCATAATGTATTTTATATTTTGTGATATGCAATATAAATATGGACGATATTTTACACTTATATAATACATTATATTTATAACAGTATTCAATAAAAAAATATGATTATATGTGATTGTCTTTTGCGTTTTCAATTGGTATTTGTTAATTAACGCATAATGGTAACTTCGCCAAATGAGATTTTTGCAATATAACTATATTATTATGGACATTTTATGGATTCGATTTAAACCTTTGCGAGTGTCGGTTTTTCGCTTTTGCAAAACAGAACCGCAGACCACCCATAAAAATAGTTTTTTTCGTAAACGATACCGACTCAGGTGCTGACTCTCCGGGTAATTTTATAACTTTATGGGGTTGTCAAAGTGATATTACGCATTTTCCTCAGTTTTCCCTTTTTTTTTCTTTTAGGTTTTGGTCGTCTCACTTCTTCGTGTACATATTTGTACGTGATTATTTTATATGAATTCTTTTTTTTCGGTTTTGCTCATTTTTTTTACAATACGTTTATTTTATTGCGGATAATTGGAACGTTTTTGCTTTGTTGCGAGCGTTTTTACAACTTTATGCCGCTGGGAAGAGCCACCTTGTTCCGAATGAACACAAATTGCCAGTATGAATTTCACAACGATTTTCTTTCTTTTTTTATTATGCTTTGTGCTTTGTTCAAGAGTCTTTTTGTTTTGATCTAAATCTGTAATATTTATATTGCGATAAGATAGCGAATTTTATGTCAGAATGGTGAAATATTTAAACTTTTTACATTTTTTTATTTGAAATCATTTACAGTGTTAATATATTTTTGTAGTATCTGCATATATTTGACATTTTGTTTTCAATATATAACAGTAATATTATCCTATAGAAACATTAAAATTAATGAAGAATCATGTTCATATTTGATTAACCGATTATTCGGATGATGGAACATGTTCCGGTATTGAAAATTCTTACATTTTCCGATTATAAATATTTTAAATTATACGAAGTGTCTGCTGGTCGTTGACACAAAGTCGTTATACATCATTCATGAATCGAAACTATACATAAATGCATTTCTATTGCAACACTTTCCGTGATCGCGATGCATTGTAATGCAGATTACATTTTCGGAGTTTTTGATGTGACCATAGTCCAAAAGAGATTCTGATATTTTTTTGATATTAAAATAAAAAAAATGTATATACGTTATTTCATTTAAAATAATGAAATAAATCAATCTAATCTATTTCTATATATTTATAATTGATCTTAAATTGTTAAATTTAAGGAATATAAATGAAATATAAAACTAGCGCGATAATCTTATGACGCAGTGGGAATGATTTGTCTACTAATATGTATCAAAATATATTTTTTTTTAATTTTTCATTTTGAAATCTTGTACAAGATACGTATGCACACGTTATACCTTATTACTTATACATTCACATTGTTCATTATTGTGGCCATCACAACACGACAGGAGGCATTTCACGCGACACAATGCAAACAACGACAACCGCAGTGTGTTTGTTTATTAAAACTGTTGGTGCGTGTTTATGAACATTCTTAAATTTATTTTTTCCTCTTTTTTTTTATTCTATTTCGTCCGTTCGTCATCTGACTTCGGCATAATTAACTATGCGACACATTGTCGTCGACGAATTGTTAATGAATATGCGCGTGTGCCTACGGAAAATTCGACAAAAAAAAACAATATTTTCTATACTTTCTTTTAATATATATATATAATTTATCAGAAAAATAAGTTGGCGTGAATAATTCATGTGTTTTGGAAGTTGAGCTTTTTTCTCGTAGACAATGTTGTTTGTGGATAATTACGAACGGGCGCCGCGCGAAAGCCTTCGAATGTTGTTGGCCGTTGTCTTTGTTTGTTGTCGATTTTGTTCTACGCTATTTTATATATGTTGCACGTTTGTAGCGGCCATTGTCTGTATTCCGTCGTATTTCTTCTCGCGGTTATTTATTTAGTTTTTACGTTTCGTGTTAGTTAACCCTTTCAATGCCGAGCCGTGGCTGAAATGAGGCGTTTTGTCTTTCGTGCACGTTACTCGCTGGTTTATGGGAGTAATGCATGCACGTATATGTGTTATTAACAGTGAAGAAAACGGTGTCCACATCTCGCATGTGAATGTTTCTATCGAAAACGTGCTGTAATTTAAAACATTTCTTTTATATACATTTTGTTCAGATAAGGAAGGAATTGATGAATATCCTTATTTATAAATAAAGATATACTATTAATTAATAAAGAATATCTGATTTTACAATCTTAGTCACATTATATATCAAAGATGATTTCTCGTCCAAAATTTCATATAAATAATCTCGTTTAATCTATGTATATTATTTTTGAAATTGACGTACACCAATATTAATAATGCATATGAAAGTTTACCATAGGCATTGTTCGATCTAAATAGTTTTCAGATATATACGATATAACTACATATTATTAAGATTTATATATTCGATTGTTTTACAGTGTGACCTAGAAATAGTCTAGTTCAAGTTTTGGCATGTTCTTTACATTTGATTGAAATTATAAGTAGATCAGTAGCTATTAGTATTTTATATAATGATGATTGTCAATCATTCTGCGTTTAGTGATGTCTTTTTATTTGATTAATCTTTATAATTTCTTTGGATGTATATTTTATTTGCTGTTTAGAAGCTTCTTAGATCATAAATAAAGATTATTATTCTTAAAAAAAGTATGTTAAGCATGAGTTTGGATGTATATAGTGAATCGTGATCTGATTTAAAACTCGTATTATATTGTGAGAATATAAATGCATGTTTTGCGAATTTGTCGTGTCACATCATTCTTAATAGTGGCGAGAATTGATCGCTCCTACTTTTCATAAAATTTCAGATAATCGTTTCGCAAAATTACGAAAGTATGAGAAAAACTCGTAATCGCCATCATTTAGTTTATACCATACTGTCACTGTTATTATTTGATGTTCTTTTTTTTTTGTTATAGTCGAAGTCGATGTTTGTTTATTTTTATATTTTTTATTTCGAAGCATAAATCATTTTACAGGGTTCATATCCGTGGCGTGTGTCGTCCTCTTTCGTGTTGCCTCTTTAATTGTTATTCACTCCCGGCCTCGACGCATTACAATATTACACAATATTATTAGCCGCGGACACGGAGCACTCCTTGTCTACAATTGATATTCAAAAAATAAACAAGAGGTCCGTTTCGTCTTGTGCCGACCACCACACCTCCGTGAACCGTCTCTCTATCCATTGTTTGCTTCGTTTTTAACCCTCAGTGTGCCGGCTAACAATCGACTTCGATTCGAGACCGATAATGCCGAATCTATCTATTCTTTATCATTTCAATCATAAAATGCGTGTGAAGCTTTCAATTGATCCAAATCGTCGTACAAAACGTTAAGATATGGTCGATTGTACTTGCATTGTAGCAATTATTTGTGTAGCGAAGTTACATAGATTTGTTCATTAGATATGTTGGGGTTGTAAAAATCGACGTCTTCTATTAGCTATATTGCGAATCAAATTTTATATTATAGAATTATTGTTCTGTAAACTAGAAAGTTTAGTGGATTTCACTTGTTTAATAATGAAATCATTATATACAAACATACAATAGAATTTTTGTGATAAATTGTAATTGAAAATATATATTGCTTATTATCGTTTTTGCAGATTTAGATTGATGGTTTTTAAACATCCGTGTATCAAAATTTCTTTAGTGGAAATTCAAGGGAGTACCGGTTAATTAACCCTTTTTTGTGTCTTTAAACTCACCGCTGTACATCAGTGATTCATCTTATGAATTATTTATTGTCGGCGTTGCGCTATTTGGCTATTTATTATTCAACCGTGTATAAATCAGATATTTAAGACCATTATACTATCATTTTTTCCGAGATGCTCGGTTGTGATAAACGGAGAAAATACTTTCATAAAATCGACCAAACACTCAAATAATCTCCGTCATATTATTTATCAATATCATATACTTTTTTCTCATTGCCAGTCACTTTTTTTTATTAGAAGGGTTAAACAATGCCGTCATAGATGAAACATTTTTGATACCTTCACCTGCGACACGTTCGTGAATTCTGTACATTATCATTTCGAGACATTGTTGTGTAACTTTCACACGATACTGTTTTGAAAATTTTACATCATAAGTCGACAATGCGACACTTGCTTACCGTCACGAATTGTTTAACACGTTAGAATTTTCACTTCATTCGTGTATTTTCTCGCGTCTATTGATATTTTAATTTACTCCTTTTCCGTCTGTTACACATTGTTTAGGAATTTTCATTCACATTATTATTAATAATTATTCCTTTCAAGATACTATTTATCCATACAATTATTTTAATAATATTTTTAATTTTATTAATATAGTTTATATATATATATATATATATATATATATATATATATATATATTTGTTTGTTGGTATAGCATTTTTTTGTATCTATCGTTTACGTTTAGATGTATCGTTGATTTATGCGATCTTAATGCGCGAATCACGAGGGCGAAAGTCATCATCAATCGTCAAAAATAACAATGGATAATTTTTATCTATCGTTTTCGTCGTGCTTTTGCTTTTGTTTCGACGCACATAGCAAGAGCTGAGAACGTTCGGGATATAAAAGACTAAGAAGAAAAAAAATAATCAAAAATATAATAAAAGAAAATTGGTGAATTGAGCAATAATAATTTTTCGACGTGAAGGTATTCGTTCGTTTTTCGTTCACTCGCACGCGGCGATTAGTTATTTGAGAAGCGCAGATAGGACAATCCAAAATCGTAATTCAAGACAATTTTTAAACAGAGGTGTCGATTTACTATGGCTCGACATGTTGCATTTGCATTTCGTGAGATAAACGAACCGTTAATGGACGCGCAAAATTTTATTGTTCGTAATGGCTTACGATAATTTCAATTTATTGAAGTGTTACTTTATTATTATTGTTATTATCATTGCGTATTATTGTTATTGTTATTGTCATATTTTTTTCATATATATATATATATATATATATATATATATATATACACACACACACACACACACACACACATATATATATATATATATATATACACACACACACACACACATATATATATATATATATATATATATATAATGTAATTTTTAATTGTAATACTGTTTCTATAATCATAAATTAATTAATCAGGATTGATTATTTTTTATTTGTTTTATTTTTATAATATTTTTTTACTTTTTGTTAGATACATGTTTTTAAAGATAAATTATTATTATTATTCATACATTATTACTATAACACAGTAACGCGTGATAGGGCACAACTAGTTTTAATATATTATAATATTTTTAGTTTGTACTTTTAATATACCATAAATTAATATTTTTACAGTTGACTTCTTGTCTGTTCATATCTTACTTGTCTATTTATTCTTTTATATAACAATTTTTTTTAATGATTGTAGTTTTTTATTATAATACACAAATTTTTTTTTGAAATATCGATATAAATGATAACTATGATTATTAAAGTTAACGTCAATGTTAACCTAGTTACCAATTGGTAACCTACATAAAAGATGAAAAGCAGCACTTTATGAAAATATATTTACTCATAATTTTGATAAAAAATCATAATTTTAGACCATATTGTTCTATTTTTTGATATTTACAAAAAAATATTTATATTTTAGTATTATCAACGAGTCATAAATAATTTCTTGCATTTCTATATTATATATTATAATCATGTGTTGATGTAATTAAATTATATAATAATAAAACATATATATATATATATATATATATATATATATATATATATATATGCATTGTAGAGGCTTACTTTTTTACCATATTCGCCAGATCGTAAATTAGTTCATTTTCAACATGTTAATGAATATGGTTTAGGACATGTTTTATATATATATATATATATATATATATATATATATATATATATATATATATATATAATATCGGATATCGCCCAAAGCCATTATACGCCTTGATCTAATAACGTTTCAATAATCAAAAATTGACCCGGTCTCGCATGCGTGCTCGGTATTTGTTAACGCGCGTGTACCGAACGGATAATCGAAAACGAGACGCGTTTTGTTTTCTGCTCTTCGAGATCTGACACCGTGGAAGCCTTCAATCAAGATTATACTCGATACCGCGGTCCGGTCTTCTTGTGACCGCCTCAGCGCCCTATGGAGTTTCTCAAACCTTCTCCCCTAAAAAATATACCAAAAATACAATACCAATGATATTATTAAATTTAAAAGATAGATTAATTTATGAAATAACATTTATATATTCATAAAAAATATTGAAAATACTATGTATAAATTATATTTTTATTTTATGATCGGTCAGTCGTCGATTTTGATAGTTCTTGAATATTTTAATTATTCACATTGAACCGTAATATACAGCTGTAGATTAAACCATAATATTAATAAAACTCATGTTTTAATGTAATGTACTGATTATCTTCTATATATCTCACTTTTACACGGTGTTACTAAAAGCTATCACGATATAAATTACGTCAATAATATTTATAAATATATATTTTTACCGTTCAAAACGTAATTATTTTAATTTGATGTGATTATTAGTCATTTTGAACGAACCGCAAAATATATGTATTATTTATATATTTCATTATGTATTAGAATAGTATTTTGATATTAATTGTTTTCATCAATGACAGGCATGGAAATCGATATGTATATTTATATATAATATATTTTATATATAAACACAATAGATTTTTTTTTGGTTAGTGTGCGTGCAGTGTGAACGTTTGAGAAGTGTCGGTTCCGTTATTGGACGTGCGATAATTTATCTAAATTCGTCTTCGCCTTGGGGCACAGTCCGTCAAATGCCGCGAATGTCATTCCGAACTAATTGATAAATAATAAAACATATTATATACATTGACCGCACGACCGGTAATCGAATTTTTATGCGTTCAGCATAAAATGCTCGTAACTTAAAAGCTCACACCGAATTGAATTTATTCTCGCGCCTGCCATTCAATTAACGACCCTCTGCTACGATTATTTTCATTTCTTTATTTATTATTTTTCTTATTACTATTTATATTCTTTTTATTGTTATTATTTTTATTATTAAATATACTTCGGGGGCCGCGTTCGATATTAGCGCTTAGCGACGCCTTTATTTACGATATTATACGTCGCGTAACGGATTCCAATTTACGTCGCGTTCGTTCGCTTCGTTTTCGATTTATTAATGAACGCGTTTTTAAACGTACGAAAATATCTGGGTTTGTGGCGTTTTTCGTGCTGTTATTTTTGTGGACGTCAGCTTTTTTTTCTTCTGGTCGAGTGTCCGTGGGCGTGACCGGTGTTCGGAATGGGTTAAAACGCGTTTGTACACGCCGCTCTCTATTGATGTCTTCCTCTCTTATTTTCTAAACAATTTCCTCCAATCGTTCGTTCAATTAATTTGTTAAATAACAGCGAATTTTTATGAAATAGAACAAAATTTCAACTCTCACAGTATGATTAATTTTAATATGTCTACCTTTTTTTATGTCCTTCTTCAGAACAAGTTAAAGACCATCTTGTTAAAGACGACTTAACTAGTCTTATCACTACATTTATAATATATATATATCCACTCTGTCAGGTTCTTTAGCTATAATAATTTTTCTGATGCCTTTTCTTTCCTGGCTATAATTTTTTGTCTCTAGTAGAATTTCCTTATATATAAATGCAACTTTTAATTAAATGAACGAGTTTTAATGGTGTTACTATTTATTTTTTTACTGTAACAACAATTTAAATATAATGGCAGTCCTTTTTGTTATATATATATATATATATATATATATATATATATATATATATATATATATATAATAGTACCACTGTATTGCTCGTATCTCAAATTGCTTGTTTCTCAAAGCAATTTTACCCATTGAAATTACTAAGTGTTTTTGAATAAAAAAATGTATTTATAAGACGGAATATTTATTTATAAATAATAAATACATATTCTATAAAAACATAATAAAAGAAAAAGTGAAGTGCTTACGGAGGCGCTTAATTTTTGTTACTGGTCTTTGCTTTTTTCATCACGTTTTGGTCATTTTCACCAGTAGATCGTTTAAAAAAACTGTCCAAAGAGGTTTGTTTCTTCCCCCCTTTCAAGATATTGCAGAAATAAGTTAGGCAAGTTTCGTTGAACAAATCCTATGCATCACCAGTTGCAACGTTTTCGAGGTGATTTTTATTCACAAACTCTACAACTTTCTCCAACATTCCCAAGATCTCCTTTATATCTCTTGTAGAGATAACTTCCTCCATCTCTGGCTCCTCTTCAAAACTAATTTTTCTTTGATCCATCGTATGGTGTTGCAAATGTAGATCGTATAACTTCTCGGTTGTTAGCTCTTGAGACTGTTCCTTGACGAGTTCGTTCACATTTCTCTCATCTACCTCCAGATCTATGAATTTTCCCAGAGAAACAATCTCTTCTACCATTGACACTTCGGGTTCCAATCCTTTGAAGGCCCTTTCAGCTACAACTTTAGGCCACAGCTTCTTCCATGCAGAGGTTAAGGTTAAGGTCGTGTGCAGCGATGTAGTGTGCGATTCCTCGTATCTCAAATCTTACTCTCATCTCAAAGCAAAATATCGCTCGTTCGGCAGCTCGTATCTCCATACTCGTATATCGAGGTACTATTGTATATTATTTGTAATTTAGCTTAAACCCTTTGATATTGCTGTTGTTTTGGCTCTAAGGATAAGTCATTTGGTCACGAAAAAAGGCCAACAACGGGTTGAACCTAAAATAATAACACAATTTGCAATATATCCCGGTGTCTGTAATCTTGTTAAGAATGGCGTTGACAAACTACTATATTATTGTATTCAGAAGACTGCCTTTACAAGGTAGTCAAGTTCCTTAGTCGTGAGTTAAAACGATTAGAGTGAGATACAAGAGAACAGGTTGAGTTCTACTCAATATTATATTATACATCCACACAAATAAGATACGTAATATTAGACACATAAAATAATTCACACGTGCAATTTTACTACATGTTTTAAAACATTATTTTTGAATTAATATCGATATTATGAAAACGTTAAAAAATTTTAAGCGAGCGATTTTCGTAGAAATTTTATTATATTGTATTTATGTATTGAAAAAATAAATTCATCGTTTTTTGTTAGTTATCCATTTTCATACATTCGAGTACCGTAATTATATAATTTTGTGTACATACCATTTATTCAGATAGAAAATTTAGTCATAAAATCACTTATGGTGACGTTAATAATCCCTTGTGTTCGATCGTAAAATTTCCTTTATTGCCATACGCCGTAGGATTCAATGTAGATGCAAAAACAACTCTATTAAAGGAAAAATTTACTTTTATGAATCACAAGTTTAGTATTTAATAGAAAATTATACGAGGTATCTAAATTATGCTTCAACATCGTGATTCGTTATGATATTTTTATATTTATCACTTTTTGTCTTAAAATTTGATTAATGTTTTCCACAATACTTTCTATGCTATATCTTCTTTGAAACATTTATACATAGTGAAAGCATAAAAAATTCTCTAGATTTAATAAAAAAAAACATTACGATTATTACATGCGATTAATTTTATTCAGGTTGATCACCTCTGTCTATGATTGTGTGCGTGCGCGTGTGTCACATTTTTTTTCTGTGTAAAAAAAAATGAAGTTGTCGCTGACGATGGTGAAGTTTTCTTATCTGACTCCGACACGTCCGAGCACTTTGAGTCGGCAGATAAGCGGCTTTCACGGCCGCAGACTCTTTGAAGCTTTGCCCTCGAGAAGCGGTTACGAAAAAGTTCTCAAAATTGTTCCGCTTCGTCTTCTATTTGCCGTCGTCGCGAGACTTTTGTAGCTTTTAATACCGTTTGTTCTGTTTAAAAAACTTACGATTCGCCCCCGTGATGATGTGTCTTTTTCTTCGTTTTGAATGAGAGGAAATTCAACGGAGATGATATAAAAATGATACGTGAAAAATGACATGTTGAGTTTTTTATCTTCAGTTTATATTTATTCATATTGTGTATAAACTAAAATTTATTTATATTTAATCTAAAACATCAATTTTAACAAATAAAAAATATTACATTGATTTATATATTTCAGTTTCATTTGTCATATTGATATTTTTCAGTTATTTTAAAAACATAGTATCAAATATTTACTCTTTCGATATCACAAACTGGAATTCAAATTGGATCATATCTCAATTATAATCACGATATGTGAATTTTGTGTCTATCAAATGAAGTCATAAAAAAATCCGCTCATATCAATAACTATAGTCGTTAAATTCAACAGTCTGAATTTAGATTTTTCAATACAATAAAATTTAATAGCAAACAGGTGCAACATTACAGTCAGTTATATAATATTATAAGGGTGGAGTTAGTTGGTTAAATGTCGTAGAAAACCGCTGTTTTCCTTTCTCATCTTCGTATATAATTTCAAAAATGACTTACGAGAAAATTTCAAATCGTAAAAGTTGATGATGCATCGTCCGTATCGTTTTTATTATGTTCGCAATAAAAAAATATGCAGCTCTTAATGCACACACTTGTGCTCGCGTAATGATTTAGATAAAAACGACTCAGGGACCGAACCCATTACATTTATATATATATATATATAGAGAAGACCATGAAACTTAATAATACACAAATCATCCTTGTCATCGTCGTTACGGGTCTCCGTATAATCCATTGCGGGGCTTTACCTTCATATTTGTCGATTTACAACATTATTGTTTTATGTATGAAAGAGATGCGGCTTTTATTCTCACGCCTAACCCTCAACCTCGAACACCAATAAGTACCAATAAAATCTACTTGTTAAGTTCGTAATTTTGATATTGACGTTTAATATGAAGCCGACGGAAACTATTCATAAATATTTCACAAAATGAAGTTTATATGCGGATTGAGAGAAATTAAAGGCGTATGATTGACTATAACTAAGATTTTGTTCTTGTAAATTATAATCGTTTCTGAATTCAAAAGCTATCAATATATTTTCTTACTTTATTCGACGTCTATTCATTTCAATAGATTTTATTTTATTTTTACTGTAAAGTTAGTGATTTTTCATAAATATTACTGAATTTAATAGAACAATTTCAATATTATACCATAATTTAATAAAAATTGTAATAAATATATTTTGATAAAAAAATAATAATTTATTTTTTTATTTTTTTCAGGTATGTTTTACAGCAAAACAATATCGCAAACGATCACTGGATGTAAAATATTCGGTAATGTTTTTTCTACATCTTATCAAGTTCATTTCGCAATGTGCTAAAAATTGAAATATTTCAAAATAATATCATGTCATAATAAAAACACACCATATTTTTATTCGTAACAATAGAACGCTTGACACGTATTGATAATAGAAATATTTCTTCTTAAAGCCGACTCGCGATCGGGCAATTATCGCCCAGTTGTTTCGTAGGCGCCTTTCTTAAGTCTGGTAATACACTAGCCGTGTCTTAAGTCGGCGTCGATACTCTTCACGTGTTCCTCCTCTTGTATTTTACCCCGCTTCCCCCTTCGCCCCACTCGATGGCCTCTCTTAACCCATTTAAATTAAATCGGAGCGTATTTATTGTGTCCCTATTAGAATAACTCACGCCGACACTAAGTCACGCCGCGGAGTGCTTGTAAGCTCTTATCGCCTAATTAGGTATTTTTGTGTTCCTAGTGCGGTCATGTTGTTCTTATGTTAGTAACTATTTTACACTAGTATGTGTTGTGTTCGTATAAATTTACCTCATATTCATTATACTATATTTATTTTAATGTATGTGTGCGTGTGTGTGTACGTGCGCGTTTATATAAATGCGATATACGAAGCCTTCTAATATAGACATAATGGAAATCTTATCTATGAAAAAAAGGCATTTGTTCACATGGAGTCAAGTAAATTTATGTTAAAATATATATATATATATATATATATATATATATATATACTAAGTATATACCTTCGAATAGTTCGCTCATTTATAAAAGTCGACCCGTGTACGCGTTTTCTTTCTTTCTTACGTATATATTGTAGTAGTATATCGTACGTTTTGTATGACATGTTTTATTTATTTTTATTTTTGGCCAATTAATCGACGATAATGCGGACAGAAATATTAATAACGTATTACTTACGTTCAAAAGACAATATAAATACTTAATTACTGATTCCATCTATTATCGTTATCATATGAAATAAAAAAAGTTTCAATTTAATATGATCCGATGTTCAGTTGATAAAAATAAACGGGTATAAAGTAAAAATTGAACGAATACTCAAATTGATTGCAATATTTTCATCAAGCACCTTGCATGCGTTCGAAAGGCATGATTAATCTTAAAGAAATTTTCTTTGACAGTTTTATTCTGATTAATTATTTAACATTTTTACGAGGATTCGAATATGTTGCGATCGTTCATAACTTAGAAACTGGAGTGGCGGTAATTTGTGCGTTTTTTGCGAGCGACGATTTAATATAGGGAGATTATCATTAATTTTCCTGTTCGTAGCAGATTTCGACTTTTTACCATAACTGTATTGCATCCGCGAAAATTATACGCCCATTGCGAGGGATTAATCTTTCGGAAAAAAAAATCGCATCGCGAATATCAATCATCGAGATTTGATATGTGTGTAAAAACACAAATGAAAGACTTAAAAAATATATATAATAAAAATAAACTGAAAAATAATAAAAAATTGAGCAAGAAAAAAAAACAGACGATGAACAAGAAGAGTTTCACCTCGACAACACGTCCTGTCACAACAGGGGTACCCATCGTCCATTCACGTCGCTTTCCCTCTTCACACGCTTGTCTTCATTTTTCTGTGTGTCCTTTTTTTGGAGTCGAGCTTTTTTTTTTGGAGTCGATCCTTGCGACGATGATTCTAAAAAAAATCGTGAATAATATACGATTGTGTCTTTTACTAGAAGTAAAGGTCATTAATCCAAGATTCGCGAATAAACTTTTGAACGATATAAACCCCTGGTAAAATATATTTTTCTCTATATTATTTTACTTTTTAATGAGAAAACTTTTATCATATTTTAGATATCATAAAATTTTGATATATACAAAATATCTAAAAGCTTTTCTCAAAATAATTAATTTATTTTATAAAAACAACCCATGTCTTCATGATCACAATAATTATTTAATAAATTTAACTCTTTTTTTTATTTTCCTTGATCTTTATCTATATCTGGATCTAGTTAACGTTTAGAACAGAAAATAAACGGGCGCAATTAAATGAAGCTTTTTCATATTACCATAGATTGAGACGTCGTCGACGGATTTCGATGACGTTTTTTTTTGACCTTTTGTCGTTTTTTGCATTCTTCGATGATGGATGATGTGCCACCGTGTTACAAGATAAACAAAAGGGACATGTTGGGCCATTAAGATGCACCATATCTCACACGCTGCATTAATTGCTGCAATCTATGGAATGCGTCAATGCGACCGAATTGATCGCAGATTATTTATTCATTATTATTTTTCTTTTGTACAGTTTGAAGAATCAATAAATGACTCTTTAAATCTCGGTCGTAACTCATTTCGCGTTTACTTTCGTGTTCTTATCTGACGTCGTTTGTAAAGCTTTGTTACTGTAAAAACGACGAGAATTATCCGTTGCAATGTTGAATTTTTATTTCGAATTTTATGAACGTTCCCCTCGTGTTTCATTAATACGTTATTAAATAAGTATAAATACGCTCTTTTTATTTGGTGGAAAATATAAATTTATTTATGCATCAAGAATTCATTAATCATTATGTATAATTTGGGACACCTGTAGATACTAAAAAAACACTTGTTCAAGCAGGTGTCAAAATAGATAATAATAGTCAAAAAATTCCAACATTCGTCGTAGTGCCCGGTTTGAGTCTGTTCTTTAGAAAATTATACTAATTTTGCACTTTTTTTTAATAAAAATCATGTTTTTATTATTGAATAATGAACGTGTTAAACATTAATTTTATATTTTCTCTTAAAGTTATCAAATATATACGTAATTTAATTTCATTTTATAACACATTTAATTGTAGTTATTTTTTTTATTTGTTCAGTTGATTTGATGTCATTTTTTTAAAAGAATTGTATAGAATTTTTTAATTGCAATTATAAAAGTTTTCTTTCACTATATTCTGTGAAAGTGTAAAATCCATATAAAGAAGCTTACAGTTTTAACGTAACGCGCAATTTTAAGTGCTGTTCTAATGAATGGAAAATAAAAAGCACTAGTATGGTGGAATTGAATAACAATTAAAATCGCCGTACACTATAAATATACACTAGTACTTCAATAAGTGTTGTGGCGGTAAATATATATAGTATAATATGTTACGTTAGGAAAAAGCACGCATATATAAAGGGCATAGAACTTCTTCTTTCGAAAAGAAAACATTTTTCCCGCCCAAACTGGTCGGTATCGAAGAACGCCCATATTTGTATATCTGAAGCGGGTATCTCGACTTTTCGCTACTCAGGTACATATATACATACGAGAGAGAATACCTGAAAAGATAGGTAAAGTGCAGCTCTCTCGAGATATCCGTTTCCATTCTTCTGCCAAAGCTAAAATACCAGTTACCGACCAGTGTGCTACACACGAGAAATTTACCATGAAACTCCGTAACAAATAGCAACAGTCCCATTAGGCTAACATCGCTGTAAGTAATCTCCACCCAGGGATGCCGTACTGGTTATGTTTCTTCTTTATGACTGCTGGTTTTTTTTTTCGATTTTATTCAATAACCATTAATGCAAGAATATCATATACATATATAAGTTAAAAACAAAATATACGCGTTTTTATTAACTTTTCGCATTTATTTTTATCTTTTATCATTATGATCGTGTCAGTATTCGTTAATTTTCAAGTGTATAATGATCGATTTATCAAATAATTTGCAAAGTTCGAAGACGACCATGGAATCGTTCGACGATCCATCAACGTTGCCAAAAAATGAACGCTGCAACAATTTACATCCGCACGTTTGCGATAATAAAAACAGGTTAGAGATATGGATCGATATAAAATTTGATAAATTATCCGCGCCTAAGATTATATTAAAATTTTTGCAACGAATCGGCTAAGTGCGAAAACAATGGTAAGAGATTTTTGACCGCATGATAAAACATTGAAAAGTCATATTTTCATCGGTTTATACGAGAAATGTGTTATTTTTCATACATGTAGTAAATGTTTTGTTTTTGATATTTTACAAAACACATCACGCAGCGTTCACAATAGTAACGTACCATAACTCGAGTCATTTTTTAAATGAAATCGCGAGTCGTCGACCGCATTGGATCATTTTAGCACAGAAATCACGTAGGGGCCAGTACCGGTTGCATAAATATACGACCCCTCGGCTTTCTTATCTCTTTCAGATCCTCGGGAGATTTGCTTAGAATTGTGCTTATAACCGGCAGGTGCGTATCGGTAAATTACCCGGAAAAGGTTATGGTGCTGCGAAATTGCCCGAGGTCAGATAGTTTGGAAGCGTTTGCCTTTGTTTTTGCAAAGAAACCGTTTTTCTACGCTTTTAATACTCGTAATAAGACCATAAAGACGAATTAAAAATATATTATAAAGAATTTGTAATATATATATATATATATATATATATATATATATATATATATCTACTGATGTTGCCATAAAATACATTGTATTATTGTAATGATCATTTACGCACCGATAAGAATATGTCATCATACGAAAATGATTTTTTAATCCGAATTGGCAATTGAAAGGACCTCGTTGTTGAAAGGAGTTCCGCTGCATTGAAATGGCAAGGTGTTAAGGACGTGTGGGCAAGGTGTGGGGTGTTTTCTTTATCGAGATCATTCTTTGATGACCGACCTCATCCATCAGTCGGTTGTCAACCAGAATGGTCGGCGTTGTCCCTTCGAAGGATTCCGCTTATTCGAGTCGGTGTTGTGCTCATTAGATGTCTCATCGAATATACGTTGATGTGAAACTTACACCATCGTGAATGCAAATTGTTCCATATAACGATCAAAAAAATATACACTTGTTATGTTTGTTCATACATTATATTGAAATTATAGAGTTTAAATAAATTTATTTATAGTTGTTAAATATACATTGTTAATTGACTATTAATCGATTACATTTCAATCATTTATTTTATATATTTTTTTGAATAAAATTTAGTATATTCTTTAATGGCAATCGATCAATTATATATAATGATCAAGATTATCAGTAGTGATTTATCTTATTATAGTTGAAAATATATGAGATAATTTCGTACATTGATTTTTGTTTTAAAAACTTGTATATATATATATATATATATATATATATATATATATATATATAAACATTTAATTTATTATAATAAATAACTACCGTTTAATTTAAAAAAGTCGTAGCTTATGGGGAAATGAGTTTAGCGTATATAACGGTTAAAAAACGGACACAGTACTGTTTTTAGCAGCTTAAACATTATAGAAATCGTTCATTTTACGCAAAGTGGAATTAAAAAAAAAACGGATGTCGTTAAAATTCTTTTTTAATACTTTTTTAAAAAGGCCAAAATTCACGAATCGGGTTACTTTTCTGGCGCCCCGTAACACACTTTGATTTTTTTTCATTAGATGCATCTCGTTTTAATTTATCGCGCATAACTCATCTTTAACGGCAAATGAATATTCATATGAACCGGCAGCTTTCTACGTACAAAAATTCACAAAAAGGCAAAAAAAAAAATAAAAACGAAAATTCAATAGATTATACTCCAATGTTTTTATATATATGAATTTGTGCGCACGTCCGTATAATTGACTTTCTCTTCAAACTTCGTTATATATTTTAGTATGGAAAAAACACGCTTATACTATTAAATAAAAAAAATCAATTAAACACGTATAAAACACATATGTTGCAGCTGTAAATCAACTCGATATACATATGTATAAAATGCTTAAGAAAAATTATTATTATGTTCTTTGTATGGAGAAATGTTCACATTTCTATAATTATGCGGAAACATCATCGCGCCTCGAGCTGTTCATAAAAATGAACGTCGTCTTGCACACTTTTATGCTTTTCTATGAATAGTTAAAGGTTTTTTTTCTTTCTTAGCTAAAATTTATTATATTACATATTAAATCAATAATCTTCATTGTATATATTATTAGCTTGACACATTTGTCCGTATAAATACGTCGATTAATTTGCATACGGCTTCGTTCCATTTTGTACGACGCGCGAATTTCGAACTTGAACGTTACTTTTATCCTTTTTATTTCGAATGAATATAAATTAAAAAAGAGAAAAAAAAATATGGCAAAAATAAGAAGTGAATAAGGATATTAAAATTTAGCTACACGGTAATTTTGCATATTAAATTCTTCACAGCGAGTATCGATTACTTACATAGAAAAGATTAATCGAAACGAGAAGTGGTCGTAGCCATATTAAAAATATACATTTTCACTTTAAGCGGCGTATTAATTGTACGATGAGTAATATTATATGTCAGAAATAGTCAACAGTTCGACTATTATTTTTAATTGATTTTATGACAGACTGTATATTTAATATCGTTTTGTTCTAGAAGTTGAATGTTTAGTTATTAAAATAAATTCCAAGTATTATTTTTTCTGTAATATTTACAAACATTAAAATTTGAATTTACAAATATATAATAATTATGAGATATTTAAGATTATAGTATTTGTTATGAAATTATTAAGATTGAATTTTATTGTAAAATATTATTTGCATTTTTAACTTTGAGAAAAAGTCTTCGAAAGGGATTATAAAAAAATAAGATAAAAATCTGTTATAATTTATAAAGATGAATTTATTTAATTACAGCAAATTAACGGAAAATTTATAGTCTCGTTATTAATTATTCATAGCAAATAATTAAATTTGTTCATAGATTACGTAGTACGTCGATTTTATAACGACGTTTTGCGATTAAATCGTCCGCAAGAAACAATTTTATTTTATTTTATTTAATTAATATTCAATCGGATGCCTTCTTGGATAAAAATATTCAAATTGTTCTTGGAAAGATTTCATAAATTTTTTTCTTATATATACTATGCTTTCGTGTTGCGGAGGAAAAAAAATCGACGCTCCACCGAAGACGGTTAAAAATTAATAAGCGGCGAAATATTAATACGATGATTGAAAAACGTGCATAAAATTTAATTAATCATTAATATATACCTCTAACGAAATTTAAAATTATCAACGCTAAATAATTTAATATTCGCTCTTGCATCGTCGATATTTCGAATTTTAATAGAACGTTTTAAAAAGTAAGAAATTTTCTTGCAGCTGCACTCTTTTAATATTTAACATACATGTAATAAAAATACAAGATAAATCTGTCTGTGATAATTTTAATATTACTGATTAAATTAAAAATTTATTCAAAAATATTTTTTTATCTTTTTACAAATTATTATAGAAATAATCAAAATATTTTTTACGACATCTTATGGCCTTATTGATACAACGAGATAAAAAAAATATATAATTTGTATTTACAGCAATCAGTGACCCACATTTTTAAAAATTAATTACATGAAATGAAAACATTACTCAAACGCGTAGTGTAAGATGTATTTACAATTTTTTAAAATAATTTTGTAATATAATTACACAGATATGTTATTATTTTCTAGTATAAAGTTAAATTATTTTTATGCTACTACAATTTCGAAACTTCATTACTGATTTAAACGCATTCAACAATTTCGTTTATTATTACATAGTTAGTAGCTTGCTTTGCATAAAAATTCAATTTTAACTAAGTAAATGTAAAATTTTAATTTAATAACCATACTTAGATGTAGGTCCTGGGTTTTGTTTATGTAATATATATCATTAATAAATATTCAGTTTGACATTTGATTGATCATTATAAAGTTTCTGCAATGCCGTATTAAGATCATTGTAAAACCGAATAACGACTACTTTCGTACGGCAGTTTGCTCGTTTATTTAAAGTATACAATATTATAAAGTGGCGATCGCGATGTTTATTTCTATTAACTGTCGGTTATTGTGATCGATCTCGAACAATTATGAAAGGTATTTCGCCCACGCGTTCACTTTTTTTATCTGCTCATTAAATGTGGGTCATGAAATTTAGTGATATTTAATTTCAATAAAATCATAATAGATTTTTAAAACTGCATTTCTCTGATGTGTTCCAATTTTGAGACACTTTCGCTGTATCAAAAAAAGAACTTTTGTGACACTTTTGTTTATTATTAAAAGTATTTTCCATTTAAGAGACTGATAACTTTTAGTAATCGATTTGAATTAGAACATTATTAAAACAATGCCTTTTATGGCGTTATATTGTAATAAAGTTTTTATGGGGTATCTCATCAAAACGTGTCGTTCATTATAATTAAACGTTGTTAAACGTCATACCGTTGAATTTTATACTTAAATTTAAATGATGATAAAGTAGAATATCTAAATTTAAATAAAAGACCTTAATCTCGAACGACTTTCCGACAATAATGATACAATGTGATCGAAATAGCCTTTGTTTTATTATTTTACAGTATCAATTACGTGCTATAAAACGCTACGATTTCATGGAATATTTTCAATATCGTACAATCGCTAAATATTGTAGTTAGTTCAAAAGGATAATTTCGGTTTATTTATTTTTAAAGATAATTTTAGAATTGAAAATGTCATTTAATGTAAGTTATAAAATCAATATTTGTTTCCATTATACCATATGTAGTAAAATGACTATAATGCTTTTAGATTTCTCACTTTTAGTACAAATGGCTTCAGATTAATTTTATTCAATTCTTACAGTTATAGAAATAAAATGCATTCACTTAATTTTGCTAATATATCATACTTTAACAAATGTGATAAATATTAAAATTATATTAATTTAATATAAGATTACGATTAAAGATCGTAATGAATTTAATAATTTGAAATACTAGTATATTATTCAACGTCAATTATTTTTGAATTTATATTTTACATTTCAGAAATACGTAAATTTACATCGTAGGCAGGTAATAATTTACGCGAGATTAACTTTCATAATTATTTGACATTTAATTGTGAATAAAAAAATCAAAACAACAACAACAAGAAGTTTTGCGAGATATCTTTGAATTTTATGTTTTTCGACAAGTAATTAGCGAAACCGAGATACTATATATTATATCGTTAATTACAGATTATGAAAGTTGTCAAAACGTCACGATAATTTATTCGTGCGAATAAAATCGTGCAAACGAAATTTCCGTATCGCACGCTTCGCGAAGCCTCACACGGAAAATGTAGGCCGTTTTGCGGATATATAATGTATATAAACGATTTTCTTCAATTATGAAACGGCCGTTTATTGTGATCGATAACGTTAAACGAATCATTATTAAAACGTTATCACATCCGACGCCTACCATTATATAAAATTTGACGAGTTTACGCGACACTTTTACGAGTTAAACGACGTACAATATTTATTATGTGGGTCGCGTAATTTAAAACAATCATCCGTGTCTTCGTGATTTACCGATAAAGCGGTTGACTCTTAGAAAGTGCGTGTATATATATATATATATATATATATATATATATATATATATATATATATATATATAATGAAAATCGTTCTTTAGTCGTATATAAATTACGCACGACCATCAATTTACTCAATGTTAAACCGGAGCTTTTAACGCTACGAGGAAGGCGAATGTTTAGCAATGTTGGTTAACGTAGATGCGCGAGAAAATATGTTCATTCGATTTGATACTGATTTTTTTTTCTTCAACTTTATAACAAGATGATAGTTGGATGTAATTGTTTTGACACGATTCCATAAGCGGGACGATTTACTTTGATCGTGAGTTTAAATTTATTATTCACACTCTTCATAACTTCGAATAATTTTTTCATGTATAGAATTTTATTCGGAATTACATTTAAATTTCTTTTATAATTTTGTTCTAATCTAATTTTTTTTAGTTATTATTTATTTTATATAATTACCTAGTTTATTTAGTATGCAGTAAGTCTCAGGATTGAACTATATCGTGATGTATTTTAAGTATTTACCATGTTCCGGTTATTTTAATCTATTAGTCACGCGATTTCATTATATTCTTATTATCGTCAATATTCAAAATATCCATGAATATAAATAATTTAATCGGCAAACGTCGTTTAGTTTTGAATTTAAATTTAATGCTCAGAAAATGCCTTTGAAGAATGTCAAATGTTTATTTTCATATAAATAGGTTAACCAGTTGCCACATAAAATACAATTGGCAGAACGTTAATCGCCTAAGAAGACGTTCATCGGTGGTCGAAAATACATTAAAAACCGATCGTTTTTCTTTATTTTTTTTTTAAATTTACGGTTCGAACATTATTTTTTTCCCATTCGTCGGTCGATCTCGCGTTTTTAACAACGCCTATGATTTGTAACCCGAGTTATGTGTGCGATAGTAATTTTTAATTTAGAGCTTTTTAATGGTGTCGTTTCCGCGTAGACATCTCGCCGATGTCAACACAATGACTTCTCGAATATAAAAAAATCGTTCACCGGTGGTCTTCGGATCACCGTCGAAAGAAAACAAAATTTAAATTATAAACCAGAAAAAAATGGGTGTATATATATATATATATATATATATATATATATATATATATATACTGTAAGGTTTCGTTTTATGCGGTGGACACGTTCTACTGAAAATCGCATTAAAAAAGATGTTAATTGCTTTGAAAAAGTAGGGATACGTTCCGTAATTTTCTAAAGCCGCTTAAAACCAAATCAACGAGTTAACATTAACTTAAAAGTTGTAGTGTGCAGTATAAATAAATTAAAAGTGATATTTTGATTATCAAGTTTGTAACGCTTTTAGTTGAAACTTGCGGCCCGCAACTTGAATGAAAATGAAAACTGCGGCTTACGATTTAGTTCACAAAACTCTTGTGGCCCGGAATATGCTGAGTTTGACACGCCTGCTTTATATCTATAAAAGTTGTGTCAGTGGAACAAATGGAGTGAGCTTTGAGCGTTCCACAATTTTTGGAGACTGCCTATAAGAGATCCCTAAGCAAGTCTTTCAAAGTCTTCTAGGCAAGTATTTGTTTAATAAATTTTAGGATGAAATACAAACCGAATAACTTCATAATCGTATAAAAATAATCCGCATAAAACGAGACCTTACAGTATATATATATATATATATATATATATATATATATATATATAAAGATTTTCAATTATTTTTTCTTTAAATTCAAATCGTTCAATAAATGCGGCCATTTTCGTTTCGAGTCCATTCAAAACTATGCATCTTTCTCCACTCCTAGCGTGAAAGTAATAATATATTGCGTTTGTCGTATTTGAACATTGAAGAATATGTAGAAACTGTTAAAACCCGTCTTGCGCACTTTCGCATATCCTACGCTATTCATTTTCCAGGTCATCATCAATTTTATACACACACTGTACATAAGATACGGCATTATATTTTATATCGACATCTTGATCAGAATTTAGACCACTTATCATGTCATTTCATTACATTGATATATACTAGTTTTTTTTCGATTTTTCTCACAAAAAAAATTAGTATAGGTCGAAATATATTTCACTACATTCGTATAAACTAGTAATAATTTACATAGATCCGGTTGTCTGTTAAAAAATAATATTTTATAAAAGTTTATGAAAAGCTAATGAAGGTGAAACTTCTGATATGGCATAATATTTTAATTAACATACAAAGTTTAGATTTAGATTCAAATTTATGTAGAATTCTGTAAAGATAATAAAAGAACGTAATATTGTGTTATTTATGAGATAACATTTTATGTTTTTTTTCTGCTCATTTTTTCTATCCATAAAATTTAAAGCGTGTTATTGTTTATTCACACATTCAAACTATGATTATTTCCAATATTACTTAGCTTCCATAGTCAGCTTAAAAAATGTTGTATGGTAATTTACAACGTTCGTTTTTTTTGTATGTGCCATCAGATATCTAAATATTGATTATTGTGAAAAAAGTTTTATATTATTAACATTTTAAATATGTAAAAGTATGTTATTATTTAAGATAATCGTTTTATAAACATTGCATGAAATTTTAATAATAATTATATATGATTTTATATACACGAATCATACCAAATTGACCGATAGATTATGTCTGAAAAAATATTTATCGATCTAAATCCACTTTCAAAGTTTAAAATATATAATACTTGATTTTTTCTTAAAAAAATAGTCCGTGAACAAAAATATCAATTTTATCATTCGAAATAAAAAAAAAACACATTCACGGTTTGACCTCGTAAATGAAAAATATTTTCGTTGACCCATTATTCGACTCCGATGATTAGATACGTCCGTGTCGGTTTCCTCTATTGGTTTTATTGTCATGTCACGGATAAATGTCCGTAATGTCATCCCGAAGTATAGATAAGGCATTAAACTTTCTTCGGATTATTCGACTTCGGAAACGGTTGTTAATCGTGTACGTATATATCTTCGTCCACGACTCCGTACAATAATTGCATAGTCTCACATATCATCGATAGAATCGTCGATTTTGCTCACACAATGCGCATATTCACTGAAGGGGTCATAAGTTTACAAATTGTAGTTGGTTGAAAACTACAAATCAATATTCCAAACAGTCATGTAACAGTTCCATTTTCCACCGTATTTTCAGGTTAAGATAAATATAATAGCTATATATCGTTTATTCAGTTTGATTTTAAACATTTATGGTACTCAATTTTAAGATTTATACATGATGGATTTTTTATTATGAAAAAATATTTAATTTAATATTTATATTGTTGATCTGTACAACGTGATGACGTTACGGGAAATTAGATAATTTTATAAAAAAATAATTATAAAATTATTAGGTATAATAGTGTCAAACGTAATTACTCAACAAGACTGATTACTTTATTGTTCACATTGTTTTCATGATATATATATATATATATATATATATATATATATATATATATATATATATATATATATATATATATGATGATTGAATGTCTGGTTTAATTACGAACGAACCATGTGAGTCAGTTCGTGTTTAAAGTAATTTTTCCGCGTTGAAAATGCGAAATACCGTTTTAAATACAAACGCGAAAGATAATGATATGTAATAAGTCTAGATCGATTAAGTGCGCTGAATTGAAATTATAGTAATTTTTTCCACATGGGTATACATGGCAAGGCACAATATGCACAAATAATAAATAAATGCATCGGGCGAACGAAAGAGATTACTCTCGGCGGAAAGCCCTACGCTATTTCTCGGATAACAGTTATACTGGTTTGTTACTGACAATGTTTTATATACCATACATACTCGTGTATACGACGTCGGTCTTCGACCTAGTTCCATTTAGCGTAAAATAGCCTCAAGTAACAAAATCAACAATCTGGCATACTGCGCTATAGCGATTATGGGACAACGGATCCATGCAATTATGCTATGATACATACCGGAATGTTATAAACTTGCATTCTGAACGTGTAATGGGTGCTTTTTATTTCGTACCATACTATTTAAATTGGAATTAAAAAAAAATCTAAATCGAGTATCGTTTATGTATATAAAATAGAAATTCTGTTAATTTTTGTATTGTCTTTTGTTAGGATTAATATTTTAACTGGTAACATAATTCTGACTAGTTTTATAATTTTTTTCCTAGTTATTAGCGTGTTCTTGAAAGATAACGAGATCTGTTCGATAGGCAATTAAAAAGTTTCAAAACTATATGGTTAAAAAAATCTCAATTGTGATTTGTTTAATAAATTATAATAAGTAAGAATGTATTTTTTTAACATTTCCATATGAAAAAAAAAATCACAACATATATAATACTTAAAATAAATCATTTTTATTTCTGTTCAAACAAATCATTATTTATTTTGTTTTTAAAACAAAAATTTAGATCACCTTATTTTTTCTATCCAATATTTATAATATAATTCATATAATTTAATTTGCATTTGAATATTAATATTTAGTTATGAAGTTTTATATTTAACATTAGTAGGTTCATTTAAACTTGTTTGAATTAGACAATGAATTATTATACCAATTTGTAATAAATATCTCGTGATGTGTCAATTTTATTTATAACATAAATCAATATTGTGGACGTTGTCGTAATTGAAAGATATTTATAAAGTTAAATTTGATCCTTAGATTTGATTCATAATGAGGGAGTTTATTGCAGAGGTGTGTTCTAATAATGCAACAACATTGATTTTTATTATTATCAATAATTATATTATATAACTAAGTTTACATACAATATAATCAAGAAATTTTTCTATCTATTAATAATTTATTAGATGTTTATGATAGTCCGAAGTATTTAACGATTTAAATTTTAAAGCGCAATCATGATTTATTGTATTGAAAGTAAATTTTAATTAAATATGCAATAAAATAATGTGTAATATTCATTAGAATGTTTTCATAGATAACATGAAATGCGTATTTAGAACTTTATTATATTGCTCAGCGGATAATATTGTTCTTCGAAAACGAATAGTTATTTCAATATGTTTTAAAGCTTTTAATTTACACAATAGTTGTACTTTATTTAGTATACAATGGGACTCCGCTTTTAATACAACTAAAAAACGTTTATTAGGAAAATGTACTATTTAAATTATTTTCTACATTAATTATATTGATTATTAAATATTTATTCTAATATTAGGATTAGATTTTTTTTTTGAAATGAAAATATGATTTTTATTAGATTCGACATATTTCGGTGTATTATCGTATAGTGAAAACCTACTATAACCACCACGCATATATAATAATAAAGAAAATGTAGTCCAAAAAATGTTCACCCCCGCGTGAGCGCGTACGTAAACTATTAGTAATATTTCGTTTTTAAAGCGTGAGCACCATAAACAGGCAAGGGACAACGTAATAATTCAAATTTGACCGTTTTAATATGCGAAAACGCATTTGTGTCACGATTTGTATAACGGTAGCCGACAGCGAAAATGTGCATTCTAAAGCCTGCACATACTATTATATATATATACACAATATATATTTATATATAAATATATATATATTAAAATGCAAACAATATGAACGCGTTTCGCTCGTTGCACAATCGCATTCGCAATGAAAACGGATCGATTCAATTTTTCCATCAATTATCTTGTATACGACCTAAACGACGGTTGTTTACTTTGGATTTTCAACGATAACGATCTGTTGATGATTGAATGTTTATAATGTTCAAAATGTGGCAACGCGATCCTTGTAACGCTAATATAAATGTTCGTTTTATAAGTATTCAACACATATTTAGTATGCGAATCGGTTGCCGATCATATTGAATTTGAATATATTTCAGTAATATAATTATGGGTGAAGTTTTGGTCACGCTATTAGAATTTTTTTATAGCGGAGTGCTTTTCAATCTATTGTATCAAAATATTTCATTATAAATTCTATTATTGTGCATTTTGATTTTTTTAATATATATATATATTTGATTTCTAATAAATGTGTATCGATTCTCATATTTAATTTTAAGAATTAATAATATAGTTCATAAATAGATTTTTTATATGAAAAATATAAATTGATTGTAGAATATTAATTATAAGAAAAGAATCTATCTATAGTAGTTTTAGATGGTAGATTAGTTTGTTTTTGAATTCAGTTTAAAGTATATCAGAAGCAAGATTGATTTTTTTAAACTATGTATCATCGGTTTGAAGTTCAAGTTCAGTTTTTATTATTAATAATAATTGTTGTTTATTTATATAATGATCCAATATTACTAATACAGTATTATAGGAATAATATGTTTTACCGAAATAATAAATAACGCCTACGCGTACAAAAATGTTATATACTATGAACCACACAGTTGAGAACCTTGAGCGTAGAAAAATCGTTCCAAACACTAATCGCGGTTAATTTTTCCGCGCAAAACAATGGAATGCCGTCTGGTTTTCGGACGCTGGTTCGGTTCGCGCTTCTGGATCGTCGCACCGTCGAGAAATTTATGCAAATTTTCGCTATTTTATGTATTTTTTTCGAGAGGGGGGTGGGTGGGTGGGTGGGGTGGGGTGGGGTGGTGGAACAAACCGCGGTGCAGAAACGCGGTCATTTTCAAAGGCGACCGAGCGGTTAATTTTTCAGTTTGGTTCGCGATCGATATCGCCGTTCATTAACCAACGGACGCCGTAAAAGTGTCAACGCCGTTTCGCTTTACGTCTCTCTGAATTTTTTATAGACCCGTACACATTATATTATTATAAACGTATATCGTTGTCGTATGCGGCTAGTTATTTTTATTTTATTTTTTTTTTTTTAACTAAATTAATATGAACGGATTCTTCGATTAAATTATGCGATTAAAACGGCCAATTTACGACAATGCTGACGCTCGATATTAATTCGGATGTGTTTTGCATATTTTCGATACTGTTTACTTTTCTCTTTTTTTGTTTGTTTACGATGGTGTGTTTTGTACGACTTTTAATTGCGCGATAAAACGACAATTAAAAAGCGGGAAGAGCGTTCTAAAAGCGCATCCACATGAAATTTAAACTCTAATAAAAATTCACGGGCATCTTTCAAGAAATCAAAAATTATCGAGATACAGATCGCATAAGAAAATTCATAATCAATGAACTGTCAGATGAAAAAAAACTGCGCACATGTGTTTCCTTTTCGTTATTGTTATTTATACAGGCGCGACTTTCAAATCCGAACAAATTATATTTTTTTTAATTGCAAAAACGAAAATGTTTACATTTTTTAACTACATTGACTCGATATATTCTTTTCTAGTTTGAATGACTGTCTCCATTTTCGGTTTGAAACGTGTACAGGAACGCTTTAATATGTCACGGTCTATATTGGTAAATGCTGTTTCTATAGTGACTCTCAATAATGCGACGTTTGAATGTCTAGACCTGATCGTGATCTTTTTAATTACGTTACATATATAGAAGTCAAAAGGATTGAAGTCAGAAGGTTCTTATATCTGGGTTGTGGAGAGGCCAGAATTCCTTTGATCAAAGCAAGGCGATATTGTTCGACAACCAATTTCGCATTAGATTATTTGTATGAAAAACATGCGATTTTCTAAACAATACAATTTCCATACATGATTTCACTACAATTGTCAAAATGTACTAACAAATTTCTTTTATGAAATTTTTCCCTTTCAATATTCAGAGTAATAAGCGAGCCAGCGGTAATTCTATCAATTGATTTTTGCATCCATAGTAAAATTAGGCAGCTTTTTTAAGGAACACAAAAGAAGATTGCAGAATTCAATTCACTTTGTCCTGAAAGCTTCAGAGAGCATCTGTTTCACTTTAATAGTTTTGACAATAATTGGTTTTTGTTTATAATCGGCACTTGGTTTTAAAATTGTAACAGTTTCGAGCTTATATTGGTTTAGTATTTATATAATTGTAGTGTTTGATATTTGTGATTTGATATTAGTATTTGATTCCGCCGACGATATATATTATTATTTCTATAGAAAATAATTATGGATATATTTTTATGATGCAGTCTAAATTTAGTTTTCTATAGTACCAGATTGTATATTTTTTTTCGTTATGCTGCATTTTTATACAACAATATCCGCCTAATAGTCATTTACATATATTATATGTAAAATGATCGTTTTTTTTTTCTTACACACAAAACCCGAACATAATCTTGTTTTGATGTTGTCATTGGAATTGTTAAATCAACTTAATTATGAAAACCATCGGTTGAGCCTTCGATATCGTGCGTGGGTGATGATATCTTTACTTTCGAGTCCAACATTCTGTTTGTCGATATTATTTTATACGTTTTATAATAGATGCGTGTACAATAAAAGGTTTTAATTCATGTGAATCACAATGTATACAACCTACGTCATACGAATATATGAAAATTTAGTATTATTACGTTTATTTTTTAATGTAAATATTGTGAAGCTCTCAACTCGTAAATTTTTGATATAAATATTTCTATTTTATTATCATATTGTATTATTTTGAAATGTCAAAAATATTTTTGCATTATATAAATATATCTCTTGTTAAATACGAGAGATTAGTGAAAACTATTGCACAGCTTTGATTAATTTTAATATAAAATATAGCTTTTTCTTTTTTATTTATATTTATTGGATTTTTTTTGAATAAGTAACTTTGTATAAACGAAATAATACAGATTTTTTTGTCGATTGTGTTTAGGATATATTAACCATAAATGATAATCAATGTTTAAAATCAAACTTCACTTTTTCTATAACATAAATTCCTTTTTATTTTTTTAAGTATATCTATTGTTCACAAATTTTATTTCAATATAAATGATATGTTTATATAGAAATAAATTTACATATTCTCAGAAGTGACTTTCAAAGAAGTTTTTTTCTGAGAAAGAAAGCTTGCGTCGCTCATTGGATATTTTGATTTTTCATGATCAAACGAATTGTTTTTAATGGTTTGTCACCAACTCGAAATGAAGAGATAATCTAGCGTGCTCGGGCACTTTTAACGAGTGTTTAATATTCGAATTTTGTTCATGAGCGGCCATGAGAACCATCGGACCGGCAATAATGGCCAGAGACATCGGTCTAATTATAATGATTATGATACCTGTCATCACGCTTCAAAGAGAAGAAAGAACCTCGACGGTGTTTTAGACGAAGTTCCTTCATATACCAAAAAGGCGCTTAGAAACTAGTCGATTCAAATGCGCTTAAAACGCATGCTAATTATTCGCAGTGCTTCTTTATAAATATAATTTCTAAGCGTTCGCAGTATTTATATTAATCTTAACATTTTCGTTTATTTAGCTAATATTATAAAATTATATAGAATTTTGTAAGATGAAATATGCAGTATGCAATTGAATCCGTTCGTGTTTAAGAATTTTATATGCATTTCGAGGCTCGCGTGTGTTCAAACGCGATACTGACAATAACCAGCCACAAAACAAATTTAGGGAGGGTCTAATTGTTAACAAAAAATCAAAAAAATATAGTACGAAAAAAATATCAAATACGTCGAAAAACAAAAAGAAATCTCGCAAAACGACTCAGACGGCGCCGACATCGACTGAAATACAACGAAACAAATAAATTTCCAGAAAAAACAACCCATTTGGACATATTAAAAACGCATTAATGACGAGAGCACACCCCCTCCCACTTCTCCCCGCGCTCGTGTAATTGCTCTCAATTATTCTTACTATTATACGACAATCCTGTATTTTTATCGTTTATATTTATCTATTTTTATGTATACATATTACAATTTTTTATTTACAGATTATATATTTATAATTTTAGTTTTTCGAAATATATGGTAACTTCAATAAACATTTTTTTTAATAATTTACATGATTCATATGTAAGTATTAATCGTATTTTTAAATATTTTTTCCATCGTTATAAAAAATTGTTTTATTTCAAACGTCTGATATAATTATGCCATGTCCTTATTATATTTGTATAATAATCCAATTAGGATTAAGCTCCTTATACATATACCATATATACGTTTTATTTTCTTGGAATTTTTTATGCATTCATCGATAATAGAACTCTTGCAATTAAATTATTCTATTATATTAATATTTCTTAATAAGATTACGGATTATATCATTATATAATTTAGTATGAAAATTTTATATTATTTTTAAATTTTGATTTGTTTTTTGAACTTTTTATTTCCAATGAAATTTTTCATTTCAAATATATTTTTTAAGTAATATAATATTATTTAATTCTATTCGAATATATAAATGCGACGCCTACAACGATTCAAAGTTAAAATATCGAATGACTGACTGATATGCGCTTAACGAAAAGGATTAAATATTTAAATAATTTAAACGTCCGAACGCAATGTGTTAAGGGCTCTTTAAATTATATGCATATTATAATAATATGCCAGGATTATTTTTGGTATATTAATTTGCATATTTGAGTGAAGTTACCAAATTTTTATGATTGTAATTATCTGGTGATATCATCAAGAATAATATAATAGAAATAATTTTGATATTTATCTGTGAAAATTATCATTTCTTAGAATAATTTATACAGATGTTTTTTTTTTATAAAAAGGGATACTTAGTTTTTTGTGTTAATTATGTTTAATCGCTATAATGCCATGCGGTTTCAAAAAATAATTTTGTCCCAACTGATAAAGCCACCATAATTATTTTTTATAACTAAATTAGAGTTATTAACTATTTACGGGATTCTTTAATCCAAATTATAAATGACATTTTATCCTATATATCACTTGTACTCATTGATTTCTTTCGTTGACTTTTGTCCGGAACATTACTATGTAATCAGTGGCGATTCGTTCTAGAATCAAAACAATTAATATTATTATATTAATTTCATTAAAAATTCTGTTGAATTATTTTTTTATTATTATTTTATATTTGTGAATAAAATTGAGATATAATTCATACTGATATAAGGAATACATAATTTTATTTTAAACACTATATTTACTATTATTTACATATATACAAATATTTGAGACGAATAACCCACGAGTTGCCATTGATCGTACATAACGTGTACCGAGCAATAGCATTCCTCGCAATGTACATATCAAGTGATGCACATGAGAATAACACACATTTAAAACAAGGAACAGACACGTAGATTTATAAATACGAATATATATATATATATATATATATATATATATATATATATATATATATATAAAAGTGTGTGTGATCGAGACAAGTTTGTGAACAGATTGAAAGAGGCAGAAGGCCAACTCGTCCGGTACAGATTGGAGATATCAATTCGACGGGGAACTTTTATAGATTGCTCGTCACGATTGTTGCGATAGTGACAACGATACATCGCCGCTCGATTTATACGCCTTTAAGCACTTATTATAATCATGTTACATACATTATCGATATGTTTTTTTTTTTTTTTGTATTCGAGACGGTTCTCTTTTCTTTTGTGAAAACGTCCAGTGAACGCCTTTCATACTTTTTAAATGCTTTTCACTAAGACGCCGGTCCGTTACATTCGCTAAGCGTCTGAAACAATGGCGATTAAATGCTAAATTTTTATATTATACCTTTAATTATCAATTAAAAAAGTTTTTATTAGAATTAATTTATAAATATGACTATGTTTTATTATTAAATTATAATACATGATGTAGTGTAAAATTTTTAAGGTATATTGAAGTTTAGATGTATAGTTTGGTATGTAATATATTTAAATAATGTTAATTTTTTTTCTACATATATTAATATTATACTTTGTATATATTTTAAAAGAAAATGTTGCCACTTGTAAATTGTATTAGGATATGAGCAATTTTTCGTTATAATGCAGCGTGTAATTTGCTAACCGTCTATCGAATACATTTTTGTGAATTTATTATAATAGCCATAACTGGAGCGTAATTGATAATTAAAATTAATTGTAAAATATATAAATCTCTTTTTACGACTCTTCACCAATATAAAGTGTCGAGAGTATAAATTTTATAATAATTTACAAACATTTCATTAAAATAAAAATGACCGTCATTATTAGAATCAAAACACGCGAGACAGGTTTCAACGATCAATAACAATTATTCGAGATAGCTTCGAAATAAATCAAGAAAAATTAGGTTATAGATATATAGAAATACACACACACACTTACATATAATACGTGACATAAAAATAAATAAATTTAATACGAATTATATTATTTCACGTTCGTCACGTATGTAAAAATCGAATCGTGCTGTTCGAATTAATAAATGAGAACTTATAAAAGTTAACACGTGTACCGCGCTTGTGACTCGTTCGATCCGAGCGCGCTTTTTTGTCCGAAGCTCTCGCGATTTGTTGCCGCTAAACAAAACAAAAAAAAAATGAAAAAGCGATAAATTCAGTTCCGCGCACATGTGTCCAGTGGGTACGTTCACGTGTGTTTGCAGATATGCAAATTTTTAATCTAAAAATAAATATTTTTAGCTCTTAATTTGCATTGTGAGCACGAGATGCGATGATTTATTGCGCGATACTGTCGTACGCAGAATACCGTTCAAGGCGCGAAGATACGTTTACAGTTATTCTATTCATATTAAAAAATATATATTTATATATTATTTGACTCTATTGACATCATAATTTTAGATTATGCATATTTTATAGTACATAAATTTTTAATTTAAAATTATAGAAAATGTTTTCTATATAAGATTGGAGAAATTTATATATAAAATCGTCATTAATCTATGTGTTATGACGAACATTGCAAAATTAATAACATTCTAGCTTTTATTACAAATAATAAATTTATGATCAAATTAAGTATTTATGAACGTAATTTGAGGAATAAACTAGGGATGGTTTATTTATTATAAAGCCCGTCGGCAAATTTTATTATCAAAATTTCATTTAAAAATATAGTTGTAAATATGTATAAAAATAAAATCAAATTATAATTATGATTATTCAATATTTGAGTTATCTTATTGTATTTATATAAATCGATAATAATATTTAATTAAATTGAATAGCAATATAAATTTTAATTTCGTAATATAATATAATATAGTAGATAAATATTAATGAAATATTTTTATTATATGGAATAGTATCGCGTTATAACTTCATGTAGTGCGTGTAATAACATTAAATTATTACAACGCTTATATGATAGCGTAAACAGATATAAACATTTTTGCGTTAATATTTTACGTTTTTCAAATTATCTTGTGACATTTTGAATTACATATAAACAAAACGTGAATACTCTTAGCGTATTGAAAATGAGTCTTGCATTTCCAGTTCTCATCCAATAGCGGGAAATGGGTTTAACCCGTTCGCAGCTGAAAAACGGTCGCCGATGGCTTCAGATAGTAATAAAGCACACACACACACACACATATATATATATATATATATATATATATATATGCATTAACATAGTAAAGTGTATAGAGAGCGTTGGATTAATTGAGACATTGTTAGTTTCCGAATATTGATATTTATTTTGATAGAAAAGTGAAATATGTTAATCAATACTTTTATAATATTCAAAGATGAAACCTTATTGATATGTTCTTCTCATAAAAACTACTTCTTTCTTTATATATACATTATTGCTAATCGTTTCAAAAATGTATAAAATGCTTTAATTAATCTTTATTTTACCCGACCTCATAATCTTTGCATATTTTTTTTAAACAAGATTTTTCAACATTATAATTCAAATACTATTATTTTAATGCCATAAAGCGTATACCTTCTATATATTAATATGATAGAATAACACGTAGTACTAAATTTTCAGTATCCAGAAAAAAAAACACGCAGGCACTTGCCGTTTTAATAACACGTTATGTGACGGGCGCGCTATATTTATTTATGTATATATTTATTTTCAGCCGCAATAATACGGCATTAATTGAGCTATTTAACAAATTTATATATTATAATTATTTCATATACATACATATTATATACATGCACATGCGCAATATTTGAGCGCGTTTGTATGCGCGTATTCATTCGTTCGATATTGATTTATTATAGTCGCTCTGTTACCCGATTGATTTATCGACGACCATCGTTGTCTGCGATATAATATTTTATATATATATATATATATATATATATATATATATATTATTGTGCGCGTACATATTTATTTATTTATTTGTTCATTTGCAACGGATTGTTAACGAATTATATGGTATTTTCGTACAGAGCGGATATTGTTTCTAAGTGGGACAAAAATTTTCAACCGTATAATAACGACGTCTTACCGAACAAGTGTCGTTTATTGCCGGCAATTTAAAACAATTAGTTTTCAAAGTTTTTTTTGTAACCTCCGTAATTATATTTTTTTCCTTTTGTGCTATTACTTAGTATTCGCTTGCGCATAGTGGTAGTGAACTTTCTAGTTGTGCTGCTTTAATTTGCACTTTCCATATGTGTATGTGTGTTTTTAGTGCATATTATTTATTATTATTTTTATTTAATTGAATCATATTTATTATAGACTATTTTAAAATCAATTGAAAACACAATGTGGAGAAGCGCGGTTGCAAATGGACTTCGTTCGATATTTTAATTTCAGATTTCTCTTTTGATATTCATTATACAATTTTGAATATATATATTTAAACTAAAAATATTAATAAATCTCAGAATTATTACATATTAAGTAAATACGTTGTATAAATATATTTTTAATTTTACTATTTATTCAAATTATTTAGAATATTGTTTTAATACCGGAACTATCAAATTATAATTAATAAGATGTATTATATTTGATTTATACCGTTGTTTCAAACCAAAACTTTCTATTTTTTCATTTATATCAATCAAATATATCTCTTTTCATATAATTTTAATATTCATCAAAAATAAATTAAAAATCCAGTCAACGGATCGATTTACACGCATCTCCCCTTTTCTATTCAAATTAATTTCTAGTATATATTTTTCATTGGTGGCTACTGTGACTCAAAATAGATTTTTATGCCGGAGGTTTTAACGTTTTGAATCTCATCAATAAAATGATTTATCAAATTTTGTTGAATTGAATGTATTATATTATATTAGACTTTTTTTGGGGTTACCGTGTTTCTCTTTTAGTATCTTCAATTGTTCTCGATACAACGCTATAAATCTTACTTTCGACTATATATTTATTAAAAGTGGATTATTAATAGAAATCGTATGACTTTGAATAATACGATCGCCGGAAAGACGCTTAATATGTTATTATGCCAATAATGTGCGTTTCGTAGTTTTATCGATTTTATAGTGTTTTTATTACGGATTATTAATATTTATTATACAATATTATTTTCACTAATGAATGGCGTATACGAGCAATAATTTTGGGTTCATGTTTCTAATGGATACAAACGATTTTTTAATTAATCGATATTTCAATTTGATCGCGCAACTATGGTAAATTGTCATGTTGAAGATGTGTTATTTTGCTGTTTTTATTAGATCAATTATTTCAATGTGTTTTTTTAAAAGGTATTTTATCGTTATTCTATTGAACTTCTATCTAAACAGGTGCTAAATTGGAATAATTCAATTAAGCCGAAAATGTTCGACGACCACTTATTTTTAAATTGATTTTAATATTCTAAATTGATATAAATATAAGTGATATTTATTAACGTTTTTAATTTTATCAATATTTTTACGTAAAGAAATATATTAGATTATTTTAAGATATTTCAATTAACATAATAATATAACCACTTTTACAATTTATTCAAATCATTAAAGTTATACTATGTTTATGTATTTACGAAATATTGATTATGTTTGTATCAAAGTATTGCTTTTAATATTACCGGATTAACAAAGTAAAATTATTATGTAATATGAGGATATTCAGGAAGAAATTTTTAATGATAGTAACCATCATTATCGTAGATTTTCAATTCATTATCGGATATACGCTCATGAAGTGTATTATGAATGAAAGTTTAAGGTCTGCGGATCCTCACGGATGCCTTGTCGGATTTTTCGAGGGTTTTTTTCAACGGAATCGTCTCCGTTTGAAACAACAACTCGAAGGTTAACCGTTCATTTTCATAACTGGTTTAGAGGAGAGTTGTTCGTGGTTCGGATGAGCTCAGTTCTCAGGGGCAAACACACGTCAACTTATTAACCGAAAAACCGATTCGAGAACGAGGGATACATCATTGTTAAAATGAACCCAATTTAATATATATATATATATATATATATATATATATATATATATATATATATGATATTATAATCATTGAGCATACTCTTTACGTATATATGTTTATTTTTATTTATTGCATTAAAATTTATTTTTATTGCTATTGAATTGAGTAAAAATCTCATGAAAATCGTAACTCATTTTTCATTTATTTTGCAAGATCAATTATTCGTTATCGTTTATTTGTTTCTAATATATAAGAGTTAATTGAATAAAATTACGTTACCTACTTTTCAAGAAGCTATTCAAGATTCTTTCTCTCATTCTCGATACTTTCTTTCTTTATTTTTTTTACTTATTAAATTTCTCAAACGGACGAAGATAATTTGAATTATTTGCATAACGATAATTGCATAATTAATCTGTCGCATTTCCTGATCGATTTCCATTTATATAACCGTGTAATTGATTTGACGATTTTACATTAACACATAATCACCAGAGGGTTATTGATGAATTGAATATATTAATTATCGCTTTTCTAAATTGAATTATATAAAACTTTTTTGGCAATATTTAATATTCAAAAAAAATATAATAAATATTTATCAAGTGTGTGGACATTCTGTAATAATAGAGCCTACCTTGTTATTTCCAAGATCTATAACGTGTTTTGCCAAAACGTTAGCACATTTACTTTTACGAGATTTATTTGATATATAAATATAATATATTCGTGTTGAAAGGAATAATGCAATGATTTGACAATATAGTAAAATATGTGATATTCATTAAACGTTAAAATTTTATCCATTCATATTATATACGCGTACTCGAGTTGTCTTACGAATATAACAGCGACTGCAAATTTTATGACCGTTCAAATTTTCGAAAAAAACTCATAAATATTAAGCCAGTTTATAAAAATGACTTTTTTTTCACCGCTAAGGAGCAAATCTGTTCTAAATCACATCTATTTGTTTTCTTTCAATGTTTGATTTTAGTAAAAGATAAATTATTCATGATCCATTAATCACTTGATATCTAGAAAAACGGCGCATTCCCATATTGACGCTTTAAATGTTGCGTTCTCGATTAAATTTATTATATTAGGAAACGATCGAAATACAAAATATAGAAGAGAATTATATATATATATATATATATATATATATATATATATATATATATATATATATATATATATATAATATGAATATTTATCCTCGATATCGCCGTTTCTTATGCAAGCGTGTTTTTTTCCTTTTGTTTCTTTTTTCTAGGTAAATTATTGTGTAAATAGTTAAAAATTGTGAATCTTGAAAAACGCAATTAGCCAGTCGTATATAAGTATGCATATATATATATATATATATATATATATATATATATATATGTATAGTATATAGAGTAATATAAATTTTTCACTGGTAGATCGTTTTAAATTCGAAGTTAGAAAACGTAGTAAATGTCATGAGTGGGCGTGTACGCTACGGTTGTAACGCGAAATCGAAACAAATATTCTTTTCAATAAAATATTGCATCACTACGACTACGAATTTCACATATAAAAACGTTAACTAACTTTATTATTATTTATTGAGCGTGTTGATCGAACGCATGCACGTATATATATATATATATATATATATATATATATATATATATATATATATAAATATATATTGTTGTTCTTATATAAATAAGTCGTAGAGAAAACAACGATTCGAAATTCTTGCAGTGGACAACTTATAATAAACGCATGCAAAATGAACTAGATGTACGGTGTGTTTCGAAAATTATTATGCATTTTTTTTCATAATATTATGTTTTGAAGTCATATTATAAGTGCAATATGACTTTAAGCAGAAATTCGTTATAATATTAATTATAAATAATAATTTATAGCAGGGGTCCGTAACCTTTTTCGAATGGCTGACCATTTTCAATATATTTTTTTATGCGGGTCGCACATTCATACACGAGTATAAATATTATTAAAAATAAAAAAAATATTGACATGCTATAATAACAATAATGTTAAAGAATAAAAATTTTACAATTTTTAAAAGGGAAAAAGAAAATACAATTCCAATTACATATATATAAATATTACTCGGGTCAAATTAGACGTTTTTGATGATTTTTATATTGTGTAATTTCTTTTTGGAAATATATTCTATATAATAAGGTGAAAGAGGATTAGAAAAATTTCTACATCCAGAGAGGGAGCTTCAAAAACCTCCAAAAATTTGACCGTTTTCGAGTTTCCGGTTTTAACTCAAATATTGTACTATAATTGGGATTAAAAAAGTGTCGATGAATAAAATATTGCTCATAAGATTCTACATTTAAAATGTTCTGTTCATAATTTCTATTCTTATATCAGTAGATTTGAATTATAATTTACTGTCTTTTTATAAAATAATAGAAAATGTAAAAAAAATCATTTATGAAAAATTTTAATATTATATGCCGCGATTTAGGGAAGATTATGTAAAAAAATACAAAAGCTCTTAGTTAGAAAAAAGCCATATCTATACGAATAACAGTTTTTAAATATGAATATAATAAAATACTAAATTAATTAAAATTCATAATTATGAATTGTTTACACAAAGAAATACATTTTTTTTTCAAAAATATTCAAAATTCACAAATTGATGTCATTTTACACACACCGTGTACAGAAAAAAAACACAGACAGCAATAAAAAAGCACATGCAATAATACACCGGTGAAAATTAGACGAAATTTATTTAACTGTCGTCGCAATTCGATTTTGTGTCGTTGTATTTTTTTTTCTATTTTTGACTTTCACTACTAGGACAGGTTAATAATATAATATCGGCATCGTGTAGACGATTTTCCTGTTTGTGTCGTTCGTTACGCGATCTCCCACGCGCGTGTACGGCCTATCACAGAATATAAAAAAAATCCGATTTACGACCGAATAATAACAATAATATAATCGACCGGTTAAATCGGTAGCCGGTTAAAGTCGGAACCGATTGCGTTATTTCGCGGGGCCTGTCGGGTGACGTTTTGTTTTTTTTGTGCGCTTTTCTTATCATATTTGATAGGAGATGATAATGTTAATTTTTTTTTTTTTTTTGAAATTTTGAAGCTTTGATGAATATTATTAAACTATTTTGTGTGGTTGCAATGCATTAATTTATTCGAGTTTATTTAAAGAATTAGCTCAAAGGGCATATTCAGGAGCAAAAGAGTTATAACGCTATTGTAAATTTGATATATTTATTACATATGCTATATGATTTTCATATTTCTCTCATAAATACCGAACATCCTTAATATATTTTTTTTTATTTTAACAACCATTTTTTCGCGATTATAATTTGTAATTCGACCAAACGATCATAAGCCCATTTGCATGTTCATGTTAGACATGAGCACTCAAGATGAACGGTTGCCTTTCTTTCGCGAGTCACGCAAGTTGATGTCCGCAAAACCCTTCAAAATGCAAAGTTAGAAATAATCCACCCTCCTTCGGGCGTTTAAAATTACTAAAGAAAAACAACAATAACAACACCAACAGCAACAAAAAAAAAAACGAACCCATTACGTATATCTGCGTAATTAATAACGAACTCGAAATCGATTTAAATATTTATATTCGACCGCTGCAAACGAATGTTCCATTGTTGATTTTTTTTTATTCATTGTTTCATCGTTCTATGGATTGCGTGATAATTCCTTATAATGAGCACGAATAAAATCGACGATGATTTAATCTCGTTTTGTGATTGTTTATATTTTGCGAATAGCGTTTTTAATCATCTTAAAAACGGCGCCTATTTTTTTTATATAACGCTGCAATAATTTAGCACTGATGCCGTTGAAGTTAAATCGCGCTAACTGAATATTATTTTTTTTATTAATGATTTAATACATTTTTTTCTTTTATCTTATATAATGTGATATCTTAATTTTATGTTTAAAGTATCAATAGATATAACACATTTTAGATCAATCGTATTTGATACTGAAAATTCACTTTTTATTGTTTATGTTAAAATTGTTAACAAATATTTTAATAATTAATTATATTAATCAAAAATTCTTTAATTGTTTTGAATATATATATATATATATATATATATATATATATATATATATATATATATATATATATATATATATATATTTAATAATGAAATAATTATTATAGAGAGAATTTTTCTTTAGAAAAAAATATTAATAATATAACTATATACAAGATTCAGTCTGTTTTTAAATCAAGATATCGATTTATTTCTTTTTTGAGATTAAGTCATTAATTTCATGTCCATTCTTGTATGAATTGATGTGATTATTAAAAACATGAACATATAAACGATGCTACAGAATTGAACTCGATCTTGAATCTGCTATATATGAAATCAATACTTATAAAGAAATTCCTATGAATATTTATAATATGAAATCCAATATTATAAAACGGCTTTTCATTTTTTTACATTCCTTTAATTAACATATTCTTATTTATTAAACGTCGTAAATTATAATATATTTTGTTGGTTAACAAATAATTAATTTCCTAAATACGCGACGGTATCGACGCAGACCAGAAGCGTTGTTCAAATCAAAACAGTGCACCTCGAGCTTTTCAAATGTTCAGAATTACCGACATTAAAGCTTTCGGTAAGTGGCTCTTGGATCCCTCTGTCGCCCTAGGGGCTCGTCTTTAATGCCTTATAACAATTTTTGGTCGTATACGCCTTCGTATTGTTTAAAATCGGGTCGTTTTATTTTATTTTGCGCATGTGCGTGCGTACGTGTGTGTTTATGTATATATTATAAAAGGTATATGATGTGCGCTTCTGCATGATGATGCATTCCGGATTGTTTATAGTCGTTAGATGCGCAAGGTGCAATACCGCATCCTGTCATAATGATAGCGATTATGCATCAGGTAAGATGCAATTTTGCCATGAATCGGTGGCCGCATTTGCACCTGTGCGAGAAACCTTTCATTTTGTCTGAAGAATATGAGGCGATGATAGATCAAAGGGTATATCTGCGTAAGAATTCAATAGTAATTGTCGCTGTGTGTTTCATATAATTTTTAAGATGATTTATATCAATCGAATGAAACGGTAATTATATATATATATATATATATATATATATATATATATATATATATATATATATATATATATATATATAAATAAAATCATTTGAATTCGATGTTCATACTAGAATTTATAATATATAAAAAATAATATGCGAAGACTTTCAGAATGGAATGGTATCTGAAAATTGAACATATTCGGAATTAACTTTTCTTCAATAAATAAAGTTATAATAAAATATTTCTAGCTATTAATTATTTTTATAAATATATGCAAAAAAATCGATGTTCATTGAACATAATTTATAATTTAATTTTATATATTTTAACGTCGATAATAATATATTGAGTAAATGCAATACGATAATATTTTGTATTTACTAATTGATTCACATTTTTTATAATACATATATTAAAGATATTAAAATTTAGTTATTAAATATTTATGGACTTTTGTTAAAAATTAACGTATATCCGAGTATAACAATTTTAGATGCATTACTTTTATCGATCGTAAAAAAAATATTTAAATTCGCAATTGGTATTCGCATTCATAAAATTCTGACTGTAATCCTTCTATATATGATTTTTATGTTAATTAAGCAATTTAATAAATTTACGATACGTTAAATGATTTCTTCTCTAAGCTTAGTCTTGAAAATATGTTGAAATATTTTATTTTACAAAAAAAAACATGTTTTGCACTTTAATTTATACGTACGATTTTCGTTAATATATTATTTATTTATCATGTTGAAAATATTAAAGAATTCATTTCAATGTAATAAATTTGATTCGACGCGAAGGACGTATTTGAAGTAATCTGTGTTGCGTTTAATTGAAAATTTGTTCTAGTAAATATCTGGTTGTCGATCGAAAAGGCATATGAATAAACGCAAATGTTTATATTTAATATGTCTGTTCGCATGCCAAAGTTTTATAGGTCATCCGATATCGGCGACCGCTGGTTAATTTATGATTTTTCTCAAAAAGAATATCAATTATGTTTATCTGAGCAATTTCAGATTGTAGAAGTAATTTGCGAACTGCATTTTCCTTGAACGTTTATTCTAGTCTTTGATAGAGCAATAAGCATGAATGCAATATCAATGTAAAAGCAATTTCCCGTATTTAATGTATAAATATAATTTGACGAATGCGATTATCATTGATTCTGCGTGGCGATGAATTTTGTTAGTTTTTTTTTTAAATGAGCAACGTTTAATTATTTTTTTAAATATTTTTTTGATATAATATTTTACCACATTCATTCTGTGATTAAACTGTATAAAGTAAAATTAAACTCGACAATGATAACTGTGAATAATACGATTTACACGGTAATCTACTGACATTCATGATGTTCGTATGGATTATATTGTTTGCTGTGTGTGCCGCGGATCTTTGATGCAAATCCATTATACCATTTATTATAGAAAAATTAATATTAGTATTTATTAAAAATTCTATGATACACATTATTAAAAAAATTTTGATGCATTACAATAGATCTGTAGATTTTCAATTTAGAAATTAATACAAATAGTCATTGTCGCATATCGAGTTTTTGCATTAATCCAAATAGTACCTTTCGAATGCAAATGGTTCATATAAAATATTTTTAGTTTATAATAGTCAGTTTCTGAAGCGCCTTCGTCTTTAAATAATTCCAGTTTTGAGGCGTCATCGTTCAAAAAAACTCGCAATCGCCTCGTATCGTGCGAGATATATATTTTCGCTCGTTATTATTATCGTTATTGAATGCATTTTTTGTATAAACGGCAAAGGGACTCGTATACACGTGAAGCTTTCCGAAAGCTCTCGGCGTGGTGCTTTTGTCCGTGCTCGCACACGGGGGTGTGGTCCAACGGTAGCTCGGCCCGAGGGCGAATCCGCGCGATCTATCTGAGCACGCGCGAACAAACGCCACGGCCATTGTGAACTTTTTTCATTTTTTTTTTATATTTTTATTTATTTGTTTTCGTCCAACAGATAAGAAGTAGAAGGAACTTGCCAAACTTTTACGAGCCCGTGATTTATTTCGCATTTTTGTTTATATTTATATATACGTATGAATAATATGTATATATTTTTTGCATTCACTCTTTTAAATAAATCGCACGTCGATTTATTATAATTTTATGAAGTCAGCGTTTCGTTCTCGTTCATTTATATATATATATATATATATATATATATATATATATATATATATATATATATATATATATATATATCTTTAGATTATCGATCAATATAACATTCGATTAATAAAATCTAATATTTGGTTTAATAAAATAAATATTATCCAATTAAAAAAATATTTATTGATATCTATTACTACTAATGTAAATAATTGCGATGAATTTTTCGTCTTATATTGTTAAATATGTATTTTATTACTTCATCTTATGATGCTAAATATTAAAATCTCAAATTAATTAATTATCAAAGTTTTATATTAATATTTAATAAATGAAATCTTGGATAATGGGGATTAAATGTTATGTTACATTAACCAGATCAAGTAAAGTATAGATTAGAAATCGGAGAATGACTAGTGAGTTATATAATACAGATTGTCACAATAATCAGACTCGACTGCATCAATAAATATATCTATATAAATTTTTATTTATAAATAATAAAATGTTAATTATATATATTTTTTTTATTCTTTGCAGGTACGTCATATTTAAACGTTCATCGATCATCTAATCGCAAACGTGCGTTTTTGGAACGACTCACTCACTTGAGGTAACCGACGAACGCTTCGACTCCGCGATAGCGTCATTAGCACGTGGTCGTCCCGGGGGCGAGGGAGGTTTTCACCCGAGGGCCGAGGTTGGACCCCCATCATATTTCAACGGTTATTGAGGGCTATCAGTCGCGGACACGGAGGGTCGCCACGCATCTTTATGAGTGAGAGAAAGGTTTCCCTCGGTATTACAAAGACCGTGCGCGCTAGCCCTCCGGCGAGGACGACCTCGTCAATTCGCCAACTCAACATTATTGAATCGGCAATGCGTACTCGTGCTCGCATATATTATACATTATTCTTCGATGTGTGTGAGTTCGTGCGCGTACGTACCATATATTCTTAAAGTGATGGTTAAAGAGAGGGAGAGGGCGGTTGGATAATGTTATCGTTGGCACTTAATCGCCATTCGCTCGTGCCGACCTTTAAATTTGATAAATAAGCGCTTTCGACTACCGTAATACGCGAGTTTCGAATTTCGTGTTTGACTTTAATATATGTAGACACATGCTAAAAAATTATATATATTTTTAATATAATTTAAATTCGAGTTCAATCATTTTTTTAAATAATTCAATATTCGGTTTGACTATCTTCTCACATATGTAAAATATTAACAAGTTGATGTAATATATTAACGTGAAAAATCTAAAACATCTATGCAAATGGACGATCGACTATTGAAAGTTTATTACTTTGCAGTAATAAAACCGAACCATTGTGTAACGTATTGTGCATTGAATAACCTTTATTTTATGGTGCGTTTTGTATATAGGTTTTCTTCCAATTATACTATATATATATATATATATATATATATATATATATATATATATATATATATATATATATATTGTTAAGGATTACATTGTAACCAAAATAATGTGCCGACGCTACCTTGTTATTTAGTAGTGTGTTGAAAGTCGGGAATCGTTGAAATGATTGAACCTTATAGGGAATAAGAATGTTGTGCAAACGTAATCGACCGCTCGATATCTGCTTTAGTCGTTTTAAATCGTGAAAGCTCTCTCACGATTTAGGATGTTTCGTGTATTTAAACGATGCTTTTTTTAAATGAAAATTTTTAATTTACACATTAAACATTATTATTTCACATATTTAAACCCATCTTTATATATATTTTATATTATTTTATTATCTGTGAAATCATTGTTTATTTATATAGCGGATATGCGGCTGTCGTTAGATATGAATAAAAAAATATATTTTATATATAGAATAATCTTCTACTGACTCTAATCTAAATTGTGTAATTAGTGTGTAATAGTATGATTAAAATCAAATTTGTTATACTAGTCTGTTGTGGCACATTCATATTTTCTATACGACGTTCGGTCACATAGATCGCTAATACATAAATGATAACGACGAGTCCGTATAATCGTTTATTCATCGAATCGCACAAACGACCATTTGATTCGAAGAGAAAAATGAATTTGAATTGAATAAAAAACGTGGAGCTTTGTTATGTTTCACGATATTCGTATTGTCGTCGCATACGTGCCCGCGCGTCGCTCGGGTTGCTTTTGCCGTTCGCTCGGGGAGAATAATTAAGGTTTCGCCGCCGGCGTTGAGGCGGATTACCGACTCCCGGTGACCTCACTTCGTATCTGACTTGATGACTAGTGTTATTAAAAGACACCTAGGCTGTATACCATAATAATCACTATACATTATGGTGGCTTTGTGTTTGAGTGCTCGCTGTAAGGGATTTAAAAGAAATGATAATTCACCACTATTATTTTCTTTTTTTTTATTATATTTTACATAATTTCATACATATATTTATTTTTTATATTTTATATACCTCTTCGTATTTAAAGGTTGACAATCATTAATCTTTTTTTTTTGATGCTGTGGTCATTGTTTAATACGATATATTTTTATTGCACATTGAATTAACATTGGGTTAACAGTTTGATGAAAGTTATAATAATTGTTCAGAGAGGTGTAATGTAGTGGTTTTCCGTTACCATATACATCATAGTTTTCTTGTATTAACCTTACTATTAGTAACTTTCAATTCAATTCAATCTTTCTATCGTAATTGTTTTGGAGTAACAATTGTCCTACTCTAGGTTTTACTTGCAGATATTTTTGGTGTATATATATATATATATATATATATATTAAATATCATTGTAAATCAGTAATGTATTAATATACAGTTATAGTTACTTAATATTCCATTTATATTCGATGATTATTGCACAAAATTCATATCGGTTTTGCAGTTTAATATGCATATTTTTGAGAGCCAAAAACATTGTAATGCGCGCCATTTAAAATTATCCACTTTATTGCAATCCAATTCTGAAACGCAGTTCAATAAAAATAATTAAAATATTGCGGTAAGAGTCTTAAGTCGAATATATTGCTTTTTTATATATTAAAAAAATCGTCATGAATATACATATACGGGTGCCGGTGAAATATTTAAAAACGAAATATAAATTAAAAAAAATATATTTTACATATCAAAAGCGGTGACTGTGAATGTGTAAAATATACCGATATATACTCGTACGTGTCAGAGATTAATAATATATTAAAAACCAATCGAATACGAAAATCAAATTGCTTCATTCATATTCAGCTCATACGAGCCAATACCTTTAATAGCCGTGAAATGTTATTGCCTTCACTTAAAGCGTCGTTTTTCTGAACGGTAAAGAATTGTTATGGCTTCACTAAAAGCATCGTTCTGATAACAGACTTGTTTTCTGCAAACATAAAAAAGATAATGCTGCCGTCATTTTATGGACACTTCTTCATAACACGAGCGTGGCTTTTTGTATTATTTTTCTTTTTTTTTTTGTTAATTTTGTTCATTTTTCCCTTCCTCTCGTCTCGAATATGAGATCGATCGAATAGAATCGAATTTTCTAAATGTCAACGCTAAAAGATATTTTAACGATCATGATGAAAACTCTTTCGCGTATAAAGAGCTTTAAATTTATCTTTTATGCTCATGATATAAATGTTTTATTAATCGCAATTATGACGATGTTTTTTCGAGTAATTTGAGATACTGATTTATCAAAGAGTAAAAATCGTATGAATACAAATATAAGAATTTATATTATCATTTATTTTATTTATGGATTCATATAGTTATCAGAAATTGTATTATTTTATTATGAATAATAATTATAAATCGCAGATCTATATAATAATGTAAACGAGTTTTAAATGGCTTCGATTACATATAGTCATTTTAGTATCGAGATCGGTCATTTTTAACCTTTTTTTATTTTATTATAAAAGCTTGTTCATTAATAAAATATCATATAAGCGACATGTGTAAATGTTTCATATGCGTATAATTATTTAACATACAAATCGATCGAAACTAATTCGTTTTGACGTCTAAAGGTTAAACACGTACTGAGCACGTTTTACTTTGAATTTGTCAAAGGATAAGCTCATTCTCTACTTGCACGCATCAGACACGCACGATGCGTGATTCACGCACGCGCTCGCGCATATACCATACGTAGTACATATTCCGTTTTTTGTTCACATCATCGATGCAAGTTTTAATTATAATCCGAGGTAACAATGCAATCTGTCAATGTCATGTTAAAGTCATAACTGGAAGTTATTTTAGTTTGGGTACACCGCTTATGTACGAAGATTGATTTATCGTTTCGGTTATATATATATATATATATATATATATATATATATATATATATGTGTGTGTGTGTGTGTGTATTAAATATACGATATATACGTTCGTATAGTAGGGTCACGCTAATAGTCATCAGATTCTTGTAAACTATATTTATATTTGTTCAAGATTTTCATTATCATCATATAAATTAATATATTTGTCAATCTTTTATAAAATTTATATTGTTGCTCTTCTGTCAGCTAGAAATTTGTCTAGTTTTTATTTCTATTCGTGCTCTTGTTAGATAATTTTTTCAATTTGAAAAAAATATTACAAAACTACACCGACATTTAACGATATTGTATTCCAGCTTAAAATCAAATATATATTACGTATAAAATATTTCATTTTCTAACATAATAAATAATAATGAAGTAATTTAATTATTTATATAATTCGCTGTTAGTTAAAATTCTGAAATATATAATAGAAATAATAATAAAACATGTCTGTCTTAAATATTTTACGTGAAAAAAAAAATAACTCGTTAGTGTGAACACCGTGAGTCAATTTGTAAAAAACTAGAAATTAGCAAACGATGATTTGTTAAAATTAAATTTAGAAACAATGGGCGTTATCTAGACCGCGACCTGATAATTAGCCACCAACGGGTTAAATCTTGGGTCGGTTTCATACCAGAGGCTATAATGATAATAGTATAGGCAATATATATATATATATATATATATATATATATATATATATAATTTTAGTCTTTTGTTCGTTTTAGGTTTTATGTTTGAAAAATGATGGAGAAAGATTAATGATCGATTCACGCCGCGATTTGATTTACAAAACGTGTAATGTTAAATAAAACAGTTTTTAATGGATTCATTCTGTAACGAAATCAGCGCTAGTGAATTTACTGTAACTTCTTCTTGTCTTGATTATCTTTTGTGAACATCTTGGGTTTCTATTTTATTTTATTATTTAACTATATCTAATAAATTCAATGTCTATTCGTCTTACCTTTGCGAATGTACAAAATTATTTGACATGTTCTATTTAATGAGCTTAATTTCCAAAAGACGACAGAATATTTTGGATTTTCTAATATTAAAATTACATGTGTATTTAAATTTACGCAAATTATATTTTTATTTTAAGTTTGCTACTGTTTTATAATGAATGTAAATTTGTCGAGTGGTATTAATCAAATATTCAAATTGGAATACGTTAACATAAAGTGATCAAAGAATTTTCATAGTCGAATCGTCCCCAAAATGCGGAATGGCTAAAAAAATTCAGCGACGATATAATCTCACTCTTTAAAGCCTTTTTAATAAATTCACAATAATGATTATCTCTCGGCATTAACATGCATTTTCGCGATAAGATCTCTCATTGGTCGCCGTTTAATATGTCCACCGCACTCGGCGATATTTATTCGCGTGTGCGATTTAAATTGAAAATAAGAGAGTTAAAGAAAAAAAAAACGGCGAAACAAAATAAATAAAAGCATTATCATAATGCGAAAATTTAATTTAAAAATTCGATCCGTTTTAATTTAATTACGCTTATCGACGACGTACAATAATTGTAGTCGTCTTCGACAACAACGGCGTCGTGCAGAATTGTTAAGCACAATTAAACTAAAATCGGGGCGGGGGATAAAAGAGGGAAAAAAGGAATCAAATCGCAAGATTGAGTGAGTCATTTTCATTTTAAAAGAAAAAAACGCACCGAGATCGAGACGTAGAGAGCTTTTCAGACTAGCGAACGGGGCAGTAAGCTCGTATTTAATCTGAAAAAGACACCAATTAAAAAGCAGTAGATGTTATCCCAACCCCGTTTGCATCTGAACTTGAAACTGCCACACATGCTTATTTAACTCTACTTATATATGTGTATATTTTATTCGAATTACACGTGAGGGTAGTAGAAAATACGTACGACATTTTAATATGCAAATTGAACGAGGACACCTCCACGGACTGATATGAATCTAATTATTTAATGCGAATGCTTTTATCTACTGTTCAGTGCATGCATTACTTATTTATGCGAATGCATAGTATCATGTATCGATTTTTTTTTAAAACTGTATTATAATATTACTAAAACAATATTATTATTAGGGACTAAAAGAAAAGTGTATATTGAAAATAATTTCCTATCATTTACATAAAGAACTCATTTACTTATACCATTTTTATTATATCGGTAATATAGTGTTATGATTTAAGAACATTTAAAACGTCAGTCGCTTTAAATTGATGAACTAAATGCGACCGCGATAAAGTTAAATGATACATCACCGTCATATAGGCGTTAGTACTGTCGTATTAGACTCTCTTTTTTTTTCTTTATTTATTCGTCCCGCCATGAAATCCTTTCTTTCTTTATTATTATTATTATTATATAATGAAAGTGTCGTCAGCGGACATTGACGGTCATAAATTGTTCGCCGGTGCGAGAAGTCCTCGAGCTTTCTTATCTGACTCGTACACCTCTCTCAATAATGACATAGCGCTTCTGATATGTGGCGTCTCGTCTTCGAACCTCTTAACCTGGTTTCTTGTTTTTCTCATTTCGTTATTGTTCGATTTGCCTTCTGTTATTTTCGACGTTGACGTCGATATTTTTGCCACCGCCGCGAATGCCTTATCAACGACGACGTCGATTATAACGTCATCTTGTAACATAATATATATATTCTAAATAAAACTCGAGATAGCCGAGCGATTAAGTTGATTTACTTACATAAAGCTGATCAAAACACGAATATTATCTATACAAATTATGTAATTAATGTTGTAATTATATAATAAATTAAAGTAATGAGTCATTTATGTAAGTTATTTAAATTTATATGCAATTAAATTACAATCAAGTAAGTAATGACTTTAAAAATTCGAAAAATAGGTTAAGATTTTTATATGATCATCTTTTCTAAAAAATATCACATAATAAGATTAGTTCGATTTATATATATATATATATATATATATATATATATATATATATATATATATATATATATATATATATATATATATATATATATATATATATATATATATATATATATATATATATATATATATATATATAGTTTTTATTATCTATTTGTAAATATTAATGGATTGATAATTAAATTATGATTGGAATTTTCTATTTATGTTGTGAAATGAAATATAAAAATATCGTATATAGAATTATATGATTATAAAATATTAACAATAAATACCGGTTAAAAAATCGTTTCGAACATGGCCTTATTTTGTTTAAATCAATAATTCATATTTTTTAATCAAATATAAAAAAAATATCTTCGGTTTCATTCAAAAAAAAAAAAAAAAAGATAGAAATTAATAGTTATGATAAGCGTCGTTCAGAAAGACTGCGTTATTCGAAAATATAGTCATTTACGATAACAAAATATTTATACGAAGTATTTTCGCTGTGATTTATGGCAATTGAATTGCAAATTTTATCTAATAATATTTATGATTAAAAGCCATATCGGGCACGAATCGCCCACTTGATTTCCATCGTATAAAACTGCATATTTTCGCCGATTCTCCGCCGTATATTATAATTTTTTTTTTTAATTTCTACCATATTATATATACATGTTTATCATTTAAAAATTAACCATATATCTTTTTTCTATTTATATTTATATAAAAAAATATGGGAGAATGTGTCCCGTCTTTGTCGTACGGCAAACGCGCGTTCTTCGAATACTTTTAAATCGTCGTGATTTTCATCGCAAAAACACACCTGAATCATATCGTTGTAAGACGTTGTAACTTTCTAGAAGCCTATTTAAAAAGAAGCACGTATGATTTATATTTATGTAATATATTTTATAAACGTGTGTGGTGTTCTTAAGGATCGTTTTTTCCCCGTCGAACCGAGCGTCTTTATATAACGACTTAATCATCGTTAAATGGCTTTGGCCGATCGAGCCTTTTCTGACCGGTATTAGCTTTTGCTTACCCTCATGTCATATTTGCCATATATCCAATTTAGCACAAATTTGATTTATATGCTGTTCACCTTGATTACACAGTTGCTTTTTGAGCAAAATGATCGTGGTTTATTTATATTAATATTTACAATATTTAAAGACAATTAATTAATCAATTATTCAGATTAGAAATTCTAAAGTTTTAATTCGAGTGTACGTATATATATTAACTGACTTATGATTTAACGTATTAAATATTTTAACGATATCTATTCGAGGATCGACTCATTTTTATTGCATGAATATATTATAAATATAAATATTTTTTTTCTGATGGAAAATGGTTTATAAATTACATTATTAGATCGTCGATAAGATTTTTAATTTGCATATAGATTACTAAAAAAGTGTTAATATCTGAATATTTTATTTAACAATTACATTTGTCGGATGGCTCGCTGTTATTTATATACACTATCTTTTTATGATGAAGATGACCCGAAACGATAAAAAAATCGTTCTAATTTTATTTGCTTTTAATTGATAAATGTAATTAATAGCCATTCTGATCGTTTAAATTATATAAAATTGAAAAATGAATATAATCTTTTTCTCTAATATTTCTTATTTGAGAGAAAGATGTATAAAATATTGGGTATTGAAAGATGGATTTAGGTATTCGAAGATTAACATTTATTATTTGATACGGTTAAAAAATACATTCAAGCCTTATAATTTAAAGTTAATGGAACGTTTATGATACCCGAACAGATTTTTTTAATCTTTTCCAATATGATGAAGTCGGTTTTAAATCGACTATTAATACGGTAGATAATTTGTGCAATTTGTTTGATTTCGCGGAATCTTTGTTCAAATCAGGGTTGTGAAATTGATATTCAATTTCAAATTTAATATTTAGTATTGCAAATCGATTTTTTGAAAAATAATTGATAAATGATCTATTTTATTTTGTATTGCAAATTATTATATATTTTAAGTTATATATTTCAATATTGTTGAATTATATAGTTAATAGTTCTTCTGAATAATAGCTTGTTTTAATATTATGATATTAAGTTTTAAGTATATTGTATTATATGTTTATATATTTTGAATATTTTTTGTGTCTTTCTAATTATTGGATTCCACAGCCCTGATTGAAACATGACGGAACTCAACAATTTTACAGAGCAAAACAGTCCAGGAAACGTCGTCGAACTGGTTTACCGCTTCGTAGATTTTTGTTATTGAATTTTAGAAACGTACACCGGCTTCGAAGACCTTATGGTTTGAGCTCTTCAAAAATTACATATAAATTATTTAAATTGTACGTTGTCGGTTAAGTTAGGCCGGTTCTATACACGGTGTGATCTTCGGAGACATATATTTGCGGTCGTGGTATGTAGCCGCCCACACATTTCTGGACTTCTGGAAGGTACCTCCGGATTCCTGAGGAGTTGAGAGACCAGCCTTCGGAGGACCAGCTCCCCGTCGAGAGGACATTCAACGCCTCAAAGGGACCGTATCATTACGCGCAAAGGTCACACTCTCGCGTACAATTGCGATATTTTACTAAACTTATCTATGTAACTTCTTAGCAGCGTACAAATGAAAATTTATCTATGTTAATGCATATGAAGATTTTAAGTATATGCGAATGTATGAAAGTTGTTCGCATCGTTAGGAACTATTTTAAACGTTATTCATGAATGCAGTTGTATTTTTGACGACTTTGACATTGAATAAATCTACGAATATATGTAGTTGGTTGAGTATTTTAATGATATAAAACCATATAAATTACGAGCTGTCAAGTAATATTTTGTATAGTTGTGTTATTGATTTTTTGCATTTATTATTTATGTATATATATATATATATATATATATATATATATATATATATATATATATATATATATATATCTGATATATAATAAATTGAAAATTACTTTCATGATTATTTGTTTACAAATGTTTATTGATTATATTTTAAGATTAGACAATCAAAATTTTATTTTTGATCATTTCAGAATGATTAAATATTTAAAATAATTCATATATTATAATAACAGGACTGTTCAATTTATTTATTTGTATATAGTTTTTAATCGATTGAGATAATATTATGACAAAGATTTTTTTTGATACACAAAATATTGTCTTGCATTTCGAATATTGTATAAAAATTACATTAAATATAAATATCAATTAAGAAAAGGTCAAGACTGGCAAGTTGAGTAACTTCATACTGTAGTTTAGATTGTTGTGATATTAAATTATTTTATTCACTTGTGCCTCGGTAAGAGTCGAACAATATTAAGCCAGCGCATAATTGAAATTAATAACAGTTTAATATCGAAAAACCGAGTTGAAATTTCTATTTTATCGGAATGAATTTCATTTTGGTCCGGTCTAGTGAGATTTTCTACAGTGTTTCAGAACTATAAACATTGAATTCAATTAATATTGATCCACACAAGATTATATCAACGAGGTAGCGGAACGAGATTTTCACTTCGCATTAGATATAATACAGTCGAGAAGGACGTAAATCAAAAACTATGACTTTTTATTGCGCTCTTATTCTTACGGTATTTAACACAATAAAACCTCACTTATTTTCCATATTTATTTCATACATATATATATATATATGAATAATATACGTTCGAATATTATTCGTGAGAAATGAATTTTTTACTCGGCCGTGTTTATTTTTAATGTAATTTATTGCGCAAGGCCGCCGGTTGTAGCAATTTGGCTTTCAATAAATTATGTAAAACGTTTGTTAGAGATTTATACTGATTTTTTATTTGACAGTGATTGCTTTATTTCACATTTGCGTTATTTATGTTAAAGCAAATTATTCATGATTTGACATTGAATATACGCATTTGTACTCAGCGCGCATAATGAACGTATTTTATAATATTACTGTGACAAAGGGATTGCGATTATTAACGCGATGCATGCTAATCTATAAAAGCTCTCTAGTGCGAATAATTAAATTTTTGTTGTGCATATATGCATTCAGTCAGTCATAAAATGTTTTATGTCGGCTTCAATCAGTTTCGCGAATTATTTCCACTGAATATAAAGTTAGTGCAATGCACTCGTAAAATTCTAAGGGTGGAGTTATTTTAAGATTTTGTAATAAAAATATAGATTTGTTAAAGTCGTAAAATGTAATTAACATCGAAATTTATTATAATTCACTTTTCACTTGAGATGTATGTATTATATATATATATATATATATATATATATATATATATATATATATATATATATATATATAACGTTGGTCTCTTTTTTACCTTCCGTCGTGTATACACTTTGTTTGATTCTTTGTTTCGCTCTTTTTTCTTTGAAAAGTAATCCGAACCAGTATTTTTTTTTTATATCGAACATAATAAATCTTCGGGAATACCTTTATATCGGACTTTGGACATGGCTAAATACTAAAAACACGCGTTCGATAATATTAAAATGGCATGCGTAATATACGAAGTTATTCTAAATTGAGAAAAAAATATATACGATAAAGAAATGCACACACACACACACACATACAACACTCAATCATAAATTAAAAATCGAGTGATACAATTAATGATACAAAATCTGTCTATATTATTTTGTACTAATTGTATGTTGACTTGTAATGTCATTTTTTATATCTATAATATACTATATATAAACGTATGTATACGATCGTTGGAAATATTTATACTATTGATTTTTAATTTCGATTCTTTTACAATTCTCTGACGATTTTTAATATATGTTATAGAACTGGTTGGCAAACGAGTTACATCACTGCAAATTCTTGTTAATTTAATCTTGTTATATGTCACTCTTGAAACACTTTTACCATGAAATATACATTCATTTATACTAATATAATTATGCATGAATTTAATACGATATATACATATTTACTTTACTTCTAATTATATTATTCGCTGTTTGATCTTTAATTCTATATATTTTTTTACATAAAATGAGAAAATTTGGAATATCTTTTCTGATTATATCCTAGTTACTATGATATATGCATGTGTTTAGATTAGTCAATATTGAAAAAAAGTTAGAATATGAATACGTATAAACATTGGTCAATTGTTTCGTAATCGGATACGCGTGTTTATATTTATTTTTTTTTCAATCGGCTAAATGTGTCGAAATCGGACGATTCGCACGAGTGATAAACTCGTTCACCTTTCACGATATGAATGAGCGATAATGTGATAGATTGTCGCATCGTGGGTGTGTCTTACAGGCACATGCACTTTGCAATATTTCAACAATGATGCCTTGGCCGAGGACCTGTTTTTCTCACTACCCATAACACTCCTTATACCTGCAATTATACACGAATATATTACGAGTCAATACTCTACGACAGCGTTTCTTAATCTTTTTGATAAGTGGAACCCTTTTTAGTAGTCACTTTTATTGCGGAACCCCTGTGGAGTACTTGTCTTCATTCATTTTTATACAATATAAAATATATAATTATGGTGCCATTTCACACAACTCCTGAACGAAACTCCAGGGTTCCGTGGAATAGTTTAAGAAACACTGCTGTATGACTACTAATTTCTATGTTCCGTTTTGAGTGCATCGTCAATAAAATGTACTCGATACTCTCGTAATATATAGAACGATATATAATATATATATAGAGAAAATGAATTTATAATCATAATTATAAATGATTAAAATTGAATTTTGATGTATGAAAATCGTGTATATTTGGAAAATCTTATCGTAATCAAATAAATTCGTGACATCATAATTTCAATTCAGCGAGCCAATTTTGAACTCTAATTGAATCTTTGACAAATAAGAAATTTGATCGTTCTACTACATTTTTATACGTGAAAATCAATGTAAATATGTCGGTTCATAAACGGTAAGACATTTTTGAGTGTTTAGTTTTGAAAATATTGCGCTTGATTTATTATAACTAGTATTTTTCATTAAATCTTAGGTAAATGTTTATATTATAATAGCGTTTATTTATTTCGATCATTTTACGAGTACTTATAATAAAATTAAAATATTATGCCGCCGTTTCATCTCATGATTTATTATAATTCAGATCAACACCGCTTAATTTAAACACAAAATAAATATATTATAATTAAATATATGATATAGAATAGTTACAAATCACATGATATCTTATTGAAGAAATCTTATAGTTTTATATTTTAAAAAATATAAAATTTCATTTATTTCAATAATAATATTATAGCTAAAAGTTTTTCTATTTTTTCGTCAATTTAATCATCTTTATATTTTGACCTTGTTTCTCGTATAATAGATGACGGTAAAACATTTTATCTTATTATAATTTAACAATATATTTAATGTTAGTCGAAATATTTTTATGAACCATTATTTGATAAAATATATTTCTTTTTAAATGTCGTCAGTGAACCTATACCAAACAACGAGCAACTGTGACTACAATAAAGCCAAAAGAAGTATGTCATAAAATTTACATTTTAATAACATTTTTAAACGACGTAAAAAGTATAGTTTTTTTACCCTGATATAATATTTTTTTTCTTAATCGATAGATACGCGGATAGATCGATCGATTGTTCGAAACTAAATAGAAGTATGTTACTAGAACAAAGATTGTCAATAACCATTAAGATGAATAGATTAATATATATACATATATATATATATATATATATATATATATATATATATATATATATATATATATATATATGCGCTACTCACCGAATCGATTAATATCCAAATTCGATTGGATGTATTTATGCAAGTTTATTGTTATTGTATGTGAAGTACTTGTAATAAATACACATGAAGAACTTTACCTCTTGTATTATACATGATTGTATATATATATATATACTATATACGTATATCCATAATGACTTATATTATCCTCATGTTATTATTATCCACATCTCTTGTCTAGCGGTATTATAATAAACTCGTGTAAAAAGGGGTCTTAATGATATCACATCGAAACGACTTTATGCGCTCGTAATATTGATGACGACCCCAAAGTCTGACATGATCAATAAATACGACGTGATAGCACCATATTTTTAACACATGTTATTTAATGTGACATTCGCAATGGCGATGCGATTATTGTTTCTAGTTACTATATTAAATATTGATATTTTGAAAAATTATTATATTATTTTTAATCCTAGTATTAGATGATTTTTCAGTACTTAAGATCTTCATGTTTTGAATGATCATTCTAAGAGAAATTTTCTTGATATACTATGTTCATTAGTAATGTCTACTTGTTACACTATTTTAAAACTATAAGTAGGATAGTAAATTTGAAATCAAATTTCTAAAATATATGTATTATATGAAATTTTATATCAATTGTCTAGTATTGAGGATTATTTTATAGTATATAATATTACAGAAAAATATGTATATTTCTAATAATGAATGATTAGTTGTTTATATTAAAATAATTTTCTATAATGGTGTCATTCGATGCGATCCTCACTGCTGCCCACACTTTTAAAACTGCACACTCGCTATATATGTATAATTATCGTCGTTAAACAACTTTCACGTCTAAGTTGTGGAATTGTGGAAAGGACTCATTTGATGCGGTGTGCTTTTTCAAATACGGGCAGCGCACATAGAAATCGCAAATTCTCAAAATGCGAAACTCATCAATTTTTTCACAATATGCACTCGAGTATATATATATATATATATATATATATATATATATATATATATATTATTATTAATCGACACCATAAAAATGAGGCACGGTAGTGGATCGTCGACGTTTTTACTTTCACATAAACGTCTTCATTATCGTCGTCCGCAGATCTTGAGGACGCACCCACACCGCGCAAAGCTCGTTTTTTATTTATTTATTTTCATTTTATTTTTATTTCACATATATAAAACGGTGTACGCTTATGATCGTATATGTATATAAATACGGCATTTATACACAATATATAAATAAATTCATTAAGAAGTAATCGTATATCACCTTACATATCCGCCGTTCGCATCACCGTTCGGCTTTTTATGCCTTGTTGTACAATTGTAGTAGATGTTGAGATAATGGCTCGCAGGCTGTCACGAACCAAGAGGATACGACCACCGATTCCTCAACTGTGGGCCTTCGTATTGACATTTTTCTATAAAGACAATCGATTATTCTGCCACACACGTCGGATTGTTTCGATTCGACGTAAAATAAACGATAAATCAAACGTGTATATTGGAAACGAGGAAGCGAACCTTCGAGCATTATGATGAACATTACAATGACGTGCATTCGATTTTTATAACGTCGTCATCCTTAAATTATACTTTTCGAAATTACGTGATTCTATCCACTATTATCTTTTTCTATAAAATTAAATTTCACGATAATATTTTCAAAAATTCTAATTTCATTTTCTATACCAACTGCATTGAATCACATAATAAATTTATATATTTTTCTATGATTCAAAATATTTTTTAACATAGTAGCTATTTAACACACGCAAATATATTATGAAGTAACCTGCGAATAAATAATATTTAACAATAATTTGCCAATATTAATGGTACATATTAATCAACTCATCGTTAATACACACATTATATACACTCGCTATCTTAATCGATTGTGAAAAAACATGACGTATATGTTTGAATCCATTAATTTTTTTCTCTTAATACACTGTAATACAAATTAGATGTCAATGACGTACCGTTATTTATTATATATTCATAAAGAGCGTGTATGTGTTTTTTTTTCTAATCTTCCTTTTTTCCGCTTATTTTTTCTTTCTTTCTTATTTTAGAATTAACGAATATAAATTTTGAGAACGAGCGGCGAGACTGGATTTATTCATTATTGGCAAAACTCGATCCTTTAAATGGTTCCGGTCTAACTTGATAATACATATCTGTTCAATAAACCAGTTCATACATTCCGAACGCGTAATTTTTAATTATATTTAATATATTAGATATTATTACATATATTATTTTCGAAAATAATAAAGCTCAATAAAGTCAATGATTTCAACTTCGATCAATTTTATTACAATATCAATAATTATTTTTTTGACTATTATTATAGTTAATGATGTACATCATTGAGAATTCTGATCTATATTAATATGGAATTATTAATAAATTATATCTTTTTATCAATAGTATAATTAAATCCAAATGCAATAATACTATACTGTTGACTGTTTAACGATACTAGTGCGAATATTTTTTTATACTTGTACATACATACATACATATATATATATATATATATATATATATATATATATATATATATATAATACAAAATATTTTTATGCGAGAGTTGAAACTTGTCTTTTGTATCGGTAATAGGTACTTACGCACCAGGTAGCACATGTTTTATTCAATGATATCTTTCATATCACGTAGCACTCGTTCCTCTTCTAAAGGCAACTTGTCCTTCAACAACTAGAAGAAATGTCGAAGGATAAAAGTCACGACTCCAACATAGGAGAATTTAAATTTACTTCGATGTATCTTACATTTTTTTCCCTCCTTACTTCTCTTAATATGAAATAAAATATTGCTACAACTGAACGCATCACATCTTTTCGCCTTAATGATGATTAGATTTTAAATGAAGATGTCGAAAGTCGAAACTTTGATTGCACTCGTTATTTTCACATTAAGTGTCATCGTAACCGTTGTCACAGCGTTTTATTCCGTACAGAAAAGGTAGGCGGAGAGGTCGAAAAGAATGATGATAGCCAAAAAAAAATATATATATATGTCCTTATAATCTAATTTTTATATTTTCATTACCGTCTCAATTCGAGTTTCATGCTAATGATTGCGCGGTATAAAAAAATGAATCGATCGTAAAAAGACAGGCACCGTAAGAATGTCAATATATTTAATATGTAATTAATTATATGTATGACTTATGAAAAAACACATGTAATTACTCCGTAAAAGGGGTAAGAAGCATTCCTTCTTTGTATCTACGGAATCAATTTAATAAATTATTTATATGAAACAGGTGTAAAATTAATTTATAAATTATTCTTTTCGCTATATATTTATATAAGTTTTCTAAATGATGACAGAATTTAACAGGTCTATAAATTATAAATTGAAATCATGTCATAATAAGTACGATAGTATAAATTATGTGCGTCTCAACATTTATTCAACTATTTTTTTATTTTTATTTATTTACCCACATAATTTTAAATAATTTATGTTAAATCTTTTAAGCAACCATTTAATAAGTTGCGCTATCTGGAGTCGTTTCCCTTCTTTCGATGTAAACAAGTAGTCGAGACAAATTCAATTCAAGACAACAGGGACGAAGGGCGATGGTGACCATTCGTCAAAGGGAGACGGAATATTCTATGGGTAAAGGGGGGGGGGATGGTAAAAAATGAAAAAGGGAAAACAAGGGCTCTGATTCCTCGGTGAAGGAAAGAGCGATAGCAATCAACAACTAGCCATAAAATCCACTAATTACCGTCGTGTTAGGTTGGCGCTGAGACGGGACGCCCACGACAGCGTCCAGTTCCTTTTGTCCTTTTGGCGCTGGGTCCTCGAGTGTAGGGTTACCAGATAAGATGAGAGAGGAAAAAAAATATAAACCGAGTACGTTTATTATAGGAGCGAGCTTAATTTTCTTTTCGAATAACTTCGAGGTATTAGATATGCGGATCGAAAACTTTTCATGAATTAGATTTAATTTTTTGAATATTTTCATGAAGTTTATATTTCATACGATAATTAAAATAATTCAGTTACATTTATTGAGCCACAGAAATCATTTTAATAATTAATTGAAATTTAATTTAATTTATTCTTACATATGTATCTAAATTTCAACTAAATTTAATTTGATATTAATCGTTTATTTCTTATAAATTATTTTTTAATTTTAATATTAATTTTTAGCTAGTAAAAATTTAATGTTTCAAATTGATTTTATATCAAGATTTTATTTTTTTGCTAATTGAAATTGAAAACAAAATGGTGGATTTTTATATACAAAAAGTTTAAATTAGAGTAATATAAATATAATCATGATATATAATAATGTGCAGATTTCAACGCCGCGATAAATTAAAATTTATGATTTGTTTTATTTTTAATAAACTAGTATAACTTTATATAACTAAACATTTCATAATTAGGAAAGTCAATATTTCATAATACGTTTCTAATATAGTTTCTCGATTGAAATCTAAAATTCACCTGTTTAAAACTTGACATTTCATCTATGAATCCATCATTTAATTATAATTAAAAAAAAATAGATATCTAAACACTCGATCCGAATATCGCATGGTAACCCTATGCGAACGGTCATTTCGTCCCTTCGTGCGAGAGCAGAGGAGCCCTTCTTAGGTGATATCCCGACCAGACCGAAGGTGACACCTCGGACACATGATATACAGGTGTTATCTGAAATAAATGGTGTCCGCTCCGAATATCGTCGTCGCCCCCTTGTGTCGGCGTGTCGCATTACACAGCGACGCCTAATTAGAGGACAGCCGCCCTCGATGTCCTTACCCATATATTCTCAAACTTTACATATGATTTTCATATCCTTTGGTGCGAACAACGAACGCTTTCAACAAATTTAATCAGAAATTACTAAATTTCAGTATAAAAATTTATTCCAATTTATAAATGCAAGCAATATTTATGATTCATTACAGTTTAAAACTATTTATCAACGATAAAACTATGATATATTGATTCGAGATGTCGACTTTAGATAATCGTTCAACTAATCCCGATTTGTAATTATTCAAGTTAAATTGAATTTGAAATGTTGTATTTGAAAATTATAAGTGTATATATATATATATATATATATATATATATATATATATATATATATATATATATATATAAAACTAGATATTTTTATTTTAGCGCTAAAAGCCTGAACAATTTTCGCATCAATAAATAGTCTTTATCAATTCTATAAATATTAATTTATACTTATTTATCAGTTATAAACGATATGTAAATGAAATTTTAATGCAATTTTGTATGATTTCGATAAAAATTTCATAAGTATTATGCAAATTCAACTATCATAATAAAATAATTATACGAAACATTATTGTATTACATTAATGATTACAGATTTATAACATATAATCAACGATTAAAAATGAATATAAATTATTTTTATTTTCTTATAAAAAAATATTTATTAAAAAGTAATGATACTGTAATTTTGTGCAGCATTTACAATAGATAAAAATGAAAATTAAATAGTTACTTTATTTATTATTACGAAATTACTCAAGATATTTTTTTTTCAAAATATCGATATTTTAATTATTATCCTATTTTCGGTTAAAATTATATTTATACTTACGTTTTGAATATATATATATATATATATATATATATATATATATATATATATATATATATATATATATACTTTTTTTCGTACGATAACCGTAAAGTTATTCGACGTGTAAATTTACCGCACGCTGCGCGTAATTGAACGCGTTTAACACGCGTGCACCAAACAAAACGTCGACAATTATAACCGCCTCGTATCGTCTTTTACTTTATGCGATTCACATATTATAACCCAAATAATAAAAACGGCCGTAACATTAACGATTATGAACGACGATTATCCTTTTTAATCCTGCGATTCGTCTGTTGATCATCGAAACAAGCGCCTTTCGCGGCGTTTCTTTTCAATAAGAGTATTACTCATTATATATAGATTCCCATTATGGATAAAGTAATTTTCTGTGTTGCATATAAACGCGATATTTAAATGATTAATTTTGTAATTTTCTAAAAATTGATTTAATTCTTTTTTTTATTACGGAATCATTAGATATTCTAATAGTCTAAATGTGTCTTTCATGCTTTTCATTGTAGTTAAGTGAACCTAAAAAAATCCATTTCGTATAAAAAACTAAACAATGACTTCTTTACCCTATTCTCTAACCTTTTTTTGTTATAGTATAATAAGAATTAATCGCTTTTCCCATGCTTATTTGAAATTCGTAGTTGCTGCCGTACTTACGATTTTAATCAGTTATTATTCTTTTTTTCTAATTATTATTATTGTAAACGTTCCTTTTGTGTCATTTATTTTTTATGGTCAATTAACCGAACGATTTCATAATGAAATAAAATTTCAACGTTTATCTGCGTGCACATCGAAACCTTAATTTTCAGATAATATATTAGTTTTCCCTCTTTTATGTTCGAATGGACAATTCGTCACCGCAGTGGTTAGATGTCCATCGTGTGTGAGTGTGCGGTTTGTGATGTTGGTTTGTCATCGGTTTCGATTACGCCGTGGTGTAGTTATATATATATATATATATATATATATATATATATATAATATTTTTTATCTTCAAAGATGTCTCATCGATTTGACGGTCCCATCGATCATCCCGGCCCTCCCGAGGGAAACGACTCCCTTATCGATCTACATTTAACACGTTCTCAACTTTGCGCGTACACGCGAACCTCATTCACACAATATAATTTATGACAAAAATAATATATATGGTATATATATATATATATATATATATATATATATATATATATATTAAATAATTGAATATCGATAATATTATACATAATGAAATAATATTTAGGGATTTATATTATAAAATATTTGAATAAATTTAAATTTATCTATTTGAAAATTTCATGTATATATATAGATGGTTTAATAATATTATAATATATGTATATATTTAATATTATCGAGAATATAAATTGTCAACTTCTTCTCTTTTGGTGTGATACGCAGCCTTTTTTCGCGACGTATTCAATTATTCGTTGCCCACTTCTTTTTTTTCCTTCGAATTCTCGCACATATATCCTTATAATCTTAAACGTTTGTCTTGTAAATATATATATATATATATATATATATATATATATATATATATATATATATATATGTATATCTATATATATATGTATATATATTGGAGAACGAATAGCAACGTTTGTTTATTGCGAAAGCGCATTCGCCAAATAAATTCGTAATAAATAACGCGGCCAGTGCGAATTGCTATACGATCGATACACATCTTGCAGAACGCCAAACGAATAACCGATAAAAAAATAAATTATCCGAGGATTATAAAAAAGCCGCATTAAAAATATATGTATAGTTGGTTCACAATTTTTTAATATATTAAAAAATACATTTTATTATGTGTACTTTTTTAAAGGAATATCTTTAGATTTCATCGAAATTTTTATAGATCATCAACTCGTAATTAAATAAGTCATTGATTTAATAGTTTCCCAATCTTACTGTAATATATATATGGTAGTATAATATATTTGTTCGCATTGAGGATTAGAAATTATCGTTCACTCATTACATAAACAAATCTGCGTATGTATTACGTTAGATTTTTTATTGAGAGCATAATCGAATATTTCGATCGTAAATTGTGTATATGGTGTGTTCGCTCTTTTATTATTATTTTATTATAAATAATCTCATTTCCATTTCCTTGTTGGACTTTTCTCTGTCGATTCGTCTATATCTCGTGAAGACGGACAGACGGTGAAAAATATACGTTCGCATCGAAACTGATTTGAATAAATGTCGTACGACATTTCTACGAAAAAGTCGATCTGAATAGTTCATTCTAGATGAAGTCGTTCGTGGTTTTTATTGACAATAATGTGAATGAATAGAGCAGGATGTTCAACGAGATAATAATATGGACAGATTTGTAACATTCAAATTGTTGTAGGATAATTTTCACTATTAATCCTTTTTATTACAATACTAAAAAATATTCCGAGACAAATATTATAATATATTCTAATTTTTAATAATATATTTATATGTTCTATATTTTAAAATATTATATGTAAGTGATAATTTCGTTTGCATATATGAATATATATGATTATTATTATTTTGTTGATTTACATATGGGTAATATAAATATATAATTTATTTTTCAATTTTTTCCTGGATTTAGAATTTTTCATGCAAATGATCCATTTTCTCTCGATTTCCTTTTCCTTATATAGAAGATTCTAGTTTGTGTTTTTTGTCGTTCAATCGATATATATTTAACTTGGATATCTTGTCCATCGTAAATTCTATGTTCTGTAAAATCTGGTGGTTGTTTCGTGTTTATTGTCTTATATATGGTGATCGTACATTTATTATACTTCATAATATAAATTTTATACGTTAAAAAATTAGAAAATACGTCTGTTTTAGGATATATAATAATAAAAATAAAACATTATTTCGTAACCATTATTTCACTAATTACTTTAAACTTTGTCAGATCTGATTCGAATCAGCAACGACGACAGATTCCATTGAATTCGATCCGTATTTTCTGGTTTAATTTGCATTTATCGAATACGACGATATCAGTATTTAACGAGGAACACATCATTTAATGTCGTCAACTTTTCTCATTCGGTTCCCATTGTCGAAAGTTGCACTCTTTTCGTGCGACTTTTCCGTTTCTTCATCGAGGGGTATTTTTTTGCGCGTAACTTTGCGAAAAAACACGCACAAAAAGTTTTACAAAAAAAAAAAAAAAAAAAAATCGAAAAGTCGCAGATTATTTAAATCGGTTGTAAGTTTTATTGGTGCGTCAATGTTCTCGAGTAAGACACAAGAATGGAAATTAAATTTACATTCATAATGGACGATTTGCATACAGTCGACTTGAGCGAAATATGTGAACGCCGGTCGCACACGTATACATCATTAAAAATAAAGTTTAAAAAAAATAATATGTATAGTATATATGCGTGCATGTGTGCAAGAAGGATAATTTAAATGCCGCAAAAAGCTCCTCGGTTTTTGTTTCGTCTGTCTGTCTGTTTGTTTGTATGTTCCTTTTTTTCTCGTTTTCGTTAAATCCTTAAAGTATCTTGTCCACTACGTGTCGTAAACTATTGCATATTGTTCTCTCGAACATCAAAAGACTGTCTCGCCGACTCTTTCATCTTAAAGCGAAACGTTTTATACGATTATTATTACGGTCGCGTGCATTCGCTACTGAGCATAATTTTTTGAAAAACTTATTGAAGTGTACAATGGGGATTCGCTTTTTTTGGATTCGATTCAAAGAAACACAATTTTATATGCAAAGCATATTTTAAGTCATATAGTAATACGTTAATAGATTAATATGCAAGTTTCATAAATATACATATATAACACGTATTTGCAAAGAAAATTTTCATAAAAAAGTTGTCTTATTAGGAAGAAGTTTATCAATTTTTTTTCTAAAAAAATCTTCGTTCTTTAAATAATTAAAAATTGATTGCAATAATTAATGACTTATCCTATCTTATATAATATAAAATATAATTCAATTTTTATTATGAAAACTAAATATGTTCATTTTATATAAACTATCATTACTTTCATGTTTTAAAATAATACCGATGTATATTTTATATTTCGACATTTTCTCCATATATATTTTAGTCTGAATCAAACGAATGTATTTGTGTTTGATTTGATATTTACCGTATTATTATTTATAACGTGACCGGTTCAAAACTTTTACTTCTATATGCTGATTTCTCTTTCTCTTAATTTGATATATTGATTGAGACCGGCATTGTAATTTCATATGTAAAATGCATTGATTAGATCAAAGATCAAAATATATACGTAATGCATATTGGTTTTTTTGCAATGTTCGTTTTCGAATTATTTATTATACATGCCTCGTTTTCTGCGAGATAACTAATTTCTCAATACGTATTTTTTGGATTAACACCGTTAATTATTTTCGACCGATTATATGTTGATTAATTGTTTACAGTTCGTTTATAAAATTCGAGTTGTCATTTCGACGAAAATAAATTAGCGTTAATTATATATATACGATTTTTACAATATGTTTTAAATAAACTTTATTGTATGTCATCATATGGTTATTAAGAATAATTTATCACGATTTTGATATTCTAATATACATAAAATTATGGTTTGTATGAATTTATACAATTCAGTTGAATGAAAGTGTGTAATATAATCATATTCAAATTATATTCATTATTCATTGTAATTGCTGCATTGTTTTAGTCGTTATGAATTAGTAAGGAACAATGCGTTTATTTTCATAATTGTTTGTAAGAAGATATTAAATAAATTTATTTTATACATCTAATTATTAAACGCGAAATTTGTGACTACATTCTAATTAATGATTCGAATGTGGCGTTTTGTTCTTAGAAAATTTATGTAATAAAAAAGAAATATTCTCGCGAGGATGAAAACGATTCTAGCTTCACAAAGCCATGAATTAATATTGAGACGTCAAAAGTTGTTACCTAAATCATTTTACACTCGAGAAATCCACACCTCGCCATACAATAATAGCATATGCAATGATGATGTACTTCACAAACAGAATGCATAAATCTGCACTATAATATTAATAATTTAAAAGCGTCTATTAAATAAGCTGGCCGGTACACGCGTGTGCACGCACGCGCATCAACTTTTAAACTCGAGCAATAGCCATTAATATATTATATTATATATGATGAAATTGTGATAATATTGATGATATATATATATATTCAATTGTTATTCGTAAACTTGTACAAAGTGTCTCAAACGAACATAAAAAATATAGAATGTTCAATAATTTTCTCTTTAATTTATAAAAAGTATCAATTTTAATTTCATTTTAGCATGTTAAATGATATAAAGTTGAAAGCGTTGAAAACTTGTGACGATAATTAGATATTCTATTTCTAAGTTAAAAGCATATTAGAATATAAATATATAGATAATTTCATGTTTATTTGAATAATTATGAGTTTTAATACTTATAGTTCAAATAATATTGCAAATGACTTATATTATGCGATAAAATCGAGACGTTATATATACATTGTATATAAAATAATATTAAAAATGCGTATGTATAAAATAATTCAGAGACCTTTTATATGTAAGCACTCAATTAAAAATGTTCATACTCGGAAAATAGATTTTATTCCATCATAATAATCGAGTTAATGCATCCGAGTCATGTGCTCTTAATGCACATTTGATTGTCGCTCGTAAAAATTGCGATAATCTCAAAATGGCCGTCACCGTATGCCCGTCTCGGGAATAGACTATTAATATTTTCAGCGGTGATACTCGCGTAATGAGACGGTGGCTTCTTTTTGTTCTCGTTGTCGGTAGGTTGTTCGGTCGTTTCGTATCTTCTTCTTATGCTTTGCTGCCACAAAAATACGGACGGCAATTAACTTTGGCCGTTCTCGGAAAACGGACTTACCCTTCGATTGTATTCAAATTGCACACCACTATGCAAAAGCTTTTCAAACTGTGCGGACTTTATATAAAAAAAAAAAATAAGTGAAACAATGACTAAATTTGAAATCGCTTTCATATTATAAAAAGAACGTAAGGTCTTTATGTTGTGTTGCATTATGCTTATTACTAATTTCATTTCTATTATATATCAAATGAAAAAGAATCAACTAATGTTATCATCATTTATTCAAACAATATTCATTCTCAGGTTTTTAATAAAAATATAAGCCATTTTAAATTAAAACTGTTGATGATAGCGATTATATTCAATATATAAAAAGGGATAATTGAATTCAATTATCCCTCTATAATATAATAAATTAACATTTTATGAACTTTCAATATATAAGATTAAAATCTGTTTTAAGGTAAATTGATATTATCTTTATTAATATAATCAGTAAAAAAACTTAATTTACATATACTTCAAGGGATTAATTTAAAAATATACATAATTTTGTTTTTATAAAAAAAATTAGTCTCATTATAAAAAAAATGTATACGTATTGAATAATATGCATAACATTAAGAGCAACTTCCTTTTAAATTTTCAATTACGTAAATGCGTGAAAATTGTTTTTGACATTTGAGAATATCAGATTTAACATTCGCGTGGGCGTTCGAGAAAATTTAAAAATTCGCCGAAAATCAATCTACGACAAATCAGCGACTGACGTGAATAATTCACTTTGAAGAAAATATGCCAAATGTACAACGACGGATTTAAAAGGGGTACTCAGGCACGTGAACCCTCTCATTTTTTTAAAATCTATTTAGATTTTATTGACAAAAATATATACATGTCATTAAGATGTATATATCATTATGTTTTCAACATTAAATTTTCGAAATTGTCACTTAAAAGTAATCAGGTTAAAATATAGTCTTATATATAGAAATCTCTGGTTAATTATTACAGTTTTAAATTTTATTTGTGAAAAATCTATAATTGGTTAAAGAGTTAAAAAGAAAATTCATGTTCGATAAGATTGTTTCATTATCTTGGATTTTAAAATAAAATCGGTTCTATTAATATTCTATATATTAAAAAAAATGTTTTAGCAAATTGATGTTGTATTTTTAAATGCAGGAAATATTTTGTTTTGCCGATTCAAAATGTCGGAAAACAGATTTACGTAAACTTAACATACTTGTAATATAATATAAAAGTGAAAAAGAATTATATCTACTTTTATATACGGATATATATATTAGATAAGATTAATCATTTAAAACTGGACATAACATTACTCAATTATAAATAAACATTTCCTTGATCACACATACACACACGTGTGTGTGTGTGTGTGTGAAAGAAAAAGAAAAATCTGTCGTTAAGTGCAGATAATTTCGCTTTTGCTAATATATCATGGAGTGCGATATGTGCGTGATTTGAAGGGGCAGAGCCCCTGGGGGCGCTCCGGGGGAGCGAAGCGCCTACCAAAAGTCCGTGTATATGTACACTATATGTATGCGTGTTTTTTCTTACGATCGCGAATTTTATTACGATGGCATTACAACAACAATTACAACGATCGGACACACAAGGATTATATTCGAAAGCTTACAATGAGCGACTCGCGTCGTAAAACAGTCATTTCGCTTAATGTACGACGTGCGAATCACGGATTCGTTTCGATTTTAATTGTTGTCGTATTTTAACGATTCGCCGTTTATTGTGCTCGCGTACTAATGTCTTTCGTAACTGCGTAACGCTCGAGTCGACGCGCGTTAATTAAACCATTATATTAATTATGGAAGCTATTATCTGTTGAAACTATTCAAGTAAATCTGCATTACTTTTAATATTTATTTATTTAACGATCATCAACGTTGTTCAATATATAAATCGAGATCAAATTTCTTGATTATTATTATTCAATATTTTTTAATATAATCAATCCTAAAAAATAAATTAATATTTTCAAATCTTATATTCATAAAGATTATACAGAGTATCTAATTTATTTTTTATTTGACGTATTTATAAACAACTTTACCGTCACTTTTTTTGACAATGATATAGTAAAAAAGTACATGTATAATTAAATATAAAATAATTTTAAATTCATTTATTCATATACTTTACAATAATTCAAACAGATATTGAAATATTCGTTTTGACTGATTTTCGCTATGAGCCTGTCAATCTGACTTTACATTAATTATCATATAATCATTTGTAAATCTTCCCATTATTATTATTATTTTTCTTTTATAAATATGTTCACGGTTGTTAAAACGAGCTTTTAACATATTTTTATGGCTTAACGATTCTAATAGATCATAATGCGATGTATCGAATAAATTTTATTAACATGTTTTTTTTTTTATATTCCATGATATTTTAGTAAACGTATATTCGGTCTCATTAATAAATGGGACGACCCAACGCATACGGTTGAAGGTTAAACTTAATTGGATTCTGTATTAAAATTAGCATTTTTTTCGACTTTATCCCTTTATTTTATCATTTTATTTATCCGGTTTCATATAATTTAAATCCTTAACTGGATCTAGATATTTTTATACATTTTTTTCACACACGAGTCTTTCATTGTTTCATATATAAATTAGCAATTCTTATTAAAATTTTTTTTTCGGATAAATTAATATATTTTCATGATACACTTCATCATATACTGGAAGATTTGTAAGATTAATTTAAAATTAAAAAATAATATTAAGGAAATAAATATGAAGTAATTATGCGCGCGTGGTAGATTGCCACATTAAATATGCGCAATAAATTCGCATAAGTGAGATCGATAGTCGAACACATATACGAAAGCACTTGAATATTATACAGTGCCTTCATAAACATAATTTATCCGGTGTTCTTATACATCGTGTATGCATATTATTATTGTATTTTGCATTCTATATATATATATATATATATATATATATATATATATAAACGTGATCAATGATATAATAATAAAAATAATTTAGTATAAATATATATAAGAAACGTATTTACGAACGTGTATACATAGCTCATCAGTGGAAAGCCGATAAAGTGTCGAGCATTTATCTAATAGTACAAAACTCCGAGGTTCCACAAACATGGCCACATAATAATGCAAGGTCTCAATCGTTGAGCAACAGAATAGTCAAAACACCCACCTCGTGTTGAACTTTGCATTGTCATTGTTTTGTCGGTTATTGTATAATCCCATTATATGGCGTACCGGTTGCGCGATAAATAAATTCATAAATCGCCTATCTATACAAACGTTGTACGGTGACCGAGTCGACTACGTGTAAAAAAAGAGATTTCCTTGTTTTATAAAAAAAAAGATATATGTCGACGATTGAGATTGTCTGATATGTTTAAAATCGCACTTGTTTTATTTGATGTAGACGCAATTAGAAGATTAAATATCATATTCTGAAAACGTCTTCACATTACATAACCAACATACATGTACTATAGAAAATATTAAAATATTTTTTATATTAATTAATATGTTTTATATATTTACAGGTTTCGGCAACGGATCCCGATTGTGGCGTCAATGCCATGGTAAATTACACCCTCGGCGAAGGTTTTGGAAAGTTGAACGAATTCGAAATCAAATCCGGAAGTGGTGAAATATGCATAGCCAGCGAATTAGATTACGAAACGAGAAATGTCTACGAATTTCCCGTCATTGCTACCGACAGAGGTCAGTTAATATTTAGTATTATATATTTATATATAATCACATTTATTTATTTATTTTCATTTAAAAATCATTTCTATTATGATAATCGTTCATCGATAACTGAATTACACCCACAAATCTATTGTAAAACTGGTATATGATTGGAAAAAAAATCGAATAGAAACGATGTAATCCGTAAATAAGACTCGCAGCAGCATAAAGCGAGATTTGTACGATCGTACTTATTTTTCTATTGTAACTTTCTGATGATCAAATACGTCTATTCAAAATTTTAAATTGTCCTATTGAACTCGGTTGTTACTTTTTTTTTTGATATTTCATTCGCTATTTGTTTTGTCTTCATCTTGTGCGTTGGTTATTGACTATGATAACATGAATAATTTTAATAATTCATTCTATTATGAATACGGGATTGGGTTTTCTTAACTCGAAACAAGTGTTCGAAAGATTTTTGACGTATTTATTATTATTAAATCGTTATTTCCTTTTGTTTCGCTTGAATTGTGGAATATTTCATACAACATTTTGTAATGGTTTATTGAAATGTATGCAATTTACATTGTTTTATTAGAATGAGTATTTTGTTGTTAACAATTGATTTTCATGAGATAAAATATTTATATTTGGTATTAAAACATTTATATTATGATTAATTTTGAAGTATAATCATACGAAAACTATTATATTATAATTTATTTATAGTATATAAATTAAAAAGTGATAATTTTAAATATATGCAATATTGTAAAAAAAGATTCGGAATTCGTTTTTAAAATCTTCCCGATTTGGCTACTATTTGTCATTAAACACTATAAAAAACACATTATTTATATGCATATGAATAAAATCAATATATTCCAAATGACGGTTATAAAACTGAATGATTACATTTTGAATGAGAATAAAAAAAAATAATTTGTGCATTTTATGCTTCCATAGTTTAAGTTCATAACGCCCACGCGAAATCTGTATATAAATAAAATATACACGAGCGCTAAGAACACGCTGAAAAAAAAAATAAATAAAAAGAATTATGGAAAAAAGCTTTTTAAAATCTCGATGAAGTGACATAAAAGTAGAATAATCCTATTCACTAGCGACTAGATGGCAATAAGAGCGACATCTCATTTTTGATTTTATTGCGCGTGTCAACGCTTTTTATCGATATGTGAAATGCTAATGTTGGTAGTCGAATCGTTATTTTATTTTATTTCTTTATACACACACACATGTATATATATATATATATATATATATATATATATATACAGGTGAATAGGGGGGGGGGGGTTTACGAGGAATTTAGGAGTCAAATGTTACAATAGCATACGACGACTTTTTACGATAACATAGTTCGAAATACACATGTCTGTTATAATGTTCATATAATATGCTTAAGAGTATTATATCGACATATATGTAATATAATTTAAATTTTTTTCTTATTTAAAAATTTAAAACTATAATGATTTTTATTGGAATATAAATTTGAATTTCGAACTTAAAACGTATGAATTTAAATTGAAGGTTGAATGTGTGCTATATATGCATATAAAACGCATGAATTGCTTCGTACTTCAGCACCGCATAAAATATAAAACAAATATCCGCTGAAACGAAACGACGTACACGAAGTGTCTTTCGCAGCTTTTTGTATTCGTATTTTATTTCGTTTTATTTCTTCGTGTTATTTTTTTTTTCGTAAGTTATATGTCCATAGGTGTAGCATATATATATATATATATATATATATATATATATATATATATGTGTGTGTGTGTGTGTGTGTTCGATAAGAAGACAAAACAAATATGGTTCGTACGATTTGTACGGGGTCGCCCGTAAAACTCGGTCCCGACCCCGTGATTTATGGTCATCCACTTTATTCGGACCACACTTCTTCTTCTTACGAGCGAGTTTTACGCTCTCGCATATAAACGAACATTTGCATACTTCTTCACATCTTGACGCTTCCAATGTTCTATGGTAGAGATCACAGTAAAAGCGCACGCGTCGTTTCAATCGTAGAAACCTTATAAAGAATTAATATATATATAAGAATAATACTTTAATTACTATATTATATTACAATTGAAAACAATTTAAATATTGATTTGTTTACATTAAAATATAATAAGGATCTCTTTTTCTATCAGTAATAAAGTGAAATTCGAAGAATATAACAGTAATTTAATTTATTCTAAAGTAATTTTATACTTTAATTGATGATCTGCTATTAAATTCGTTTATTTTAGATTTATATATAAATTTTCTATTATAATAGTATTGAGATAGATATTCTTAAGGTTAGCAATTACTATAAAATAACGATTAGAACTTTTAACTTCCTTTATTAATTTGGAATATTTATGTTCATGTTTTTATTCAAAATTTGTGTCACGGAAATAGTTAATCCGTGTAATTTTAAAATTTTAACAACGATGTATTATTATATTATTTATTTTGTATTGTCAAAATTCATCGTATCATCTATATATAAATTTAAAAAAATCGATTATATTTTTAATGAAATGAATAGGTAGATATAATGAATTGAATATTGAAACAAATTTAATTATCATATTCTAAATATGCGGCGTAAAAAAAAAACGCATTCAATGTGACCGCGTCGCGTCATTTTACATACACACATTAGAGACGATCGTCTCGGTCACGAAGTTTCCATCGACGTCTCAATCGTGTACGCGGAAAAGTCGGAAAATTACGACCGAGTCGCGCGCTCCTCAATCAAAACGGCCGATTAGTCGACGACGGGTCGAAATATTCGCCGTTCGCGTCGTCGGTCACTTTTTGTTAACTATGCAGGATCGCGAAAAGCGTTTTCTAGTACTGATTAATAACGACGTATTTCGTTGGTTTATCGCGTCTTTGTTCCATTTATAGACAATGGGTCGTGTTCGATACGCTATTCCATATTTTACCGCATTTTATACGGACGACCTAGTCGTTCTGCGCCGCCATTTACTCGATTTTGCTATGAAATAATCGACGATTATTACCTAATCTATAAATTTATTTGTGTTTGTCATTGTTGTTTCGCTTTGAAATATTCTAAAATATATAATAAATAAAAACGATACAATTATTTAATCAGACAGACAAACTTTCTTATTACTTATTTTATAAAATTATATTAGCATTATCTTTTACAATTCATAATTTTTATAATTTCAATATATAAATTAATATATACATAATTTGACGTTCATTATTTATTGGCCATCATTTTATCTATCACTCTTGTTTTTCAATATCATATATTTTGAGCATATAGAAAAGCTCGAATTTTATGCATTACAAAGTGTACACGTTTTCGATGCCCAGTTCAATGTCATTGAACACTCTGAACATTCAGCATTTATATTATGAACACCTATATGTATAAATATAAATATCTCTATATACGTTCAAATATATGATTTCGCGGTCGTTCTGTCACGATTGTCGTGAGAGATCGTCTTCTGGTGCGACCCTTCGATGTTTCCATCCCTGTTTTTCCATTGTAAAATATGTCATTTTCTATTCCGTTCTTTCTCGTCTCGATCTCGGATAACTTCATAAATACGACGACACATTCCTGTCCTCTTCCTCGTCGTCCCATTCTCGTGGCCAGTCACCACCTACCGGCCACCTTCTTTCCACCTACCCGGTCTCATCTGATTTATCGAGTGAGAAATGTCAACTACGATTTTTTTTTCACTCGCGTGGTATATGAAAAGGTTCGATATATATATATATATATATATATATATATATATATATATATATATATATATATAAACACCGTTAAGGATTTCGACTTTTTTTCCCGCTCGAACGATTTTTTTATCGATAAAAATTTGTCTTCCGAATTCGACCCTGGCGACGAAATGTGTCGCTCAACTCGAGACCTGCACATAAATCAGAATCAATGGAATCTGGATCCAACTAAGGTTCCTTTCGTCACCGTGCGTTGAAGTCTTTTTCCAACAATCACAAAAGAAGAAATGTTACTAAAATATAAAATTTATTCGCTAGATTTAGATTCATATCATTAGTTATTTTGAATATCACTATAGAACCTAAAAAATATCATATTATTATTTAGAATAAAGATTAGCATCAAATAGTGATTTAATCGATTACTATAAAATAAAAGATTTTGAACGATTTTCTTTTCTAAAGATACTTAATTAATCTTCAATTTTTTTTTTTTTTTGTTATTTTTAGGCGGTCTTTCAACCACTGCCATGGTGAAGATCCAGCTGACGGACATCAACGACAACAGACCGATCTTCTATCCAAGAGAATACAACGTGTCGCTACGAGAGGGCGCCGGTTCGTCAGCGTCTCCGGTGCTGGCGGTTGCCGCATCGGACGCCGACTCGGGCCGCCTCGGTTCCGTCGCCTATCGTCTGGTTTCCGGCAACAAGGACGGCATATTTCGCATTGACAGGACGACCGGTGAACTATTCGTCAGCAGACCCGGATCACTGTCGGCGAGATCGCAGCCGTTTCATCGTTTGAATATATCGGCGACGGACGGCGGCGGTTTGCGTTCCGAAGACGACGCGCAAGTGTTTGTCAGTGTTGTTGACTCGGCGCAGAGGCCTCCCGTGTTCGAGTGGCCGCGGTATCAGTTCAAAGTGCGCGAAGACGTCAAACAAGGTACCCTCATCGGCAGCGTCAAAGCGACCAGTGCCAATTCAGGTGAGTTCATTTATTATATGTATATATATATGTTACTGAAAAACTTAAAAAAAAAATCGATTGATTTTAGGTTTTATCTATATATTTTAGCATTCAACACGATGGGAATGTACGTCTTATTATTGTTAAGTTAAATTTATCCTTTATACTGCCAAGTATGAGATGACTCATACACTGTGTTTGCGTTCAGCGAGTCATCAACACTCATAAATAGTAAATACATTAAAGCAACGTTTGATTATTTTTCTCAATAAATATTATATGAAAATCCATGTATATCAATAATATCTTTATATAATATATTTGAAATCATATAGCAATGAAATATTATCATTTCTTCATCAGCTTAAATATTTATAGTAAAATCTAAAATTAACCAATTTTCAGAGTTTTTCAGCAATATATAAACATTTATTTTAATTATAAAAATTAATACAGATTTAATTAAACATATGTTTTATAACTGATGATGACATCGGGTTATTCATTTAAAATTGAATGGTTGTCGTCTAGAGTACACATTAAATATAATTTATAACAGAGTTATTATATAAGGAAATCGAGTTTAATATATAATGTTTATCAAGTTAAATATTGCTAATAAATTTTACTTAAACATTTCTGAAAGATCAATAGTTTATATCAATTATCTATAATATAGCTAGTTTATTTAACGGAAACAATTATACGGTTAAAAATTCTATCTTTAATATTCATTTTATATTTCAATATTTGATTATGACAATTAAAGAATTTAATAAATTAACTATTTAAATATAAAATACATCACATTTATAGATAAATATACAGTTTGATATATATGGTATATATATCGAAACAATTGCTGTTATCAGACTTGTACGTATTATTTTTCATTTGAACATCGTTCGCCGTATATCGAGCCCTTTTTGACATGGAGGGAGAAAAGAAACATCTGTTGGAGGGCCTAAGCCCAAATCGAACATTGTAAAGCGGTCGAGAAAACGTTGCGCCGCCCACTTGTAATTTATTATAGTTCGCTCGCCCGGAGAAAAAGATACGTTAATTAAAAATCTGAATTGATATCCGTGTACGACTCACAAATAAATTGATTTCGAATTGATCTTCGCCTGTTATATTGCAATAGCGGTGTGCGCACGATCGGCCAACAAACCCTATATATATATATATATAAATATATGAAAGGGTCCGAGAGACCACAGAGCCAAACTCGGCCAGACGATGAGGATCACATTACATGCCGAATTGATAATGGATTCTTCTCAACGATGTATATTGTGTTTGTCCATTGCGGACTTTCTCAAACTCTGGTGTCCGCGAAATTTTATAACTCACCGTTTTCAAAAGGCTACTGAATGTCATATATAAATATTTTCAATAAAATATAAAATTTATATAGTCAAAGATAATTTAACTGTTTACATTGAGCAGACAAAAAAAAACAATTAATTCAATATATAAAATGACTTATTCATTCCATTAGATAGTTGAATATCTTCAGTTTTTAAATGTGAATAAATGAAGCGGCGTCCCATTGTAATTTATTGCGCATAAACTCACTTTTGTCTTGTGTCGTCGCTTATATTACCGTTAAAAACCTACGCAGTTTTAATTAAAACGTAGAAAATGCTCGTCCTCCGCAATTGTTTAAGACTGTGACTTACCGCTTTTTGTTTGTAAAGAATCGCCATTGCATATTTATAATTGAAGATATTCGTTATGAAACTGCATAACGTAACCTCTTTTATATCATTAAAAAAACATTACTGTTAATTAATTTCATTCACTTTTGTGCTATGTTAAATTTGCGACGTGTTGAATATTCTAATAATTAATATTGAATTCGATATATTTTATGATAATTTATTCATAAAATATATTGATATTAGTTAAAAATCACTATTAATTTTGCATTATAATTTTCTAATGAAAATTTGAATAGAAAGCAGCTAAAAATATCAATCTTATATAATTTTGTATTTACTAGGACACTTTTACGATATTATCGATATTAAGTACAATATAATAGTTATTTGAAATCAAAGGAAATTAATTATATTATAAAATAAAATAAACTATATGCGTTTGCAATTTCATTACATTTTAAATGTATAATTCCGATATTAAAGTATTCTGGTTTAGCATTAAAATATGAAATTAAATACGGCATTATTATTGGATTATTAGCAAAGTCTCTCTTTTATAGAAAGCGGTCAAAGACTCGTTACAACGCGTAATACCATATTTAGACTTCTGAAACGTGTAACGATATTTTCAATTAATACTCCGTTAAATTTATTATGTGCATTGTTAATTAATGATTTTTGGAAGGAATTTCAACTTTGCCGCCGTCGAAAATCGAGCAATAAATTCGAAAATTACGTATCGTTTTTCTTTTTTAATGGAATACGTCAAAAGTATTCAATCATAATCACGAAATCTCAATGTAAACACGTATTTTATTGGGTTTGTTTGATTTTTTTTAAGCGCTCTTCTGTAACTACACAATATATTTAAATGGGGACAAGATTTTTTTTCGCACGCTATTTCGCACTAATTAGCGAGATAAAATATAAATTTATTCGAGACGTTTTAAATGGTTATCTCATTATTATTAATAAAGTGGTTCGGTTTTTGTATTTAAAATGCCAATGGCAGGTTAAATTAGATTTGTTGTCTTGGATTTCGAGAAAAATTCGCTTATACAACAATTTTATACGTCCGTTCTTATGTAATATATCGAATGTGGAATTTTATTTGTAGAAACGTTTTTAATTGATTATGTCAAATATCGTATTGAATATGTGATGCCTTTGTCGATTTTTCCAAGATATATATCTTTGGACTTTCTCTAGATTTTAATATGGAGATTATCTCGCTGATTGCGAAACGGTTAGTCAATCTTAAAGACCGCCTTCGTAACGGCAATTTTAATCTTTAAAGACTTGTAAATCTAATTGGACATATTGAAAAGCAAGTGCACCGCGAACATTGTACAAATTTACTTATTTGAAAATCTTGTATCCAGCCAGTTTCTCAATAAAGTAAACAAACGATCGTGTACGCAGATAAAACTTGATATTTGACATTTAACACTCTTCTGCGATCGAATGATATTCACAACATGATATTATTGTAATGTTTACTCGATAATACGCTATATTTAAAGATATTACGGCGATGCGATTCGCAAAATGAGTTTTAGTATTTTTATTGTGGCGCAAATTTATTTCGCGATTGTTATTCTGAATATAATCAATTGACCGTATTGTAATTCGTTTTTTGATACAGTGATATATAGTTTTAAGACTAAATTATATATTGAGTCAACTGTTTGACCTTCTAATAAGGATACAATTATATATCAATATTTTAATTTCCTATTATAATAACGATTCTTTTAGATTCGATTAAAAATTTAATCTCGTTATTTATTATATATATATATTTTTAATTATATTTATATTTATATCGTACATACAATACGTTACACAACCCACACGAAAATCATTGTTTACTTTTTAAAGCGAAACGTACCGAAAGATTAAGAGGGTTCGGAAAAGCGTGCATAATTGTTTAATGCGTCGTGTAAAATAGCAAAGTCGGCGTAAACTCGTTTACGCCGACTTTTTATTTATAATAACCGACGATACGCACAACATACACACACACACACACACACATATACATAACATATATATTATACAATGAATAAAATGATGAAAATGAAAAACAAAAAGCGCAAAAGCTCCGATCTGTTTGAGTGCAAAAAATCATGCGGCGATTTCGCGCTCGCCGACATCGAAACGTCCACGTCGACGCGGCTTAACATCTACTTACATTTTATTACGCGCGTATCCGATTTCGTTCGCTCGCGTCTTTGATTCGTCACATTATTGCGTCTTAGGCGGCGGTCATTTTGTACGCGTAACCATCCCCCATTCCTTTTTCGACGTCGGCGCGATACGAAACTGAAAATAAAACCGGAAGGGACATTTTTAAAGCGATAGCGTGAAAACGGACGATTTTTTTTTTTTTGGTCGTATTGTAAATTTGTGATGAATTCCCATGAAAATGTCTCGTTATATTAGATATTTATAATTTGGATAATTCGCATAATGTTGTGCTAGATTTTTTTTTTATTCGTTTTCAATATTTAGAATAGCTTGATCTAAATTTGGTTTCGTGAGACTAATTGAATATTGAAATTCGCTTGAGAATGAGCGCACTTTTCAATTTACATTTTTTTTTTATAAGAAAGTTTGTTTTTTATAAAATTAATTTTATTTAAATAATGACGTTTAGATATCTGAGATAATTTAAATGGTAACATTTTTGTTTTATATTTTAAATATTGAATTCCAGATCTAAAGTATGAATTATATTTTTTGATATGTTGGAACATTTTTAAATATATATAAAAATGAATCGATCGTATAAATCTTGAAATTACAACAGATCTAAAAGTAAATAATATTTTTTTATAAAACAAAAATTATCGTTATTAAAAACAATTTGAAAACTGCATTTATATATGGATTAATATGAATCCAATATTTCTTCATTGAAAACGTGCATCATTTTTGATTCGATGTTTCCAATTTCAGCAACGCAAAATATAATATTATTTTTTCACGATTCCCAGAGCAGTCGTTGACGCGAACCCGTCAACGGGTCAACGTATGAAATCAAATGAACGATGTCGGGACCTTTCACGAGCCGTAAATAACAACCGCGCTCGCTATTCGACGATTTTTTTCCACCGGTCGACAAATTAATATTTCACTGGACCACGCTTTTTGGCTACCAATCCCGGACTAAAAAAAAAAAAAAAATAAATAAAACAGGACGAAACTTTCCGTGTTCGAGCACGATTTCAAACGGCGCGTGAAAGAAATTAACCCCGCGAGAAATTGCCACTTCGCATCGGAACGATTCAATTCCCGCGTCTAAAGCGTTAACGTCTCTTTTTTTAAAAAAATCTTCTAAAATGATTTTATGCGAGTCGTACGTTTCTATTAACGGTATACCGTTAACTCAAACACATTAGTGAATCGCTTGATAATGTTTTATTCCCGACGAAAATTTAACATATAAATGTTAGAATCTGTGAATATGCATATGCGACAAAATAAACAGTAGTCGAAGAATTTCAATGTCGTCATTTTATATACAAATGGTTTCAATAATAATAATGAAGGCATTTCTATTCAAATTCGTTTTTAATATATATAGTTTTATTAGGTAAATCCGCAGATATTTCTTTTTTTTCTGTTATGCAGACTATTATATCATATTAAAAAAAAGTACATCTTATACCAGGAAACATATCTTTAATCATCATTATTTATATTTGCGGTAGTATAAACAAGTAAAAACCTTATTTACGATCTCGTAAAATCAACAGGCATTACAATGTTTAATGCGTTTTCAGCTTTAAATTTATATCGATGTGTTTTCAGAGTTTTTTGCAGTTCCGCGACAAAATGCACATTGCATCGTTAAGAAACTAAAGTAATAATAGTTTTTTTTTTATATACGTTTGACTTTACAATGTTGGATTTTAAAGTATGCACTCGTTGGAGTCTTGAATTGTATTTGGTTTCCCTGTCAATATCGTTAACAATTCTCCACCAAAAAGCTTCGATTCTTCTCTCATTTTATACTTTCATCCATTCGAATGTCCTTTTGGATAAAATTCTGTCCTTGTTTCGTGAATGTCCATGATATGTATGTACAGTGCATTCCAGAATTTTTTTCCACTATAAAAGTGAAATGCCTATATATTATAAAATAATGTAGTATCGATTAAAATTATAATATCTTAGACTAACTTAAATCTAAATATATAATTCAAAATTTTTATTTAATATATTTGGTGATGAGAGATATAATTTTGCAGCTAAATATATATTTAAACATTTTTTTTTAATTTCAAAAAATATTTATTTTATGAAGTGGTACATTTTTTTCGCCCATTCTGTATTTCCAAATATATGTGTGCGTATATATATATATTCGTCGTCTTCGAATCGTGAATCCCATTACGCAAATGAGAATCTCTGCGGTTTGGCCGGATACACGCCAGCCACAATTTATTTTGTCCTGTGCGAGTTGTGTTTTTGGCGACCGGCATTCAAATAGCACTCGAATAGCAGACAAAGAAAGAAAGGCCTTACCGGTCCGTTGCCGAACCGACCCCTTCGTAGGGTCTCTTATAGGTGGCCTCAACCACCGGGTATGTGTCAGCCTAAAAATGTCGCCGACTTGTTAATGTCATCGATCCCACTACCACTGAAGCCCACCATCCCAATGTTAAAGGTGTCCTTTATTTATTTATTTTTTTATCTTTCGATTGAATAAAATGCATATATGTTATAATAAACACTCTATAATTATGTTTGATTAATATTATATATTTTATATAGCTAGCAATATTTTACATATATATTATTAAATATCGTGATATTTTTTATAAATATAAATTAGCATAAAACAATTTTATGCCTATTTCTTTTTTGTAGATATTTTTTTATTGATGTAATTATCACACTATTTGAGTAGCGGCGAATCAAGCGGGTGTCAAACTAGCCGATAGCCAGGAATTCCATAATTGTCTAGTCGACTTTGATATTTTCTCGGAATCGAAATTTAGCAAATCACGTTTCGTTGAAATATGATACATATTATATACGGCCATATTTCATAGAAAATTCGTTAAGGGACTCGCAAGTTTCGATCCTTTCTATTAGCCTAATTTTCTATTGATTGCGAATATTATATAACATTATAATAGGAATCGATTTGAGTTAACGTATAAAATTAGAAATTTTAAACCAGTTTGGATTTTTACTATTTTTCGTTAAGATATCGAGAACTTTTACACATCATCATAATTTGGATTAAAATTATATAGTGTTTTTAAGAGCTCATTTTGTCATATTATATTTTAAAGAACTTCGACATAAATGATTTAGAAGCTTTCAGACTTATTTTTACTATTGTATTTGAAAATGTGTAATTTTTCATTGAATATTTATTTATACTCGTATTAATTGATATTTATTCATATTGTCACAAGGGTATTTGCTTTTAATACTCGTTCTATCCATTAAAAATATTTACTGTTTGCGCATTTCAATATATTTATATAATTTCAAAATGAGAGTCTTTCTAATAAAACGACGCTTTTTTTTTCTTTTAATTCATAAATACATATCGACACGGCTATTTAATATTGAGATTAATCACGAAAGCATTCGCGAAGCGACAACGCGATATTCGATTGCATTATGATACGTATTAACGTTTTACACTCGATAATTTATCTTGTTGTTTATGACTTAACATTTGCATTTATAATTATTGCATACCGTCGTTGTTCGTTGCCATTTCTCGACAATCGATTACGATCGCGTTTCCACGTGATTCTTTCTTTTTTTTTTTTAATAAGAATTTCATTTTAACGATACGAAAATTTAAAACTTCACATGTCGCCCGACAATATCAATATACTATATGCGCGTGAGTTTTTTTTTTCTCGTTCGTAATTCAGCGATCTTTATAACGTTCAAATGTTCGTAATTTACGTCAGTTAATCTTTTAACTTATTCACTATCGCCGAAATTCGATACGTTCGTCGTTTTGTACATATTTATTCAATACTTTTTATTCATTCGTTTAAAAGTTGAACTCGTGAACATAATATAATAATACACATATGAGTGTTTATTTTTATTAGCGATTGAAATTTATTATTTAAATTATTCACGTTCGAAATTTATTTAATCACTTTTCGCTACGTAATAAATTAGATATCTTTCATTTCACATCTATAAGATTTCTAGTGAAAATGATTTGATTTTTATTACTATTACTATTATTAAAAAACATGTAATTTTGATCTAATTTTAGACACTCAAAGTATGCACTTATGCTTGTGGTTAAATTTTACCTTCGATTAAATTAGTTTTATTTTTCTAACCGCAGAGCTGTAAAAAAGCACAATATAATGCCAAACTTATAATTAAATTAATTAATATATATATATATATATATATATATATATATATATATATATATATATATATGGATATGTGTGTGTAAATGAATATATTTGGTCTTGTCTGAATTCTATAACCGCTCGATCAAGGGTAATAAATTTTAAATTTATTTTTGTTTCGTTGAAGTACAATAAAGTGATTATAAAATCAAAATAGCAAAGGTGTTACATTTTCGAAAAATATAAACACTTTCATATTTTATAACGTTTATGACCTACTTTTTATTTAGATACGTTAATCAAGTATTTTGTTTATATGCCAGTGTTTATATATATATATATATATATATATATATATATATATATATATATTATATTTCAATTTCTTTTTTTATTTAAATCAATAAAAAATACAAATTTGGATTTGGTTCAAAAATGTTAATATCATTTTATGATTTGATTTGAGTAATATATAATACATGTTTATAATAAAATCATCGAATATTATTTTGATTGATTGTGGTTTTCTAAAAAGTTTATATTATTATAATCGTTTACTATATTAATTTCTAAAAATATTTTTGAAATTCTAAATTTTAACACTTTTTTCGAGAAATTACTGAATTGTTAAATTAAAATTTGTAATAAAGTGTTAAATATGTATATGTATATATATATATATTTTTTTTTGTGGTAAAATTATGCTATAATCTTTGAAAACGAGCCGCCCCTGCCACGCGGACGACTACCACATCGGCGACGTCCATCTCCTCCTCACGGGGTTGACATGAAAACAGGAAGGTCGAGGGCATGAAGGGAAAGGAGGGATGTCGATCGTCAGGTTTTCGGCAACGTAATAAATTGGACCGGAGACTGTTGTCGGTGAACGGAGTGATGTCGACGACGATAACGGCGAAAAGCTCGTGACGGCAAAAGACAACCGTTTCTTTATTTCTTTCCATCTTTAGACGCCGGTGCCATTTCTTTCTTTTCCATCTTTCTTTCTTTCCTCTTTTAAAAATGTGCCTTTCTTTATTTACTTCTTTCTTCCGCGGCTTCTGTTCTTCTGTCCGTCCGTCTGTGCGCGTCCCGTGTGTTCGTTTGTTCCCCTCGCTGCCAATATAATCTCGTTTTCTGGTCGTTGCAATGCGATTTTCGTCCGATGCACGGGAAAGAGTTCACATTATTTATATACACATGTGTATTTTTATATTTATATATGTATAGACATTATGTATGTCGTCCGTATGCAAATTGGGCGCACAGTTTTTCCGGCGTTCTCGAATTAAAACGAAAAATTTCGCATTGTTCCTCTCGAAACGGCCAGAATCTTCGCCAGGGATCTCGCGTCGTGGATCAAATTAATTGGTGGACGTTTCAATGCTATCGAGGTTTCCTTGTCGGCGACATGTATGCTGATTGAATTGAAAATGCTATCATTCCATTTATGATAATATATCTTACCGATCCTTTTCAATTCCAATTAATGAGACTCTGCGTTGCGACTAAATTTTCGATCACTATTAATTTGTAACGATTATGTTTCCAATATGATTTTTAATCATGAAATTTTCATTTTAAAACATTATTAAAATTAATTAACAAATATTAACTTAGTTTATATTAAGTTACTTTGTAACTGTTTATTGAAAGTTTACATAATACTGCATTCCGCTAGATTATGTGAAAAATATAAAATTTAATAAAATTTGTATTATAATCTAACATTTAATATTTTTAGTTCATAATTGTTCGTCAAGTTGTTAATATGTTGTTTTACGAATTTATGTTTAATAAATTTTTAACTATTAATATTTTTATGACTCATTTAATATTCATCTAAATTTATGATTAATACAAAAAAAAAAATCATGTAAATGATAGTTTTTTAAAAGGACCTTAATTTTTTATTTATATATTTTTTAATATCATGTTTCCACATAAAGTCATTTTTTATTGCAGCATCTACTTTTTATACATAATACGATGATTATTTCAATATTCCATTCACGACATATTTTTTTTTTGTCAAAGATCGGTATCCGTTTACAAATTTCTGTATGACAAACGCTGACATAAAGTATTGGATGTGGATAAATTCAACATATTACGTTAAATGTTCGGAATCGAGTATTTATTTGACAATTTTTTTTCAATACAAAAATGGCATAATTAATTGACAATGAATTTTGCCGCGAAAGATAGTCATCTGGACGATCATTTGCATATTTGAATATTATATACGTACACATATATTCATGAGAATATATATATATATTTCATGTTATTATTATATTATATTTTGTATGTATAAGAAATCTCGTCGACAGAATGTAAGTTATGAGCGTTTTTTAATCTCTGAAACAATGCGACTATAATTATATTTGTACGAATTCTCAGAAGGTTTACAATATATGCGCGCGAAACGTTGCCGTTGATGCTATGGACTAAAACAAAAAAATTGATAACACCTCTGCAAATTCGAATGTTTCCTTTTTATTAATTTTTGCGTTAATATATATATATAAATAATAGTGTATGAGCTTTTTTGGAATATTTTGCTGTTTAGTATTTTTTTTTTACTAAATTATAGATAACGTCCGTTAACGCTATTGTTTTGCGTATACGCGGAATCACTCTACCGTGGATTGATATTCAAATATTTTGTGCGATTACTTGATGTGCAAATTACTGCAAAATTACTAAAAATATATTTTTTTTTTAAGAATAAAAACAATATATCTGATCGTGATTTAACATATTATTTATTTTTGCTAGTTCAACATTCATTAAAAAAAATTGAACAATAAATATATAGTGTATGAAATTATAATCATCTATTTTTAGTATATTTCTTGTATGATAATAATCATACATTTTTTTAATAAATGTAAAATAATCTAAATAATTTCATATTTTTTACTAACTATATTTTATTCATTTTATAGAATAAAATAAAATTATTTCTATTTAATAATAGAAATAATGTTGTATATAAATTTGAAAATAACATATTTTTATAAATAATTCTATTTTAAGTATATGTTAATACAAAGTCTTAAAAATTAATTAATATTAAGTTTTACTCATAAAATAGAAGTGTGAAGTGATAAAATATACATAAAAAATATTAGTATATATTACTAATTTTGAGTTTTATTACTCCAGTATGAAAAATGCTGATATCTGTATCAAGATGTTTTATTTTGATTATATGATAATTAATTTTTAATTATTATTATAAATTTTATTTCATTTTGTATTTTTGAAATATGAAATTTCGTATCGGTATCAATACTTATAGTATTTTAGATAAACTCTAATATATATTATATTATATAAATTTGCTGTAAAACTTAAAATACAGAATTATTACCAAAATAAATATAAGTGTAAGGGTATATGTAATGAAATGAGTATATTTTTTCATCGTACATTTGTCGAACAAACGAGGAAAGTTTCGATAGTGGAATCGCGTGCCGTTTCGAGCACCGGTCGCAAATCTTGTCGATTTTGTGCTATAGCAACTCCTTTGCCGAAGACGACGAGCGTTGGCCCTTTATCATCTTTATGGGTGTCCTGGCGGTACCTTCAGGATATTAGCCCCCCATCAGCATCCCGGCAATTACCGGCCTGACTTTATTAACACCACCTCGCCATCGAATACATTTGTGTCGATTACACTTAGCGAACACTCGGTTTTTTTTTTTTTTTTTTTTTGTATTCGACGACATTTTATGTTTATCACTATTATTAAAATAATATATAATGATCGAATAGTAAATCTTTATTTTAATATTATATCTATATATTCGATACATAATGAACTCGATAAAATGATGTTTTCAATTATATTATATTATTTATTTATTAATATGTTTCTTTTTATGTTTATATCGCAAAATATCGACGACACTAATTCGATTATATTAAAGACCGAAAATAAAACAAATATAGTTATTATGTATGGACTAAACGACGTGCGGTACACATATTTTAAATTTAAATTAGTCATTTTTTTCATGGTCGTTTTTTCTTCATTTTCCCTCCCGCCTCACCCCTTCCCCTCCCCTCCCCCCGAAAGCGGCGGGTATCGCATTTTTTTGACGCTTTTTTCCCAGCGCGATGTTTTCATACGTATTCTCGTCGCGCTTTCTTATTTATTTATTTTTGTCATATATATATATATTTTTTTTTTTCTCTCGTCGAAAACCCGCCGCGGATCCGAGGTACGAAACGTTGAAAAAAATATTGTCACCATCGACCCACTTTGTACCCGAAGTTCGGAGCAAAGTTTATGCCCGGTCTCGGCTGGACCTACACAGCAATGAATTTCGAATACAATAGCAGCTTTTCGACAGAAATATTCTGAGTTCGAGTGCTCGAAGCTGGTCTTCGTCGAGCCCTTCTTCGTTCGTTCGAATGCGGCGACCATAACTTCGCGAACGATTTAAAACGAAATATCTCGGCGTTTATCTCGATTATCCATTTATATATATATATATATATATATATATATATATATATATATATATATATATATATATATATATATATATATAAATGTCGTGATTAACCGTAAGAAAATATGCGGATCTTTAATGTTGCCCCTTTTCGTCTTCATCTTTTCTTTTTTCAATCGAATCGCTAATTTAACCGAAAAAAAGACATACTTTCGGAAGAATAATTGAATCGTTTACGGTATTTATTGAACTCTGAGGTTTGGTAAACGATGATTATTAAGTTCGATCGGATGAATTCATTCGCTAATTAAAATGTTCATTATTCGCCGGAAAATATTTCTTATATATATCCTCTCGTAAATAGACGTAAATTAATTATAATCATTCAGTACAGTTATAATTGATTACGATAGCTTTTAATATAGAAATCAATTTATGTACTCGTCTTTTTTTATTTATATCGGAAAATAAGCGGAAGATTTATAATAATTTATATTTCATTCATTAAGTGCTTATTAAGACAGTGGTGTTCAATTTTATGGGAAATAATAATTTATAATCGATTACATAATATTTTATTTATATAAAATTAAAGCAATCATTTTGCTTTAAATATAGTTGAATCGAAATTATTTCGATTTGAATATTTCTCTTAGATCGTGGTCACCCTAATTTCGCGGCCATTGGACCTTTTCGGATTTGTTTCAAGGCAATAGCTTACCGAGTCGACTTCTCTTCGTTAAATGGGAAGACAACAAGACGCTCGTTCGCCGCGGGATTTTTGCGTAGGAATACGTTTAATTGAACCGAAAAATCCAGCTTAATACGAATTCGCATACTAAACATTTTTTTACACCGACCAAAATCGATTCGAAAAGCTTAAAGCCGTCTTCGGAAACCGAAAAAAGCCGTTTTTTTTTCTCTCAAAAAATAATAAAAAAAAAATGCAATTCGTGCCGTTCAAAACGGCGACATAAATTCCGAACAGAGGTTAGAACAGAACTGAAAATATCCCTCGAGACAATTTTGTCACCGATGGCGAAATTTTTTTTCTTAGTTCTCTTTATATAAACACCTTCATTAATACCGGCCGGTATATATTATATAAAAAAAATGTTAATTTAAAAATCAACGTACGAGACTAACGCTATTTATTGCGTACGTAATAAAAATTAATTGATTTTTTTTCTAACACCGCACCACTATCTTGTAGATCGAGTACTTTGTCCTTCCTTTGGGGACGTTAATATAAATTAAAATCGATAGTTAATATACTAGAAACGATAAAAAAATATATCCTCGAACATAAAAATATTATATGTAAAATAATGAAGTTCTGAAAAAAATATATAACCGGACAAATATTACAATTTACAACGATTAGATCGATTTTATTTGTGTCCGTATATAGTATTAACGGCTGTTATCCAGTCTCAAAACCCGGGTATTAAAATTTAATTACATTTTTTTATATAAACACACGTAATACATAAACACACATTTATATTACATATACATGTATATAAATATATATAATGAAAGATAGTATTTATTTCAGAATCCTTTCGATATAGTTCGATCTATCAGATATAATGGTCATTTCATAGAATTTCATAAAGGAAATAATTACACGTAACAATTGAATAATTAACTTTCAAATATATAATACTAGTGTTTATATGTGTGTGTAAATATATGAATATGTTATATATATATATATATATATATATATATATATATATATATACATATATATATATATATATATATATACATATACATATATATAAGACTAGTTATATCGAGATGGTGATGTTGTTGTATAACAACAAATACGTCCAATAGCCAGCAAAAACTGGCAAATTGCAAATGTCGATTATATTATATTATAGAACCGTCGGCCATGACCCGTCTCTATTCCTGTTATTTTTTTTTATTTCTGTATTTTATTTTCCATCCTCTTATTTTATATAATACGTATACATGTTGAATGTTATTGTATGTGCGAATTAAATAAATTGGTGTACATATTATTTCCACGTAAGTAAATTAGTATATGGAAGGTGTATCGAGAAGGTGTACGTATCATCTTCGGTAAAAAAAAAAATATATATATTTATACGTAAGCGTACATATTCGGGAGGTATATTATAATATAAATAAGCGTGTGTGCGAGTGGTTTAATCCTCGCCAACCCCAAATACAAGATTTACGAGTCGAGTTAATAAAAATTTATGGACCGCATGATCGCGGGTTCAAATTCCGATCCGATTATAATAATCCTACGCGTACGACAACGGGCGATGAAGCGATTTCTGTCAAATCGATCATTTTTTCATTTGTCTACCGATCTGTGTGTATCGTTGACGTTTCGACGTTTTTCAGATTCTTACACGTCGGTCGACATTGACGAATGTCGGTGGAAACAGAAAAAAAAAACACAAAAGAAAAAAATCAAATTTCTTCAGTATGGAATTTGCACTCGGATTCCGGCATTCTTTCGACGGATGAAAAATTTCAGTTGACGCCTTCGAACGATGTCGACTTTCTTACGATGATCGATTTATTATGTTTCACATGATTCCTTATCCTTTTATTATAATATAATACATTTTCGAAATTATATTCGATAAATTCTCTACATAAATATTTGATGATCATTGTAATATATTATGTACAGATATGTTTAAAAATCAATATTACAAAATATATTTAAATATTATTAGAGATTTAAATTATTAAATGATTGCACTTAATCGTATCCGCCCGTGAATATTATACCATTCGTATATACGTTTTAATTAATGACTGTAAATTATAGTTATTGACGGTGTGTTCGATATAAATGGATTTAAAAATTACAAATCGCCATCGATTTGAGAATAAAATAAATAGATATATACATATAAATTTAATTAAAATATTAAATTACTATACACAAAGGAGAATATATAATAACAATACTTGTCGAACCGACAAACAATTTTGAAGTGTCATCGGCGGTCGACTATGTTTGCGCGCACTATAACTAAAAAAAATACTTGTAAATTATTCGTATAAAGTCTTTTATGAGCGACATGTTCTCAAACGTTCACTATATATTTTTTATTTGAAAATGAAAATAATGGTTATAAGACTTTTAATAAGCGTTTAGTTTTATATGTATGTTTGAATTTAACGTCTAGTTGTCTGAAGGGACATAAGGAAACGAACAAGTGCGTTGTTGAGGCGCTCTACGCGGGGTTAATTGGCGCCAATTCGATTAACAACCGGATGGATGTTTGTCCGACACAAATGGATATAAACGGATGTACAAAAGATGGCTACCGTTTCAACGATATAAAATAAATATGTATATATATATATATATATATATATATATATATATATATATATAGATATATAAAAATGGTAAAAGAAGAGATGGAAGAAGGTGAGCAGGCTCTCCTGGTTGCCGAGGGCGGCTTGTCTCTTGCGGACCATTGTCTTGTCCATTGCTTTGCCCGATGTCACATGCTCAATTCCCTCCCCTATTGTAGGAATCCTGTCTTTATTTTGTATATGTATATGTATATATATATATATATATATATATATATATATATATATATATATATATATATATATATATAAACACATTAAGATTTTAAAATTTTGGGATCGATTTTAAACGCAAATATTTAGATGATTATCAATATTAAACGTTGAACAAAATTTTTTGATATTTATAAAAATTTTAAAATATATATTAAGCATTAGAAAATATTTATTAATTACAGGATAATTTGATATCTATTTGTATTTTCATCCATAAGCAAAATTCAAATTCAGCACCATGTATATATATATATATATATATATATATATATATATATATATATATATATATCGGTGTGTTTGTAATAGTGGTCAATTTAATTTTATTCGTGCTTTTATATATGCGAGGCGCTCATTCGTTCGGTCCGTTTCGTCTCATTAGCCGTCGATTTTTACTTCTTTTTCGCCCCGTGAAAAGTTCTCGCTTTGGCAAAAATGTCGTCGTGCTACGGGCATATCCTTTTTTTCCATTCGCCGGATGTACGGTCTCGTTCAGGGGATCCCCGCCGTTTGCAAATTAGACCGAAGATAAACGACGATAATCGGCTCATTGTCGTTGTCATAATTCAGCGGTGACCGAGTGGACGGTTTGCTTCGCATTTTCGCCCCGGTGTTTCCATATATGGACAATCTTTGGCTTCGAAAACGTTTCTGCTTTTAATAGGATCGATTTCGCATTGTACGTATTTAATGACGGTATTAATTAGTTCGATTCGCTCACTCGTGAGAATTAAATTGCCATATTAAATAAGAGAATGAAATTAAACTAAAAAACAAAAATAAGAAATCGATCGGGTTCATATAAAATTGGGCGGTGTGGTTCGTCCGCAAAATAAATTGAAGGTTTGATGGGGGATGGATCATAAAATTGATACGACTGTTCAGTAGGGTCGTTACAATTTAAAATATATTACATTCGTTACTTTACAATAATAAACGATCGAAAAAAATATTGTTTTTTAAATCGATTTCCGATTTAATTAAGTGTCATTTTATATGCTGTGTCTTATAAAGTAATATAATTGTAAAACTGTTATGCGAATATAACCGGTATATAATTAAATAATTAATATTCATTACCCGTTAATTACTTTATAATATTATACTATATCTATTGTTATGGTATATTATATTATATTTATAATCGACACCTTTTATAATTAATATTGTATCATCAAAATATTTAATTTATTTGATTCTAAATAATAAAAAACAAAATGAAGATATTTGAATATCAATATAATAAAATTATAAGATCAATGTTTGAACGAAACAAATGATGTATTTATGCAAATATGTCGATTCACTATTTTTTTTTTTATTAAATCGAAAAGGATCAAAACTTCATCAATACAAATGCCTATGTTGACAAGCATATATATATAAATATACATATATATATATATCAATGTGTGTGTATATGTTTTTGAATATGTGTGTATTGTGTTAAACTCGTTTTAATTGAAACCACGAGGCCGGGTCTCGTGAGCTCGATAATCTGCCCTCGCGCCCATATAGCCCATTGAACACTTAATAGACGAAACTCGAAGTCGGTTTTATATGCAAATATACGACGTCGATCTCGTCGTTATCGACTCGACTTCATTAAATTGGACAAAGTGAAATGTGTGGGGACGTGGTCTGAAACATGACACGGGAACAAAACAGTGATGCCCTTCCTGTGCGGTTAGATTCCGGAATCGTTTGGAAAATCCCATTCTAAGATAATACAGAAACTGAATATTTCATCCAACATTAGCATCTGAATAGTCTTTAAGTTCACGTTTACAATAAACATTTTTAATTGTTCAAATTGACCATCCTTTTAACTTTCAGTTCTCAATTAATTCAATATTTTGATTACATCACGAAAAAAAAAACTAAATATTTTAATAAAGTTAAAAAAATGTATGCCAAATTATTTTGAATAGAATATATATTAGAAAAATTCATAGAAAGATAAACGATATTTTTATATACGCTTCATAGCGGTTAATAACAGTACATTGATTTAAATATGTAGACATTATTCATCACATATAATAATATTTACACGTTTTCGGACACTAATTAATATTAAAATTTTACTGCCTAGTTCGAAAACAATAAATTCACCAAGAATCTCCTCCATTCTCTCACTGGGTTACATATTACGTGACAAGTGAGTCATCCGAATATGGCTCTCTACGTGATATGATGATTTGCTACGAGAACTGGTCGTCGTCTGGTTTTCTTGCAGGTTATATATACATATATAATATATATATATATATATATATATATATATATATATATATATATATCGATATACATGGCAAAATTTCATCTATCGAACTTCATAATAGATGATATCTCGACCTGTTTAATTTGCGTTTTTCAATACGGGTTAATATCGCGTTCGAAGATTAAAAAATATATTGACCACAATCTATTAATAAATATGTAATTATATATACATATATACGTTTGTGTAAATTGTCGTCCAGTGTAATACAATATTCAGGATAAAATTGATTGTTTTAAGAAAACGTTTCGATTCCGTTTAATCTGAAAATAGATAATTTCTATATGGTGTAACTTGTACAATTTCGTTTCGTGGATATTATTGAAATATTTTACGGGCAACGTATAGATTATTGATAAAAATTATCGTAATCGACTCATATTCATTGTGCACAATAAATAACTCAACAACAATATCCGCAGTGGTACTGCGAAGTATTATTAAACGTTATAACTCGATTTATACAATATAATTGAATTATATGTATTAATCGAAGGAACTAGTTTCTGTAATGCCTTGTCCAACGGAATGTTTATATTGTTGCTTGTGCATGTGCATGTAGTGGAAAATTTAATTATTTTCCTCGTCCACGAGTGGATATAGATTATTTTTATACTATAAATCTCCGTAGTTTTAATAATAGTTTTTTTTTATTTAATTTTTATTTTTTTTACTCTCGGATTAAATTTATTTTCGTATATTAAAAATAAGTCCGTATCTTCTTGATAAATTATTATTTATATATATATATATGTATATACAAAACTATTCTTTTTTTTTCGAATATATATTAAATTTCATAATAATCGTCAAAGAAATAATTTTCGAACGTCATCCGACACGGAATAAAACTGGCACCGGTTAAAGAAACAGACGGAGAATTGTTAATTTATTTCGGATGTTGGACAACGACGTTTCGTAGGAAAACAAAACGGCAGAAAAAATTCGACGATTTATCGCGAACATATTTGCATACGCGATATATATTTTTTTTCCACTTCTTTTTCGTCTTCTACTATTTATATATATATATATATATATATATATATATATATATATATATATATATATAATATAACTAAGAATATATGTATATATTCTCAATTTCGCATATATGGACGTCGGTTAATTGAATTGAGATAAGCCGAACTTTTACAGACGCAACGTCAGCTCATAAAATTTTATCGATAGAAGTCTCGCCATAGTTAATTTCAGTAGCATTCAAAGTTTCTGTCGTTTAAAATGTTTCTAAGCGAATAATTAAAATTACGCATCTACATATTTATTTTTTGTCGATAATCAATATAATACAAAGATCATACGAAAAGTTTGCTAAAATTGAACGTTTGGAAAACTTTGGTTTGTGTAGTACCGGCTTTTGGTCAGAAATGAAGATCGCCGATCCATTCGATTTGGTAGGACACTGAACAAAGAGGCAGTAATTAAAATGAGCCAGTGCCGTGTGGGGCCACATGCAGTGATTGCTTTTCTGCTCGTCATTGTCGTCTTCGATGTTGTCCCTCTTCGTTTTTTTTTTATATTATATTATACATATACGTGTAATATATTTCGGTTTCTCAAACGTTGCTGTCACTCTTCAATTCTATATATTTTTCATATTATTCATTTGAAAAATATAATACTTTATATTTTATCATTATGGAGTGAGCTTGAAATGGGATTACATAAATTTTTATTGTTATAAATAACGCGTATTGATCTTGATAAAACGTATTGTATTCTAAGATCAGTTGTAAATAAAATTATATACAAAACTTTTTCAAGGTTCACATTTTGACAATTGTACAATAAAATCATGTTAAATAAACGGAGTATCGAAGATTTTATATATCGATGATGTTAATTTGAAACTTTCAAACACTGACATTTATATGCTTTTAAAACGAAACGATCGAGTGCAAAACGTAAATAAACACTACACATATTTTTTACTCATAACGATTCGCAATCGTCGTTTGCTTACTTAGACAGTTTAAAAAGCGATCGTACATTTGAACTCGTACAACAATCGACCACCGATTTGCTCAACAAATATCTTTTATATACACTATGTACACGGATAACGTCGATTTTAAACAACGGTAAACGGCTTACGCGTCAGTAATTAGCCTTTTTTGAATCCTTCTAAATGTCAGATTAATCATCGATCCGTAATTCAGATCGATCGATCGCCGTAATTTGGCATCTCAATACACACAAGAATGAAAAAATAAATAGATAGATTAAAAAAAAATTCCATTGTCGTCCATTTCGTACCGTACAGTTATACGGTTCGTCTTCATTGAATAATAACACTACCGGCAAAGTAGTCAACCATGAATAACGGATAAAAACGAAGACAAAAGCCGAGTGGTTTCGATCTCCTAACATACCAATATGTTATACGTCTACGTATATATTATATATATGTGCCATAAAAAAAAAAGAAACTTCATACACTCATACATATTTGAGAATCATATGTGCGAGCATAGTCGATGACATCATTCCGAATTTTCTCGCCGAGCGGCAAAATACGATACAAATTTAATTACATGACGATGAATCTGTAATGTATAGCGAATGATGATGATGATGATTGCATGTTCAATACAATGTTTGACATGTACGATTCGGTTTTTGATTCGTTTGCGCGTATAATTATCATTGTAAATCCACACGAAGGGATGTAATCGATTTCAGCGTGTTTAATTAGACGAGAAAGTGGAACGGTTCAAAAATTAGATTTTGCGAATTGTATTTGAAAAAAAATATTCTCCTTTCGTTATTTGTCTGAAATTATTATGTACTATCAATGTAGTCATTTTTTATTAAATTAAATTTTGTGGATTGATTTTTGAATAATCGTTTTCATTTGGTCTATAATCTAAAATCATGTTTAAGATCATATCGCGAAATGCATACAAGTTTTATATAATTGCCTTTTACGCTTCTTCCTGTGATTATGCTATCTGCTTTTTTTCTGATAAAAATATTTTCTAATTATTATTTTTTAATTACTAAATAAATTTTCTTCAGCAATGAATTTGCTATAATAATTTTATGAAATCGATCATTCATTTTAAGATTTTTTGAAATTAGCTTTTAACATTTAATCTAATTTAAAACTACATAAGATCTTATTTAATTTCTATGTATTCAGTTATTTAAACTTTAGAAATATAAAACATATCTTTAGATGTGAAATTAATAATTTTTTTAGACCATATAATTTATTTTATGTAATAAATTATATGGTCTTCTTCAACATCAAAACAAAGCTTCAAACTCCTAGAAAAGCAGCGATGTGAATAATAAATAAATAAAAAATAAAAAAATCAGACAAAAAAGCGTAAGACACGAACACCTTTTGTGTGGGGTGCATGACAACTTTAAAATCGATCCTTTTTAGCTCCATTATGTAGACCAAATTAATTAATTTCTCTAATAACCGGTATTTTAACATCCGGCGCCTGTTACGCTCGAATGCACAACGTCGGGACTTTCAATCCTTAACGCCATATTAATTGGGATCTATGCGACCGGTCTAACCAGGGCCTTTGACAACAACAAAAACAACGGCAACAACCGACGGTCCAACACAGTGCCGTACAACGAGGACGCCCGTGTGCTCGCCTACAAAACACCATTGTAGGCAGATGCCGTCTCTCCGATATATATATATATATATATATAAAGACTGGGTGCATAGTTTCGTTCGACTATGCTTTTTAACCGTTATAATCTATACGCTCGGTTAACCGGGCCGCGGTCTCTGAAGGCCGCTCTCCTCGGGAACAGTATCCGACTCTTGTGACCTTACCGATGAGGAATTTCCAATTGCCACCGGTGATGTTGCTCGTACAGAGCGACGACGAGCTTTTCTTTCATCTCGCGTGAAAGCCATCTTGTACTCTTATACTTCTTCCTTGACACGAAATGCAGAGCTCATTCTTGGTATCCGCTTAATTAATTTTATCACTACAATATATACTTGTCTAATGACTTGTAGCACATGTAAATATCTATTCTAGTTCAAATATATTTTTGCTTCAATTTAAACTTTTTCCAAATTGAATAGTTTGTTTATTGGATAGATGGATTAAAAATTAAATTTGTTATTATATATCGATTGCATTATTGTGAAATGGACAGATTATTAATTATACGCTAATCATTATCGGTTAACTTGTTCCATTGAATCTTATTTGATTCTACTTGACATGCTGTCTAGAATCAGGTTTTCAACGTGTGAACGTTTTCAATGTGTAAAATAAATGCCTTTTATGATCATTTTCCATAAATTGACGAACATAATAGTTATTTTGACATTTATTGTAATTATCGATTCTACGTATAGAATATCGTCCAGATTTCGACATTTAAATATTTTTTTAGCATCTTGAAAATTAATCGTGAATAGGAAATTAAATAATGTATAAAATATATGAAAAAGAAATATATAGTGGTATCTCTATTTACAAATCGAAACAAATAGATTATTTTTTTTGTATTTTCTTTAGAACTATAGGAAAGATCTTAATTTAAAGTTATAAACCGTGAGATTTCCGGTTATAATTTGGCAATAATATTTTCATAAATATATATTTCTTATTTTTAATATTATAGGGCAATGTATTGTGAAGAAGTTTTACAGAAATATTTAAATTATTTTTTCTTACATATAACAAAAAAAATGGTATGTTTATTTATTATATAATTTGGAGAGAAGGCGATTATTATAGACATCATTTGAAAAATGTCTTAAATGAATAGCATTAGAAATATTTAACATGTTATTACAAAAAAAAAAAAATTGTAGAATGTAATAACTTTAAAAAAAAGGGCGTAGATATATTTTTTTGAATATAAAATTTATATTAATTTAAATATTTTTTTATAAGGATAATAAAGCGTTTCCGGCGCGTTGCCTCGCGTACAACAATGTCAACATTGTATTATTGTAATATTACAATGATATCGCAATGAAACATACATACAATACGATAATGCGAAAGCTTTATTTCGTATACACTTTTCACCGTTTTTACATACACTAAAAATATAAAAGCCGAGTCCGTGAAACCGGCGTTGCGATTAACATAAAAAGATGATTAAATCAATTTTAACGGTCGTCGGTTACGGCCGAAACGGCTTGTACAATTTAATTTATATATCATAATAATATGCAAATTGTATTGAAATGTCTATTTAAATACTTATCGGTTTTTGCGTTTCTACTTATTCACCACACTGTACTTATATATGTCTGTTTGTCCGTAACGTCACTATGCTACCATACAATCGATACGCGCCGATTGTAGGTGTGTTATTATTATTGTTGTTATATATGCTCGTGTTTATACACAAATATGTTTTTTTTATTCATCGTATATATATATATATATATATATATATATATATATATATTATATATAGTCTATCATAGTTTTGATGGCCGCAAAAGATAAATGGTACGCATGCCTTGAATACGTTATAGGATGACTTGCCTGCTTATGTTATTACAATATGTAAAAGAGGAGCTTAAATTATATACGAACCCGGTACGGGTCCATATATATGTACGCAACTGTGGAAATAATAAGAATACAACTCATAGATGCTATATTGTATATCGGATATTGTATAAGTATACGTGAAAAAGTGAGAGAGATTAAAACATATTCGTTTCGAATCCGTGACGTAAAGGAAAAAAAAATAGGATATAGTAGATAAATTTCTAATAATATTATATTATAGTTATCAAATATTGAAATTTAATATAATGTTCAAGATACTATCTCGAACAAAAAGGATGAAGTGAGGATGACGTAGTAAAGTTATATATATATATATATATATATATATATATATATATATATATATATATATATATATATATATATTTGAATACTAATATTGTTATATGATTACTAAACTATTGTTTGATTAACCGATATAATTCATATTATTGCTTATTGGCTATATTATATATGTATTACTATAAAATTTACATATTTATTGATGAATTTTAATATTTATAATAAAAAATGAAATGTATTTGTTAACGTTTTTCTCAAATATTATATATAAAGATTGTTTGTTAAGTTTAGTCGTATTCGCCGATAGGATATAACAATCATAAACGAATCTTTTACAAATCACGTACACTTTTCTCTACAGAATTTTAAATACGAATTCTTACACATTATACATGCACAAGGCATGAAAATCTTTTTGATATATAATTTAAATAATTTTTACGATTCAAATTCGCTCGTCTCGTACCGTAGCCATTTATTAGGCGGATGATTTTTGTGCGTTTCAATTTTAATATCTTTTATTCCGCCACATTTTTATTATTATTTAAAACACGCTTTAATTCACATTATTCCTTAGAATTTTAAATATTAAGTTAATTTTCTATTGTTGTATTGTTTTTTTTTCCTTACGATTCGTACTCCGATGTAGCAATTATGCACAGGTCAAGCGCATGATAACGCTACGTACGCACGGTCGATTTGTTTTTATGAGCGCAATTAATTTTTCCTCTTTTTCTGTTCTTTTTTTCAGGAGATCGTCAACCGGTCAGATACTCTATATATTCAGGAGATCCGGACGGTTATTTCAGCATCGACTTTGAATCCGGATCCATAAGAACGGCATCATCTTTGGATCACGAAGTTCGCACGAACGTCTTGCTCAACATTCAGGCATCCTGCGGTATTCCGCCGAATTATGGCCACGCTCAGGTTTGTTAATTACAATCTACTTATTTTTTTTTTCGTAGCGTATTTAAGAGCAGAGCAAAACGAGAAACTTGAGTTTGAAGCCGGAGAGGATCGAGACGAGAAAAAAAATGTAAAATAAACAAAAACATCGAAAAATATTAGAAGAATGAAAACAAGGACGGTGATTAATCATCTTCGTCCGATACGATCGTTTCGTTCGGAATGAACTTTTGCCGAAAAAGCTCACGCTCTCTAATTTAACTTGTGGCCGTTAACGGATTGGCGTCGATTTGTTATAAAATTGCGATAATGATTACGCCAAATAAGTCCGATGGTCTGTAAAAAAGAATCGACTTAATCGTTGTTAAGCTGCGTTTACATCAACAAACCAACACAGGCTGCATAATAATGCAGCCTTCAAAGCACAACGCCATCTTTAATTAAATTATATATATATATATATATATATATATATATTTATACATCAGACTTCTAATAATAAAACTTTAGTTGGAACTATGGAAAATATTTCACAGAATTAATAGAGAAAGTGAAGCACGTATCCACTTTAATTATACGATTATTCAGTTATCATTTATAAGGCGGTAGACAGAGCGGCCATATTAAGTGGCATATTCATGCAAATAGTGTAGTCATATAGAAGGGTGATAAAATCGAATAGTAAATTAGAAAGAGAAATTAAGCACACAAATTCACTATCGTTATGACCTGGACCTTGGTTCGTGGCTGCATTCGCTGAATATATTCATTGCAACAATTAAAGAAAGAATCAGTATATATATATATATATATATATATATATATATATATATATATATATATAATATAAAATGAAAAGCGAAATAGAAAATCACAAATGTATTGACTTCTCGTATAATAATCCCACAATCTCTGCGACCGTTTAACCTTAAGCTTTATTCAAAATTATCACAAATGTATATGCTATATAATTGCTTCGTCGAATCTAGATTATATATATATATATATATATATCACTTTTCTAAACTGCGAATTTTATTTAACTTATATATTACTTATTATAGGTTTTGTTGTACCGGTTTACATTATATGCTATTTTATAACTACGTTTTACACACGTTGAATTCGTGTAAAAACTGTTATTAAACGTACCCACGATTCTTTATTCGTGTTCGGTTCATTTGAGAACCTTTGATTTTCGCAAACATAAAACCTTCACAATGTGCAAAAACTGTAAAGAATGCGAAAATGATGGAAAATATAATTTATATGATGAGTTTAAGTAGTTAACATAACAAGTGCATATTATATATATAAACATACGCATTATCATAATTAATATATATATATATATATATATATATATATATATATATAACAAGAAAATATATTTTATGTGGGATTATGCAAATTGCCAATAATGTATGTGTAGCACATTACGCATGTCGATTAATGTTTATTGTATGTGAAAGGCTTTAAAATGTGAAATCGATGCCATTTATTATTATTATTATTATATTGAAACCATCGTTGATTTCACCTCATAAAATATCCTCCGTATGAACTTTCGTTCGAGACGTTTATCATAGAGTTTTATTCCTTAAAATGCCACAGGTTGCATACATCATTTTCAATATTTATTACATCATATTAAAATACATTTGATGTCATCTATAAATATTTTTTTCAGGTTAATATTAGCATCGAAGACGTTAACGATAACGCGCCAGAATTCGAGTCGTCCACTGTGAGAATATCTGTTGCTGAAAATTTGGAACTTGGTACACCTTTGTATGCCGCTCATGCCAGAGATAAGGACGATGGTGTTTTCGGACTTGTTCATTATCGATTAGCCGGCGGAAATGGTGCTTCATCCGGACCTTTTGCCGTAGATTCGACACTTGGACATATTACGTTAACTAGGTAATTTATATATTATTTAAACGATTTCATAGATTTATCACATTAATAATAATTCATGATTATATATTAATAAGAACTTTAGTCAAAAAAAATTAATGCTCTTTCAATTATTAAATAATCGCTTATAATATAATAAAAAAAGGTTAAATTAGTAGATGACATATGCTATTATTTATTATAATAACGTCGATGAATATAATAATATATGCAATATGATGGATCGAAAATAACCATTTATTTTTATAATATTGGTAGAACACAACAGCTTACTTCGAGATTTATATCCTTACATTGTGAAATTGTAAATGTTCTACTCTTCAGCGTACAGTTTAACATTAAATTGTTAACTTTTAATGTAACGTGGATAATTATGTATAAATCACCCGAACGTACAACTATCTTGTACCGGTATCACAATATAATACATTATTATAAAGCCGACGCTGTGCTTTTAAAATATCAAAGGTAAAATTCATTGCGTACGAAAAGTACGACGTTTAAACTTTTTTTTTTAAATTTTAAGTACAACGCGATAGCGCCTTTAAGACGCAATCGATCGGGATTTAAGGCGCAATTGTCAATAGGACGTTACCAAATACGTTAATATCACAAGATTCCAATTACCGGTTAAGGACATGAGGCATTGTCCTACTTCTTAAACGATAATAAAATATATATTCAATACTACTTTTATATATTTATATAAATAGTTTTATTTTATTTATATAAAATATATGATGTATTATTATTTTTTTTTGCAGACATTTGGACTACGAAGCCGCTCAACGACATGCATTAACAGTGATTGCGTTTGATGGCGGAAAACCGCCGTTAACTGCAAATTTGACGCTATTGGTAGATGTTCAAGATGTCAACGATAATCCACCTGTATTCGAAAGACCAGAATATTCAGTTAGCATTATAGAATCTGCACCTTTAGATACCCAGGTAAGGGAATTTAATATTTTTATATATGATATATAAAGTACAATTTTAAACGATTTAAATCTATAGAGAACTCGGTAACATTTTAAAAGAAGTTTGTAAGGTTATACTGAATGTCAGGAAGTGTAATATTATCGTTTGAATGCGAGAAATCGTAAAGTTAGCGACGTTTATAAAGTTTATTGAACACAAAGTAACTTTAAGCACGCACCTTTGGGGTCATGAAGAATACCATAATTTCATAAATATTTTTTACAATTTATATTTTTACATTATTGAAAAATAAGATTTAGCTTCTTGTATGTATTAAAAATGATTAACGATCTGTCATTGTATCTATATGAGATTTAAATTTGAACATTTCGATTGTTCTGATCAATATTGAAAAATATATATAATATTATACGAGACGTAAGAGTTAAAATATCACGTGAAAAGCCGAAATCGATGGTTACGTGATTTACGATTGAACCGTCGTCGTCGTTGAAAAATCAACACAACAATAATTTAAAAATGTTCGATGATTATTGATACGTTCGCACCTTCGAAACGGCACGAAGCGTTGACCGTTAGTCATCGAGAGTCATCTCGAGCGTGCATCTTCAGATCGGGTGTGAGTGTCAAAGTTCACATCCGAGCATGCAATTCGTACTTTCTCTTGCGTATAGTGTACTACCATGTTTTCCTCTTTTTCTCTTTTCTCATTCGTTTTCACCCTTCCCTCTCTCGCGCGTTTTTAAAACGCGTCGTTGGTAGTTAGCTGCGAGTGGATCGTGATGGATTGGTCATTATTCCCCCTCGAGGAGGGTTAGACTTAGCTAAAAATCATAGATTTCAGTTTATATTGTTCGTCTATAATATGCGCGTGTATATGTATGTATATAATTGGTTTTTCAGTCTATTTGTGCGCGTGATTAATGAAGCGCTTTTGTTGGGATGTGGCGCGTAGGCGTGTTTAAAGCCACAGGCTATCTTCTTCTGCTTGGTTTTCGCGTTTTCTTTAACATCTAGCCCATCTATTACTATTTAATGTATACTAGATGTGATCTTTGTGGAACGCTTGGAATTTGATGTTTTATATAAAGATTTCGAGTACGCCTCGTTAACCTTACTGATGAATAACACTTCATAAATCGATCGTTGATTACTTAAAATTAACAAAATTCAAAAAAAAAATATTAATATAGAAAAATATAAAAGAGTAGACAATTTTTTAGAAAGGAAAGAATAATAATGACCACAAAATATATATTTCTAGATCAATTTTGGATGTTGCAATCGAATATCTGTTTTTATTTCTCATGAATCTGTTGATTACATGTATCCATAATATAATTAATTGGATATTAGTCACACCCAACGAAAGCGCAAATTTAACACCTCCATATTAAGGGTGTCTTGTACAATCTTAATTTATTTTGAGAAATTTATAGATCCAATTAAAATTTATGACTTTTAACACATTAATTTAACACGCCTCGACTATAATCTCGACCAATAAAGTGCATAAACGAATGAGTTCCGGAAGTGATTTTTTAAAATATAAATTCGGTGTACCTACTTATTCCGAAATTATCTACAAATTGAATCTGTGTATTCCTCGATAATTTTAAATTATAATTCGAGTCGTTACATTGTATAATACGAATATATTTAAATACAAGGTTTTGATATGTGTAATACATTGTACACTCGGATATCGTGTATCAGGATAATACATCTTTTTAGTACGAATAAAACGCTTTTTGAAATTCAATAAAATCTCATAGTTTCGCAAATAAAACACACATACACATAATGTTCGAAAGTAATCGGATATATTTCTAGTTATTTTTCGTTTTTCCAGATCATACAAGTGACAGCCGTTGACTTGGACACGGGAAACAACGCAAGGTTGACTTACAAACTCGTGGGCGGCGCTCAAGCACCATTTGCCGTAGAAGCACATTCTGGAAGAATTACTTTACGAGGACCTCTGGATAGAGAGAATCAACCGTCGTACAGTTTGGTAGTTGCTGCTGCTGATCATGGCACTCCGCCATCAGCAGCCACAGCTAGATTGCAAATTACAGTGCTTGATGCCAATGATAATGATCCTATTTTCGGTGCAACCTCTTATGAGTTCATGGTCGAAGAAAATCAACCTAGAGGTGCAATCGTCGGCAGTGTTAAAGCTCTGGATGCGGATATTGGAGAAAATGCGGATATCAGATATAGCCTCATTCCGGCGAATACCAGCTTTCATATAGATCCTGTTTCAGGTAAATTATTTAAAAGATGTACTATATTTTGTTGAATTTGATCGCCATATTGCGAGACCTTCGTATTGCCTACTATAGAATTGTCGATCGACATTTTCCGTTAAGGAAACTGTTAAAATGTAAAACCGCGAAAGAATTTATGTTCGTATTATGCTACCTAGCGTGGAAACGGCAGTATATCACCATGTCAAAAGCACCTGCAAAGCTCTTTTGTATATAATCTTCTATTTGCCACTATATACGCTTGAAATTCGATTCGCTTTTTATTTTTATTTAACGCCGATATATGAAAAATAATTATATGCACTTTAACATATTTTCGATTTGAAAAGTAAAAGTGGTCTTGAATTCTGCTGAAAGTCTTAAAATCGTGATTTTGTACAATGATCCTGGATGACCTCCGATTACATTTAACAAAAATGCGATAAAGTCGTGCGATGATCGCGCAAGATTAGTTCATTCAATGAGACGCGACTAGCACGTGATACGACTTTAAATTGTGCGTTCATTCAAATGCAAAATGAACGACGGCAATAAAAAAAAAACAATACTATATCATTTCCAGTGAGCTCATAATGAAATCCAGCAACTCGCAGAATACGAACAAGATTCGCGGAATTGTTGTTGAAATTATTCGAAAGCCATTTCTGTACGATGCATATTTAAAATGTCTAATTATACGACTATTTTCAATTTATTTAACTGTTTTTTTTTACATTTATATTAAATTCTAGTTCATTTACACAGTTTTATTCAACTTGCACTGTTTGTTGATTTGTTTGTTTATAATGTCGAAGTGGATTCTTGTAATCGATTTTTAAATCACTTCCCAATATCCAATTGAGTTGAAATTTTGCAAATTTGCTCATACTCAGATTTATCAATTAATTGATCATATTTTGTATACACGTGTGTGTGTGTGTTCATACACTCTTTACATTACTTCTCCCCTATTCCTAAAATTAAAGTTTGGGCGGGACATTACCCTTCCACAATATGCAGTCGGAAGGAAATAGGAAACTTTTGCGTTCACACTTTCATTTTTAATCATAAAAAGTATGAATTTGTATATTCTACGACTAAAAACTTGTATTCTTATTTTTTTAGTACGTCTATAAAAGTGTATTTTTGTTTTTAAATTTAAATCGGAAAATAACTTTCGCGACGTCGTCCTTTGGAAACGTTCCGCCGATTTTGCGTGCATAAGTTTTCGCGCGCTTTTTTTTTTTCAGCCTTCAGCCCCTGAATCGCTGAACCCGCGGTCGTCGAGGGTAATTGCCAAGAGTAGCATCACTGGCATATTCTCAATTGTTTCGAACCCGCAGACAATGAGTAATTTACCGCTTATACGCTTATATTTCACCGGACAACAACGGCGAGGGAATGTTCGCCCTTTTGATCGTACTCGACCGCGGTATGCAAATGGTTCCTTTTCGGATCGGTTAAATGAGTTATTTTCACAATCTTATTCCTTCCACCGCATATATGCTATATATATATATATATATATATATATATATATATATATATATATATATATATATATATACATATCTTTATGTGTGTTTATATACGTAATTGTGCACACACTTTATATATACGTATTAAAGATAATTTATATTATTATTATCTATAATATCTTAATATTCATACTTACTACTTAAATATAACACTCATGTCGACAACTTTCTAGATTAACTTGTTATTTAATTTATAATATGTCGTTTTACTAGTTTTACTTGAAGATTTAATAAATTATATAATTTTAAACATTAGAAGTCTATAAGATTTATTTTAATAAAATATATGAAATGATATGTCTTTTAAAAATTTACAAATATACTTAAAAATTAGAAACCCTGAATATAAAGATTGTTAAATTTTTAATGTTTATATTATATAAATTGTATTTATGATATAATCTAATAGAAAAATATTATCTAAATAGTTTTTTAATAAAATGAAATTAAAAATAGATGAAATATTAATGTTCTCCAATTATATAAAACAGTTCTCTAAAATTTTAATTAATAAAAAACATTCTGAAATCCGTGCTTAAAAATTGGGGGATTCAGATTATCAGCAATCGAATTTTATATTAATCTGTATATAATATAAATAATTTTAAATCATTAATATAAACTTTAATTAAGTAATATTTTTCTCTAAAATAATAATTTTATAAATTATAAATATCAAATCAATATTATTGATATGTATGAAAATTTAAATAATCAATTTCTAAAAATAACTATAATATATTCATTTAATAAGTGGTTCTAGAGATGTCGGTTTATTTACGCACTTTTTCTCATTTGCATTAGAGTAATCAACAGCTTTAAAAAATTACTCATAGTCAAACATATAGCAATCGAAGCTCGCTCGGTTTACTACTCGCATTAAAACGCGCCGCATTTCACAAATGCCTACGCATATTTTTAATATTATTATTTTTTCTCTTCATCACCCCTCTCCCCCTCCCCCCTCCCATCACCCTAACAGCATATTTTTGTTGTTTTTTCCACGGGCACCGTTGTCGCAATGTTTGTCTGTTTGTCCAGCTCGCGGTCCAGTATTGAATGGGTCGATTCGGCCCTTTTCATGTGCCCTTCGGTCGCGGCTTAAAACGTTTGTGGCTTAAAACGCAAACGCTGTCATTAATGTCGTGAGTTCCCTACGAGTCTCCGTGGCCTCAACTTGTTTACCAACGGCAAATAGCCGAACGAAGAAAATCTACGGTCACATCTTTTTCTATCTTCCATTTTTTTTTTTTTTTAACTAAACGATCTCAAATTGAAATATAACCGCAAGATCGACGAAGTATACGCGATGCAGATAAGACTGCGGTTTTCAAACTGTAAAATGTTTGAAATAATATTTCGTTTTTATTATTTATAAAATATTATAATTCAATTATATTTATTGCCATATTACGTAAAATATTTATGAAACAAATTTAATGAATTAGAACTATGATATTATAAAAATTATATTAAATAAAACTTATTTATAATTCAAACAATAAATTAAAAGAAAATTATTGAATATGATCATTTATGACTTAATTTATAACGATATTAGTGTTATTCCAGTGAATTATTAAGTCATAAAACGGTTTGAGAATCGCTGTCATAGATAACCAGGATGTTTGATCTCATTGTGACATTCGACACGCTTCAACAAACTGTTGATTTTCCCAAGCGCATCAGCGTTCTAAATCAATTTTTTCCTTCGTTTCCATCCATTTTTATTTTATTTCGTCCAACATAAACACACACGCTACAAGAGACGAATGAAAATAAATGAAAAAAAAAATAAATAAAATAAAATAAAATCAAAAAGAAAACGTAAAAAAAATCAACAACAACAACATAATCGACTTATAAATTTTCGAATGGAAGTTGTCGCTTTTTTAACACTCGTCAACGATCGTGTTATTTTCTAACGGCGAAGAAAAGAGCTCATCTCTGTCACGATTAGGTGTTAAATATTTATTATCATAATCGTCGCTCATCATGAGGCTGTTTTTTTTCTATATATGTATATTTTATATACGTATGCGCGAGTATATATTTATAAATAAATAAAAACGGAGACAGAGGTGAAGGTCGATCGGATTTGAACTATCAATTTATTTTTTTTTCTTCTTCAACGCAAGTCGTATCATCAAGTGTCATTTGCATGCCGTAAACCAGTCGAAGAATCGGTGACTGTTCCATCGTCACAATATTTGCATTCTAATGTGATAAAATTCACACTTTTTACTATGACATTAATATATATGCAAGCGTCCATTGATTATATTTAAACGTCTTCTGCATAAAAATTCTTTTATGGATTTTCATCATTATGTTCATATAGTTTTAAATTACATAATTTATTGATCGACTTCAGATATACATATTCATATTCAAGATTTTATAATTTTATTGAAAAGTATAATATAAAATATTCTTATATATTACGTAAATTTAGAACTAATATTTATTCATTTAATAATTAACTATACTGTAATTAACGATAGCTAAAGAGATAATATATATATATATATATATATATATATATATATATATATATATATATATATATATATATGCAACGGGTCATTTTTGTAATGTCATTAAGTAACACGAGTGGCATGTTAACTGTTTTGAAAAAAGATAGAGATTGGTCATAAATTTGGCGACTTGGAAATTAAAAAAAAAGAAACTAAGATCCACATGCGGTCTTAACACTTAATTTTTTATACATTTTTATAATTAAATATATATATATATATATATATATATATATATATATATATATATCGTACAATATTTAAAATCATAAATTTATTATTTCTTTTTGCATTTGAATATTATATTTTTTTATTTTATCAATTTATTATTTATAGATATATTTTTTGTATATAATCAATATTATACATTGAAATACTTGTATTTTTATAATTATTGATGTAGTAAAATTTATTTAAATTATAATGAATTTCTAACTCTAAATTAAAAAAAAATATAAATGATATATACATAACTAATAATTTATTTATTCACAAAAAAGTGATTCATTTTATAAAGTAATTTCTATGAGAAATTAAATGTCTATTCCAATTAAAAATTTAATTTATAATGTTTTTTTATTAATTTATATATGAACTCTTATAAAATAACAATTAATAATTAACCAAAATGGATATTTTTCACAGTGCTTCATCATACTTTGAGTCACAATATGTATAACTACTTAGATATTGTATTGGAATCACTTGAATCAACACGTTCTCTCTCATTATTTATTAATATTATTGATAATACGTATTTATCAATCGAAATTCAACATTGTATAAAAGATTTGTAGAAAGAGACAAATCGTCGATAGAATCAATTTATCGTACGATCGTTGGTAGCGCGTATCACTGCTAAAAGAGTGGACGTGAACAAATTCACACCGCAATACCGCAAAACCAGATTTGCATTTTCTAATATAAATATACATATTGTGTGTATGTATAATAGATATGTACGTACGTATTTATGTCCGTGCAAGAAGTGTTATTGTCAGTCAATGACCATGGTCATGGTCGATCGTGATCAATCAACTCGAACGTACACCGGAGCTGCCGATCAACAGACGTACATATTCAATCATTATTATTCAATAAAAATGCCATTACAATTGTACGAGAACGATATTATTAAAGGGAGACTTTAATATAATATAGCGCGTACCACTTTCTAAGAGAGTTTCGGGTGCCGGAAGTCGAACGGATTGTTTTATAATTGACTTTTGATCAGTTTCTGGAATTTCGAAGAATATGTTCCTTTTTTTCTGTTCACTCCTGAAATTTTTTCCTCATCCTAAGGGCAATATTTCGATGAATTGTTGCCGCAGAAAAAAATAAACGATCATCAATCAAGGCGAACGATTTCAATAAGAGGAACAACGCATTATTACCTAATTTTTTTTCTATGTAGGTGTTCCGATTCGTACATTAAATTTAATTGAAATACATTTATAATGCGCACAGTCATAAAAATACATTTACTTCTTCGTCTTATAGTTGAAAAATAATGCGCGCAAATTGATATTCATTAATGCTAAATTTATATGCATTATTTGATTATTATTATTGATTGTTTTTAATTCAGATGATATATCAAGGGAGAAGTTCAATTGACAGTTTCTCTCGCATCGTTGATTTTCATGTTGTAGAAATCAATATTAATCAATATATGATCAATATCTTTGAGAATTATACAAGTTAATACTTATATTGACATTCAAGTCGTTCGTAATAAATGTATATTATAAATGATTTAAAACAAAATTTAAACTATAATTTCACATTTTCGATTAATTTTAAAGTAATTATTTATATAACGGGATGTCCATTATATATCGTAATGGAAATTTCGATATACATAATTAAAAATGTAAAGATGTAGGTTCAAGTTAAACTGTTATACTTATTATTATTCGTCAAGTATTTTTTGATTAAATGAAAAACTATAGAATTTTTCAATATTCTCATGCGAAAGAAGGGGGATCGGTTCGTCGAAATTTAATAAAGTATACAATGTTCATTTATCGAACATCCGCGGACATAATTATCGTCGAATTACATCGAAATGTACGCGCGCATTATTATTATTTATTATAAAGCGTAATCCGCATCAAAAATAAAGGGTAGACGGATGAGAAAAGTGCAATTTTTCATATATTGCGAACTTGAAAATCGTTTAATCGAAAATCGTCGAAATTGCGCGTCGTCCCTACGGGAAAATGACTTTTCGCCAAAGGGTATGATTAGCGTTATTTTCTTATTCCTTTTTCATTTTTAATTTTCTCCCCCTTCGCCGTATCGCCAAAGTAACGGGCGGTCGTTTTTTCGACAATTTCGCTCATATTCGATTTAATTGCGTTCTTTTCTACGTCGAAATATATTATACGTATTATTATAATATGCGATTTTTAAAAACCGACGTCGTTACTGCGACGCCGTCACGTCCAACCAATTTCGTACCGATCGGCTTTCGACAAATTGTGATCGACTCGGTGGAAAAAAAAAAGCACCTCGAAAATATCCATGCGCAGGTAGTCCATTGGTTGGTTGCGTTGTGTGTTGTTGTCGTCGTTTTTTTTATTATTATCATTTTTAACATCCAGATAATCATAGTCATTCCGGAGACCCGACCAAGATTACTTTTATGAATGATAATTTCGGGTTGTTCCTCGAACGTATTTTCGAGAGCGCTCGACTAGAAAAGAGCTTGGCGCGACAAAATGTTTCTTTTCCATTTCAAAATGAACGTTATAGATATTTTTATATCTACAAAATCATTTTTTATCCACCAAATATCCAGGAAAACTCATGAATTTTTTAAAAATAACATTTAAGAAAAAAATATATCTTGTTTTCTACGATACGGATTACAATTTTCAATTTTAGTTCGTAACTATTATAAAATTATTTTTTGAAGTGGTAAATAAAATTAATATTGTGCTAATAATCATTTTATTGTAATACGAATTTAATTGTATTATATTAATACGCAATCAGAACTTGATTTCTTAAGAATAAAATTAATGCATTGTAATTTATAAAAGATAAAATCAATTAATAAAGCAAGTCCAAAAATATGTAAAATTTTAAAATTGTCATTATTTTATTGGTTAATCAATTTAAATTTATTAAATATTTTTATTGTTAAAACCGATTTTCTCAAATAATTTTATAATTTTTATTGCAACAAATTTTAAACGGTAATATAATATATATTTTGGTTTTAAAATAAAATCATATAATTTTATGTGAATTTATACCATAAAATTTGTGGATTGGAACGTTAAAAAGTATATTTCTTAATAAGCACACAAATAAAAAAAAAGACAAAAAAAGTACATTTGAAATATCACGTTTATAGCGTCTTTCGAATTTTTGATGTTAAAATTGAACCACAATATCGTTTATGGCTTGTAATGATCCTTATACACAGTCATATAAAAAGGACTAGTTTTATTATTAGAACGATTCGTCTTTTTTCCCTGTTCACCAATGTTTCAATGTCGGTGTTTTGTGAGCACGAAAACTTCGATTTTATTGCACTTACGTATTACAAAGTAAATTTTGAAATGAAAATAATTTTATGTTGACCGCGGTTTTTACTGCCGGTGCTTGAAACGCTCTTCATTTATCGATATGCTTGTTTTGATTTCATTTCTTCAAGTGCGTCATTTATGCGCTCTTCGTGTTTGAAGTCATTCTGATGTTTATTTTATTTATTTATTTTCATTTTTTATTTTAGGCGAGATTGTCACAAAAGAACCGCTCGATAGAGAAACTCGTGCAAAGTATGAATTGGTTGCGGAAGCTCGCGATCAAGGGACACCTGCAAGAACCGCTCGAGTGTTAGTCCATGTAACTGTTACGGATGTAAACGACAATGCTCCAGAAATGGTAGATCCTCGTGAGGATTCTGTAAGCGCTCGTGAAGAACAACCACCCGGCACCGAAGTAGCAAGAATTAGAGCTATCGATAGAGATCTCGGTGACAATGCTTCAGTAACGTATTCCGTTCTGAAGGGTCGTGATTCTGATGGCTATGGAGTATTCACCATTGATCCAGTGACTGGGGTCATAAAAACCACAACCGGTTAGTAATATCATTTTAATAATTCCGTTCAGAGAGAAATTTCCTTTGTCAATTATTCAAATCAGATGTTATCATATTTTGTTTATGAATGTCATACTGGACACGGAAAATTTAATCTATATAATAAATATGTAACAGTTATTTGTTTATAGAAATATATTTAAATATTTAATATAATTTGTTTACAGTTTTGGATCACGAAGAACGTGCAATATACAAATTAACAGTAGCTGCAACCGATGCTGGGAAACCTCCTAAACAAACCGTCAGATGGTTACGTGTAGAAGTTTTAGATTTGAATGATAACCGGCCAACTTTCACCAGTTCAAGTTTGTCATTTTCGGTAAATATATTTATATACGTTATATAAAAGTGATAATATTTTTGATAATTCTTACATATATTTTTTTTTGTTTTGCAGATCAAGGAAGATGTGAAAGTGGGACACGTTGTAGGTTCCATAGCGTGTACTGAACAGTCGGATCAAGAAAATCTGATATCAGGACGATTAAACAGACACGTTACGTACACATTGATCAATTTAGGTGGCGAACAAGCTTCAGGGGCATTTGACATAGATAGGAGTACTGGTTCTTTAGTAGTGGCAAGACAGCTAGACAGGGAAACATTAGGAGAATATCGTCTAGAAGTTAGAGCCCTTGACACTTCAGCTACTAACAATCCACAAAGTAGTGCTGTCACTATTAAAGTAGACGTAATTGATGTGAACGACAATGCTCCTAAATGGCCAATGGATCCGATAGTTATTCACGTGTCGGAAGATACAAAGATTGGTTCTGTTATTTATAACTTCACAGCTACCGATGCTGATTCTGGATTGAATGGCGAAATTCACTATAGTTTAGCTTCACAGTCTCCTAACGGGAATCCGATATTTGCTGTTGATTCTTTAAGAGGAACTTTGACATTATTAGGATCATTAGATTATGAAAATTTAACAGAATATACACTTATCGTTAAGGCTACCGATCAAACGACCAATACTTCTGAACGTTTGAGTTCAGCAGCTACAGTACGAATTATAGTGACAGATGCTAATGATAATTCACCAGTTTTTATTTCCCCTACTTCAAAATTTATTAAAATTAACGATGGTTCACCTGTCGGTACTACCATATGTCGAGTGATAGCAGTTGATGCAGATTCTGGAGATAATGGAAAAGTTTCTTATGTTATATCAAGCGGAAATGAAAATGGAAAATTTATTATCGGTTATGATTCCGGTGTAGTAACTTTAGCTAGATCACTTTTGTCTTCCGATAGTGGAAAATTTGTATTAAATATAACTGCAAGTGATCATGGAAAAACAGTATCCCATCAAAACTATACTGTTTTACAATTTGTTGTACAAGGATCGTCTGATAATCCGCCAAGATTTTCAGAGTCGATATATCACGTAAATGTGAGTGAAGATCATCCAGTTGGTAGTTTTTTGACTAAAGTGTCAGCGAAACCTTCTCCTAGTAATGCAGGTATGTGAAGTGTTTTTAGAAATATTTATTTATTATAAACATATAAAATATTAAATTAATTAATTATTTTCAAACAGGTGGTAACATAACTTATTCGATCCCTTCTGGTGTTGGTGATGATAAATTTACAATTGATCAACATGGAGTTATAAGATTACGGGGAGCATTAGATCGTGAAGAACAGAATTTTTACACCGTTCCAATTTATGCAATGGAAGGAGACTCTCGATACGATACTGCTTTATTACAAATTAATGTATTAGATGTTAATGATCATTCTCCAGTATTTAAACCCGGTACTTGTTATCCATTAGCGATACCTGAAAATAGCGAATTTTCTGTAATTCACACCGTAGTTGCTAGTGATATGGATATAGGAACAAACGGAGAAATAACATATTCAATAACAGGTAAATATATTCGTCACTTGAATTTTTAAAGAATTTTAATTTTCGATTTGTTTATATTTATGTTTATATTTTAGGTGGAAATTTTGGAAATATATTTAGTATTGAAGCTAGAAGTGGTGCATTAGCAGCTAGGCCATTGGATAGAGAAACGCGAGCGCGTCATTGGGTAGTAGTAACGGCCCAAGATGGTGGTTCACCACCTCGTCACGGCACGTGTAATATAAGTGTGACGGTTGAAGATTTGAATGATAATGCCCCGCGTTTCGACAAGGAATCATATTCGGCAACAGTCCCAGAAGATGCTCCATCAGATACGAGCGTTTTGAGGGTTCACGCCACAGATCCAGACATCGGTTTGAATGCCCGTATTCTCTATTCATTGGCTAACGAAAGCCAGTGGTTGTTCAGGATCGACAATCGCACCGGAGTCATCACGACTGCTGGGTAAGTACGAATTCAATTTGCGGTCACAATTTACCACCGGTCTCCTTTGCCACTGTCCGTGTTTTTCGAGGACGTTGACTCCGACGACTGTGCAAATTCGACCAGAGTACTTTCAGAGGAGACAGCGGCTTTCTGTATGCGGAAAGTTCGCGCAATATGCAAAGTATGCGTTTGTCGTCGCCGTTTAACTCAAAACGTTCAACAATGCCGCTGTTTTCTTTCAGCAATGGTCATTGTGCCGCTACTGTGTTGTGTCTCATGCTTTGCGAGCCATCACTAATCAGGGTTGACGTAGACCGACATAAATTGAAAATTATTCTCTATTCCTTATATTTAAATTGACATTCAACATTTTGAAATTGAAGTAGATCATTAATTAAATATAATTATTAATAATAATATTTTATTATTTCAGGATATTTGATCGCGAGAGTCAGAGTGTTTATGATTTCTTAGTGGTGGCAACCGATGGCGGTAAATATGACGCTAAATCCCAAACCGTTCCCGTAAAAATAACAATTGGAGATGTCAACGACAACAAACCAGTCTTCGCCAAATATCCCTTCGCTGGACAAGTCGGAGCCCTTTCTCAACCGGGTCAAAGTCTGTTAAAAGTAATAGCGACCGATGCCGATTATGGAACCAATGCTGAAATCGTTTATAGCCTTATCAATGGGGATGCAAATTCGAAATTCAGAATTAATCCAAATACTGGTGTTTTAAGTGCGACTCAAAGTTTAGCTAGTGAGAATGGCAAGTTGATACATTTAGAAGTGTTGGCAAGAGACAAAGGGAATCCTCCACAGAATGCTACTGGTCTGATTGAGCTCAGAGTTGGAGACATGCCCGAAGGAACAGCAACGTTACATTTTCAAAATTCTTCATATACAGTGTCGTTAATGGAAAATGCTCCAGTCGGTAAAGAAATTTTACAAGTATCCGCTGTAAGAAGTGATGGAAGACGACAGAGAATAGTCTATAGTTTTGGGAGTGGAAACGAAGATTCAACATTCGATATAGATTCCAATAGTGGCATAATACGTGTTTCAAACTCTGAAGGCCTAGATTATGAACAAACACCCGGTCCACGACGTCGTCTAGTAGTTGTTGCGAAAGCGGAAGGTTCTCCAACTTTATATGGTTATTGTGATGTATGGCTTCAGCTTCAGGACCAAAACGACAACGCACCGCGTTTTACGCAACAGCAATACACGGCCAACGTGTGGGAGGGCAACACTAAAGGCACTTTCGTGATGCAGCTTTCCGCAAAAGATGCCGACGAAGGTGCGAATGCGAGGGTGTTATATCATATCGTCGACGGAAATCACGACAACGCTTTCATCATTGAACCTGCTTTTTCCGGATCCGTTAAAACGAACATAGTGCTTGACAGGGAGATACGAGATAGTTACCGGTTGACCGTTATTGCTACCGATGGCGGAGCCCCTCAACTCACCGGTACGGCCACGCTCAGAGTTCACGTGGTGGATGTCAACGATAATCAACCAACGTTTCCTCCAAGATCACCAGTTTCAATCTCCGAAGGTAAGCTCCATGCAATTAACGTTGTTACCTCTCTAAAGCTGTTAGATAGTGCGACGCGTCAATATCTATTTGCAAGTATCGTGTTTTGTTTACGTTCAATTCAAGAATTTTTCGATTGAAAAAGCCTGTTAATCCCTCGTGTTTATTTTATTTTCTTTCGACATTCTCAATATAAATAGATTTAAAACCCTCGAATGTAACAGACATAAGCAAACATTATTGATGATATATTTCGTTGAGAACCAAAAAATCGGTCTATTTTATTTGTTGATGGCTATGTAAACCTTCCAGAATGCCATACATTACCTGCGATCGTAAAACTTCAAATATTTACAAATAAAATTTATAAACATTAAAATATATCAATATAAGACCGGTGTATTTAGAGCATTATATGAATCATAAATTATCTAAAAAAGGGTCAGTTCATCATATAGTATATGAATTATGATTGTTTTTTTTTATGGAGAAGTATTTTTTTTTTTGGTTTTATATAGACGAATAATATCATTAGACGAAATAGTTTGGGAAGCGTTGTCCGTCGAATTCCAAGCGAAAAATCCGAACCGGAAAAGATGGTAGATGTGGTGCACACACGCGTTCACGCACACGCACAACGCACACACGAAACGTACCAACGTTGCACCGGCTCCGAATATTTATATCGTAAACAGATGGAATATATCTTAAAAGCAAAATCACATTGTCGCTGCGTCCGAGCAAACAGTTGTCTTGACTTTACGTGTTTGCTTTTTCGCGGGGGTGAGAAGCCAAGAAACGAGGCGGCGGCGAGAGGGGAGAGGAACGATGAGGTTTCTCGTGTTTGCGCTTTTAAAGCATGTCATGGTGTCGACTCGGAGACGAAGAGCTTTTCCGAAAAACAGAATTCACCAAGTAGTGCTAGCTTTGTCCGCTATGTCATCATACTAAAAATAACGTTTCATTTTTCATATGAATGCGAACAATTTGAAATATTACAAAAATAGTATAAAAATGAACATTCTAATTTTTAAATATAACACGTTTAACCCTTGGCATTACAGCGTTTTTGGCGAATTTTCAACTCCTAACTAAAAACTTTTGCATTTTTACATTTTACATAATTCTGCTGTTTAATAGTTTTATATGGAATATATGGATTTAATTTAGGAAAAAACATTATTCGCCATCATTTCAGAAACTATCTTAAAAAACGTATATTGAGGTATATTGATCCACAGTCTTTTTAGTAAGCCTTCTAGCAAGATTGTCAAGTTTGTATTTCAATACCGAAAATGTAGTTCGGTTCGTGATTACGTGATTGCCGACTAATTTAAAATAAGAAAATCCTCTATTTAAAAGTGTCATTTTACACTTCATAATATTATACAGAAAGAGTATGGTAATTCGTTACAAAAAAAAAATAATATAAATATTTATTCAAGTGGTGATCAAACGGCATCTCTCGACTAGCAAAACGTTAATAATTTATAATATCGATATATGTGTATATTTACTTGTATTCAAGATTAAATTTTGATATTTTTTCCGAATTTTTCATCGAGATGAAAACAATGTTTGTTCGTCCGCACTTTACACTTACGCACGAAGCGTGCGTTTTATTGTCTTTTTACCGCGTTGTTTATTTGTTTATTTTTTATTTTATTTTAACGACACGAATGACGTTGCTCGTCTATCGAATTTCTTTTCGGGCGAATCGTTTTGTTTCCCGTGCGAAAATTTATATCGATTTTCAGCTGAGAGGCGATCGATCGATGTCTTTTGGTCCTTTCGCGGCGATGGAATGCGGCCCCCTCGCGCAAACTCTGACAGCAGGACGACGACGACTACGAAAAGATCCTTTTTGCATACGAGGTATCCGCCGGTTTGCCTTTCGATTTCGGCGACAAGATTAAATAAAATACTGCCTCGTTTAAATTTATTTATTTCCTTATATTTATCGGCTGGTATTGCCGATTCGCAAGGGCGGCTCGTATTTTCTTCACCTTCCACTTTTGCGCTGCGAACGCGTTTTTCGCATCGATATTCGAGAATGCGTTTTTAAACATATAATTTCAGGCTTTTTAAAATACACGTATTAACATACAAAACATCTATAGCTTTCTTATTTATATAAAATTGAATAGAATTCAGTTCAGGATATATTAACTCCATGCATTCAAAAGGTACAAAAGGTAAAATGTTCGGTCATCTCTTAGATTAATACGAAAACTCATACTCTTTATAATATTATAAAATATAAAATGATACTCTTTTAAATAGAGACAAGATTTTCTTATTCAGTATTAAAAATCTGAAACGTTTTTTTGTTAAAATTTTTAATCCTTATAAACACGAAATGATAAAATATTGTGTGGATCAGTATACCTCAATGTATTGTTTTTTTAAAAAAAATCTAAAATGAAACTTTAATTTATAAAAGCATTCATTATTTTTTTTTGTATAATAATTTTATATTTGGAGTAAAAAATTTACACGAAACATCTCGAGAGCAGAGTATAATATTAAAATTACATGATCCAAAATATTTAAAAAATAAGATCAATATTAATAAAAATCCGAGAAAAAAAAGCTGTTAAAAATGAATCCCTTTTATGCTCGGTTAAAGAAATGTAAAAAAAATAAATATGTAAATAAATAAAACATCTCCGGATTCGCGTGCGTATATACGTTTGTAAGTATGTAATTCGTAATTCGATGACTAAACGCGGATTTATAGCGCGAGAAAAATCGTCGACCCTTCTCTCGCATTCGCGAATAAAGGCGGCTATTTTATTGTGAGTTCCATTTGCGAACGAATCGCACTCGCAATAATTCATTTTGCATAATCGGTTTCGCATTTAAATTTTATTGTTAATACGAAACGTTATTTTCTTTTTTTTTTCAGTTTTATTTCATCTTTAGCCCTAACTTAAAAAAAGTATGTTTTTTTAAATAAATTAAAAATTTATAATTGATATAATAAAAAAGTATGTCATATATAGAATTTAATTTGTATTAAATATGATATTGAACATTTTCATTTCTCATTGTTTTATTATTAATAGAAATCGTGTGATTAATATTGTTTTATTAACAATGAATACGACTTTTTCAGCATTAGCAATAGTTAACATAAAAAGCATTATTATTGATTTTATTGTTTTAACCATATTAAAATAATTGTAAATGCATATCATGTCGTACAAGTGCATTCGCGTATAAAACATTCGACGCATTTAAACCTTTCGAATATTTTGTAATTATATATATATATATATATATATATATATATATATATATATATATATGCTTTGCAAACATTAAAATGGTAATTAGCTTAAAAGGTCGTTTAAGTAATTGTTCTTTCGAGAAAATTCAATAGGAAAAGTTGTAAATTTCCACGTCGCACTTTAATGCAACGCGCTGATGAATATATTGCATTCTCAATTAATGGAATTTTAATGGAAACTTTGAATTCAGTTCAGAGAAAACGCAACAATGTATAACATAAAACAAATTCACGTGACATTTACAAGAATTTATATGTGCAAAAAGTCAGATGTATGGCATCAAAATGGAAAGGAGATGACCATAGATAGAAAAAAGATTTTTGTTATATTTATAATTTTGTCTTTTTTTAGTATCTTAGATCATATATTACAAATATAAAAATCATTTGAACAATACGCGTAATTTTCATATATAATTGAGTTACATTCGAAACTTTTTTTTAATAACATAAAAAATGTACTATTTGAAAAGTTGTTTTAATTTATTAAATTTAATTTTCAGCCACTTCAGTTGGCACCGTCGTAACAACAGTAACAGCCAACGACGTCGATACAAATCCAGCTCTGACATACAGCATAGTCGAAGATGAAAACGACGGAGTTTTCAGCGTGGATCGTTTCAGCGGCAGAGTTGTCCTCAGACGTCCTTTGGATGCTGAAGAACAAAAGGAGTACAATTTGAAGGTTGCCGCTTCCGATACAGCTCACGTTGCTCGTACAGTACTTACACTAAGGGTCACTGATGATAATGATAATGCTCCAATATTTCAACAACCTGCCTACAGTGCCCTTTTGCCAGGTAAATTATAATAATTAAAAAATTATTATGTTATCAATATTTTTTTATTCAAATTACGATTTTAGTTTAGTTGTATTGTATCTTATATATCCCCTTAGGTAATTTTATAATTCATTTTTTTACAAACGTTTTATGATTGCGGAAGAAAGATAATACGCGGGAATATTTAGCACTAAAAGCGTCGAAAATCATTTTAACGGTATAAGCTTAGAATATAATAAAACACGGAAAATATGCAAATCGAGAACCTAACGATGTCGAAGATATACACACATACATACATACACAACCGAGAAAGGGAAAAAAATTATGGCATTAATAAGATATATGTTCCATAATTTAATCAGTCGTCGCGGTACCTCCATAGACTTTGAATGAAAGCGGGGAATTCACGTTTATTTTTTTATCGATATATTATCGAGATTGTTATTTATGCGAAATTCAACGCTGAAATATTACAAATCAATTTAGCGATTTGAGAGTGAATAAAAGATCTATAAAAAAATTATATATATATATATATATATATATATATATATATATATATATATATATAAATATATATATTCTACAATAAAATACAAGATCGATTTGGCATCCGGAGTCGCAGCACTAGTGAATACGTATACGTATTATATAGGTAGTAGATATGCAGGTTTTATGCGATTCAACTTTCGCAATAGGAATTATATTTCATTCCTAAGATAGTCATAATTCTATGATATTTGACATTGTCAGGTTAGATAAGATATATTTATTAATTCATTATTATAATGTTTCCATTTGCAATTTTTACACAAATATAATACTTTTTTTTTTTGAAAGAGATTGAAGTGTAAATAAATACAGATTGTCGAAAGTAGAGATACAGCCGTATATGAAAACATTCGTAAAATTTATCCGAATGCGTTCGTGTGTAAGCGCGACACAATAAATAAATAATGGCGAATATCTTGCGAAAAAATCTGGTCTCGTCTAGCGAATTTCTCGAGATCTTTACGCGATGACGCGCTTTTGGCGAACGTCGCTAAGTTCCGACCGGTTTCCTTGTCGGTTGTCGGTTCGCGAAATTGAATTTTGTTGCCCTCCAGGAGGACCCGCCTTTCTTGTCCTCGTTGTCGTCCCCCTCGGTCCACCTCCTGTTTTTGGATCCTCACCGGTGTGTGTCTGTCCAAGTGAGAGCTTTGATCCGGCTTCTTTTCGAGCGGTTCCCTCCCGCACACCGGATCAGTCTCTTCTCTCTTTATCTTTGTGGTGTCAATTCCAGTTTGGAAAGCGGGGACAACATGTCTACTAAAAACCAGTTTTATAAAGCTCTCCTCCGTCCAAATTATAAAATCGTCCAATTTTGTTTGTTCTTTTGGCGTTGTTGAAATGTTTATTTTTTTCTCCGGCGTTTTTTATTCGGTTCGTTTTACTTTGTTTAAGTTTTTATTTCTCCTCATCCTCTCGTTCTCGTCCTCCTCCTCGTTCACCTCGTACGCTCCCTCATCGACTTCTCCATCTCGTCATCTTCTTCTTCTTAGTCGTCGGCTTGGATTCTCAGATTATTTTGTTTTTGGAATTTTTTCCATTGTTTTTGTTTCAATGTGCGCGAACTTTGCCTCTTTTGTTTATCGATATTTTCATTATTTATAATCAAAAACAAACATTTCAATATTAAAACGATTCATTGCCCAAGTTTAAACGCTAACTAAATATTATATTTAAAAATTTCAAACTGGTCACATTCCAGGTATTATATTGTATCAATAATGAAATATAATATATAATGTTATAAACCCTTTAGAATGGCATAATTAAGATATACGCGATAAATCTAATAAAACGATATAATGTTTCCTATATCAATATTAACTATATTCCGATGCAGAAATGTGTAGCACGATTCGCATTTACATTTAAGAGAAATACTATAAAATGTTAACGATTTCGCCTCAATATTATAAAATAAAATAAGACAGTTTTCTGCTAATAATAAAAAAACAAGAAAAGGGTTGCTCTCTAGAGTTATAACTATATATATCAATTACAAAGTTACATTATTTAATTGGAAATGTTGAGCATTGATTACGAAAAATTTATAACCTAATAACTAATTTAAAATTTTTATTACTTCCTCATATTATCGATGAAAATTAATATTTTCTAAAAAGATCATGATGATTTATGAATATTCGATTATTATTTAATATATTTATTTTTATTTTCTTGCAGAAAGCGATAACGTAGCTGAAGTAGAAATATTGCGAGTGAACGCCACAGATGCTGATAGTGAAGAGAATGCAAGAATTTCATATAAATTATTGAAACCCGTTTTTGGTGTAAGGGTTGTTCAGGAAACAGGGGCAATTTTGGCAACGAGAACTACATCTACTTCTGCACTAAATTTAGCAGTTATTGCTGAAGATTCTGGAAAACCACCCAAAAGATCGGTCGCTGCTTTACGTTTACGTGTTCCAGCACCAACTCAAACCAGGCATATTTTTGCTAAAGATGATCATAGGTAAAATATCAACACTCTTTCTATTTCTACTATTATTCCATTTATAATCAATTTAATAATAAATTCTATTTTTTTATTATTTTAGAATCACTTTATCAGAAAACACTCCAAAGGGAAAAATATTTCTACGAATGGGTTCCATACAAAGAGATTTTGACAAATCTGATATTGAATTCGCAATAATGAGCGGTAATAATGATGGAGTTTTCGATATTGCCAGTCCAGATGGTGCTATTTTACTTGTGAAATCTTTAGACCGAGAATTGGTAGATTCTTACACTCTTAGAATTACCGCTAGGGAAATAGCAAGTGGTTCGGGTATAGAAGAGGCAGCTTCTTCAATCACTGTTATTATAACGGTGTCAGATTATAATGATAATGCTCCCGTATTTGTTCCTGGAAATTATAAATATACAATTAGTGAAGGAACTCCGATAGGAAGCACAATAGTAAAAATTTCAGCGAAGGATGCTGATATTTCAGGGAGTCCTAATTCAGAAATATTGTATGATATTACTTCTGGAAATGACTACAGATTATTCAAGATTGACAAATCTACTGGTTCTATAATTGTCAATAATACACTTGAATATGATGATGGAGTAAATGAATACAGTTTGGTTTTACGTGCTTGTGATAATGGGATACCAACTTTGTGCACGTTAAAGAATTTGCAAATCATTTTGACTGATGAAAATGACAATACACCACGATTTCCAGTATCTGAATATTTTGAGTTTGTTGGAGAAAATGAACCAATTGGAACTACTGTATTTACAGCACGCGCTACCGATTTAGATAAAGGCATCTTTGGAACGTTAAATTATTCCATAGTATCTTCCGCATCCAGCGGTTATACTAATAGTGATGATTCTTGGAAATTGTTTAAAATAGATGCATTAACTGGACAAGTGACTACTAACACGATATTTGATTATGAAACTAAAAATCGGTATGCGTTTACGCTAAAAGCTAGTGATGCTGGTGGCAAAACTGCTAGCGTACGGGTTAGAATTGAAATTGAAAGTAGAGATGAATTTCATCCCCAATTTACAGAACAAACGTACAGATTTACATTGGCGACACCAAAATCTGGAGCTTTACCGGTTGGTTATGTAGTTGGTCATGTTATTGCCACTGATAGAGATAAAGGTGCAGATGGTAGAGTAGTGTATCAAATAACTACCCAACATCCATATTTTAAAATTAATAGGACGACTGGAGCATTGATTGTCAAGAAAAAGTTAGATAATGCAGCTGCTACATTAGAAGCCGGAAGGGATATAATTCTGGTTGTTACTGCTAGCTCTGGAAGACAAGGATCGCTAACAAATATGACAGTGGTAGAAATTGCTTTGGATCCTTTGGCAGATCCTAATACTAACTTAATTTCGGAAAATTTAAACAAAACTACAGTGGCAGCATCTTCAGGTGGATTAGCTGATTGGGCTTTAGGTTTACTTATTGCTTTGATATTAGTAGTAGCTTCCTTTGGAGGAGTATTTTTGTATTTACATATGCGAAATAGACGTCATAAAAAGGGAAATAAACCAGGACTTAGTTCTGATACTGTAGGAAGTTCCAATAGTTATGTTGATCCTAGTGCTTTTGATACTATTGCAATAAGAGGAAGTAATACTGTAACAAGCACCACTGGTCAATTTGCTCCACCAAAATATGATGAAATACCACCATATGGACCTCATACAGCAAGTTCCAATTCAGGCGCTGCCACTACTTCAGAGCTTTCTGGTTCTGAACAGTCAGGTTCCAGTGGTAGAGGATCTGCTGAAGATGGTGAAGATGGAGAAGATGAGGAAATAAGAATGATTAATGAAGGTCCATTACAAAGAGATTCAGGTATCCATAGACAAACTGATGATGTTGATGATGACAACCTTTCAGATGTTTCTGTACATAATACTCAAGAATATTTAGCTCGGTTAGGAATAGTAGACACGGCAACTACTGGAGGTGCTTCAACTTCTTCGCGAAGATGTTCAGAAAGTGTAGGTGTAGGAAGCGCAAAAGAAGCTTTACTACATCATGCTGGTGTACCGCTGGACCAATTGCATATGTTCGATGAAGATGCTGCTAATGAAAATGATATAACTAATTTAATATATGCCAAATTAAATGATGTGACTGGTAGTGATCGGGGAAGTAGTACAGGAGAAGTAGGAGCCGCTGTTGAACGTGCTATGGGTTTAGGTGCTTTTGGTGTACCAACAGGTGATCCAAATGTAGCACCAACACAAGGACCTTCTATGAACGGTAGTTTAAGTTCTATAGTTCACTCTGAAGAAGAACTCACTGGTAGTTATAATTGGGACTATCTTTTAGATTGGGGACCGCAGTATCAACCTTTAGCTCATGTATTTTCTGAAATAGCTAGGTTAAAAGATGATACTGCATCTGTACAAAGTGGAAATAGTGGAACATCTAGTGCCAAAGGAAAAGCACCAGCACACGCTGCTGGTGTTAAAGGAGCACCACCGCCATTATTGACTAGTGTTGCACCTCGTAGTATTCCAGCGCCAGCTTTATCCGGAAGAGCTGGTGCATTATTATTACCTAGATCACCAATAAGTCACGATACGACTACAGGTGGTTTTTCAACGTCGGCAGCAATGTCACCATCATTTTCCCCATCGTTATCTCCGTTAGCAACTAGGTCTCCTTCTATATCACCTTTAGTTCCACCGGGTTTACATCATCCGAGAGGTCACAAACCGCATCACACACTTCAGGATACAACGCTGCGGATATAATTCGAACAATTATTAGCAACAAATTGATCTTACGTGAACATTTTTAAATAATAATTTAATGTGATGTAAATAGTGAAACACCGTAGTAGTATTAATAATGTGAAAAAACGTGTAAAAAGTTTTTAATTATCGCTAGCAGACAGTGAAACGAAAAAGTATTCCTTTTAGTTAATTAATTGAACCTGTGAATATTTTTAACGAATAAGAAGTGATCTGTGAATGTAAATATTGTTAAATCTATTAGTATACGACATGTTTATAGAATTTTAGTAAATATAAATTTAACTCAAAAGACTGCCATGTTTTGTAAAGTGTATCGATTCTATAATGATAATGTCGTGATTTTTATTATATATATAAAATGCATGTCTTCTTAAATTGAAAGACATTATAAAATGTAAATAGTATGCATGCGGACATGTTGTCTGTTAAATATAAATTATTTTCTTGTAATCGAAACAATTCATCCTCATAAATGTTATTATAACATTTACATATATAGCAAAAGTTGATATTATTAACTAGACAAAGTATTATCTTTTTTACGGTATATAAATTTTTCAAATATATCGAAATGATTTAAAAAATAATAATAATTTGTATATTGTAGTAACAAATATGTACTAAATCGTTCACTTGTAATTATTTATTTACTTTGTTAAAGTCTTAAAATCTACTTATAAAAATAATATTATATTTATTTGTCAATTGCTAGATGTTTATTTACTTTGAAAGGTTAATTTATCAACTTTTATTGTATGTATTTATATGTGAGTGTGTAAATTTTAAAACATTTTGTATCAAATACAAAACGTTTAATAGATATACATCCATATTTATTTATATTAAAAAATACTCAAAAGAAAAAACATCTTTAGAAAATTATATTTTATTTTTTGTAATTATTTTTTGTACATCAAAATTAATTGTAATTCGCAATAATATTCTCTACCAGAAACCGACAATTAAAATTTTATTTTTTTTTACATTTTGATCATATTTTAAAGATTATAATGTCGTTGAAATGAATGCATATAAATATGTACTTAATATGAATCATTTTAAAGAATGCTGTTTTAATTTGTAATTGAGAATGTGATAAAATCATATACATTGTATTATATAATTTCGTATAAACGTTTTAGATCAAATAAAAAACTTCGTCCAATTTTATACATATATAATAGAAAATTTCTGTTTTTTTAACAACTACAGGGAAAAATTAATTAAAACACTTTTATCAATTACAAATAACCAGTCATCAGTCAATAATTATATATATATATATATATATATATATATATATATATATATATATATATTAATTTAGTCAATTCTGTCAACAAATTAATGTATTTGTTGCTTTTTTTTTTACAATAATTATATAACATAAAATTTATATTAATTTTATGGCAAATTTGTTTACACAACATATGGGCTTTAATAAAAATAAGTGAAAATTATTATAATGAAAAATATTATTCTTTCTATAATAATGATGTAATGCTGTTGTTTGCCATACGATTGAGAAAACAATCAAAATTGAACTACAATCATTGTACAAATTTTTTCTACTGTAGTTTATTATACAGAAGAAAATAGAAAAATAAATAAAACATGAAAATAAACCTTATTTTGTTTTATTGCTGGTCCTCTTTTATAATGATATGATAAAAAAATGATTACAACTGACATTTATATTGTTTAAAAATATATATTATTAACATTTGAGTCTGTCAGAATCGCATTTTTATTGGTGTTTATTCATAAAATGAAATATTACATGTAGTCTTTTTTTTTATGTTTGACACTCATTTGCATACGTTTTATATAACATTAGATAATAAAACAATTTATTAACCAGTGGAGTGATTGAAATTTTATAAAAGAAATTTTTGACTTTAAAGTGGGATGGATTTAAGGTTTTTCATTGAGTTATATTATTAGAAAAATGTTTTTTTTTAAGATGGCGCAAAATTTTTAATATACGTTATATGTATATTAAAATGGATATCTTTCTGAAAAATATTACATAATCTTACTTAAATTATTTCTATAGAAGTAAAAACACAGTTTATACAAAAGTTACATTAAGAATATCAGACTATTTTAATGTATATATTACAGAAATGTTATTTATTATATAAAGCATTTATATATATCACTCATTTTTAATTAAATAATTGAACGATATTTTATCAATGAAAATTCGTTTCAAGTCTATTTTATATAAATGAATTTTTAATGTTTTTTTTTTGAATATGTATATTTATGTAAATGAAATAGAAGTTATAAAAGTATGAATTTGACACAATCTGATATTTTTTTTACAATACTTAACTTTATAATACTGATTATTGGTTTAACAAGTTTTGTGATTTTGTGCATGAATAGTATTCATTTCTACAATAGCCGTATCTGGACTTCCAGGCTCTCTACTTTGAAGATTATGTTTGTCGCAGTCAGTTGCTAATAAATTAGTTGAAATAGAATCCTAAATTAAAATAAAATACGATTAGTTGTTATACTATATGTTAAAAAAAAAATTATATATAATTTTTATAATAATCATACTGGATGTAAATTTGCATCATCACAGGCCATCAATTCTTTTTTGGAAAGATGTTCCACTATTGCTGCAGCATAACAATCACCAAGCATATTGTTTGTAGTTCGAATTCTATCTCTTTAAAATAAATAGTAAGATTGATTGATTAAAATTAAAAAAATAGTATTTTGTCTATCTTAAAAAAAACATACAAAAACCAGTCAATGGCAAAGAGAAGTGTTACATCTTGTGTTGGTGCATTTATTGATGATAAAATAATAAGAAGTAAAACAAGTGCAGCACTTGGAACACTGGCTGAAGAAAATGAAGAAGCGGTAGATGTTAATCTAAATGAAAAATTATATATAAATCAATAACAATTAGTCGATGATAATTTAAATATAGTAACTAACTTACAATATAGTTAATAGTTCACTAATTCCGAGATGAATTCCATTCATTTGAGCAATAAATACACTTGCCGATGCTAAGAAAATCGCAGCACCGTCCATATTGATATTGCAGCCAATTGGTAATACAAATCTTGTAATTCTTGGATCCACTTTTAATTTATCTGTCATACACCGGAATGTGACTGGTAATGTAGCAGCTCTTTAAATAAACAATTTAGAGAATTTATTTTTATTTTTTATTTTATAACCAAAGGAACAAAATCAGTAAAATTAAATATTTTTGTACGTTGAAGCGGTTGCTGCTGCAGTGAGAATTGCTTGTATCAAACCTAAGTAGAATTTATATGGATTTTTCCTGATTATTACAAAATATATAAGTTGCATAATAACTAGTTGATAAGAAAACACCCCGATTGCTACTGTTAATGTGAATAAACCCAATTGTGACATCACTAAACCTATGAACAAAAATAAATGTAATAAAATGAAATATAATATGTATATGTAAAATAGTTATAATTACAAACCAAGTTCTTTTACGCCTAAAATTTTTCCCGCTATAACGCTACCAACGCCTACTGGTGTTAACCACATGATTCCAGTAACCATCTTCATTATAACTTCAAAAATGATTGAAAAAAAATTCACAACGACTTTTCCTCTTTCACCCAATGTACCCAAAACAGATCCAAATACAAAACAAAAGAAAACAATTCCAATTGTATTCGTTCCTGATCTAAAATTTTTTAATAATTTACAATATAAAGATATATGAGAAATATATTATATTTCACTGATATTTATTCACCTATAGTTGATAGTTCTGACAGTTTCATTTGATAAAACACCACTGATATTAGAATTAAATGTATTATTTTGAATTGACTTTTCATTAACGGGAATGTATACGGTATGAGCCTGTTGAAATGCTGCTTGGAACAGATTATCAGGAAATATATTCCTATATTTAAAATATTATTTATATGTTATAATATTAAAAGACATCAATATTTTATAATATGATACTATACCTTCCTAAATCCAATACACTGTCAAGTATATTAACATCTTTATTTGCTTCGGCTTGTGTGTTAAATACATTTTTTAAACCGGGATTACCAGGATGAATCGCTACAGTTAGACATATACCGAAAAATGTATTGAATAATGTCGTTAAAAAAAAGTAAATAAGAGTTCTAGCTGCAATTTTTCCATTCATTTTTGCATTTAAACCCGCCGATCCGGTTATTAAACTGGCTACTAATAGCGGTAATATCATAAGTTTTAAGATTCTCATAAATAGTTCTCCGGGATATGATATTAATATTATTGCATTTGTACTTAAATTTAATGGTCTTAAACTAAATCCTAAAGTGAAAGTAAATAAATCAATAATGTTAAAATCTTCGGTTAAAAATAAAAACAAAGTAATCTAAGTAATACACACCAATAATCCCTCCTGATATAACACCGGCTAATGTGATAAACAATAAAAGATTATCCTTTAAGAAACTCATTTTTGATTTTTTAACGGTCTCCGGATTTTCAGAAATATTTCTATTCTCCGACAGATTCACTTTGGAGAAAGAATATTCAGAAAATTTTGTCGATTTCTCCATGATTAGTAAAATATTAATATTTTCAAGTCGTCGGGCATACAAAATCCGATTCGTTCATCTGAAACGTTTATTACATTAAGACGAATCGTTTTAAAGTGTGTTAAACGCTTTTTTTTTTTATTATGTTAGTATTTATTTTATCTTAAAAAAGATCGCACTTAATATGTTTTTTTTTATGATGTTCAATGTTAACTCAAATAAACAAACAACATACCTCATGCTTCTGACAACAGGGATGTTTAAGGTTAACTGACTAAAAGGTAAACTTATCGATTTTACCCCTTATTCAGTTTTACCCTATTATCTCTTTATATATACGTGTGTACTTGATTTAAATTTATATTTGTATCACATGATACTAAAAATAATATGAGATTATGTATACATTTTATTATATTTAATTATATATGTTGAAGGTGCATATAGCTAATATATCCACTTTGTATAAAATAAAAATAGACATGTTTCTTTTACTAATATAGTGTTTATAAGTTGTAAGAATCCATAGAAGAAGAGTGTTTGCACTTTTGATTAAAAACACTTTTCCGGCTTCTAAAATACGGCCATGACTAATTTTGACTCTATTTAATCTCAATTAACAAACAATATATAATGATTACATTTAAAATATAATATTTTTATATTAAAAACAAACGGTTTGTTATATAAGATATGATATTGTCAGTAATATTGATTGTAGAATTAGTTCCTATGTACAAAAGCATAATTTTCGTATTATAGTTATAAGATAAGATATAAACATTTGTATTTGTATTTTATTTAAGTAAACATTTAACTGACATTTTAATCATATTTAATATTTATAGCTTTATTTATATTTTCAGTTGCGTTAAATACTTTCAATATTAATATTATATATTTGCCCATGAATTTTTCTTAATTTAATTTTCTAATATTTTTTATTGCATTCTTAACAATATAAAACACGAATGAATAGTATTTATCGTCAATGTTCAAACCTATATAATTACTTTACGTTTACTAATTCAAGCTCATAATTACTGTACTTTGTCGTGTATTTAATTAAAGTAAAAAATAATAATTTTAAGTGTACATATCATACAAAATAAAAATAAATAGTTTCAGGAAAATTATTTAAATACGATTTTTTCATATATATGAAAGTTATAATTTTAATAATTCCATTGCGAAAACAAAATATTTGTATTGAATAGTAATAGTTTTTTATATATCACATAATATTACTAAGTTGATTACATATACAATGTATGTTAATAATAGCATAAGAAACTTAAATTTACTACGTAATAAATCAATTCAAAATAATAATAGTTTTTATATATTATATACAACCATAAATAAAATAATTGTATAGAAAAAAAATATACTTAATATTACTTTAAGACATAGTATATTGATTTTGAGTTTCAGAAGCTTCCGTATATAGAATATTATATTTAAAAGAGTGATAACGAATACCAATAAATAATTTAATACATCTATATATTGCATTATATATAATTGTGTTACGATAATTTTTAAAAATATTTTTTGTAAATATAATTTCATTTTTTTTGATACATTTTTCTAGAATTGAAAAATATTAAAATCAATAAGAGATTCAATTCGTCGAAATAATTTGATTTTCTTGAATTTTAAATTGTAATCGTATTAATATAAACTTGTATTAAAATGTATTGAAAAGTACATCATATTATTAGACAAATTAAAGAAATTGCTATCATCACTATTCCCAGTTGTTATTTTAACTCATCAATGAATGCATTACGGAATTAAATATTTCAAATGTTATTATCTTGCCAAATGTGATTCTGATGGCTGAAGGCCAACATTCGTGATATTTATCACATTTAACATTTGATAAATTAGTTTATTTTCATAAAGAAATTCGATAATTAATTAAATAATGTAGAGATATGCAATATAAATTAACGTGTTAAACTTAAGTATATACAGTTCTTCTATATTCAAAACATTTTTTTTAGAATTTAAAATTATTTTTAATATTTTATTTAATATAAAACAGCTTAATAAAATCTTAAAACTAAATTCATCATTTATAATTTTAAAGTATTTAAAAATTATAAAAATATTTGGTATATTTTTATTAAATTACTTGATTTCATGCAAACAAAATACATTATTGAATATTTATTACTGTATTAATATGGAATAAATAATATTTTTTTTAACATATTATTAATGAAAGAATTATAATACAATAATAATAACATTTAATATATACTAAATATTCAATCTAAAAATCTATACTTTCAAATTTTATTTTATTTAATTTCAATCATTATTTTTATATTATAATATAGAACAATAAATAAATCAAAACCGTATATTATTTTATAACATAATTCAACTAATATAAATATTTATAGATTACTTACTATTTTATATCTCAAAATTATTCGAATATTTTTTTTACAAATTCACCCATATAAATTTTATTATATTAAAAATAAACCATACTAAACATATTATTATTATGTAGTAGAACGGATACAGCCACACTTGGCAAAACGACTAGTATCACTGACTTCTTATTGGAGTCGATTATATAAAATCAACGTGCATTTTGCATAATGTACGTGAACAATTGCATATAATCTGTAGTTGGAAACATATTGATCTATATCATACATCAAATCAACTCCAATTTATATCCGAACGTTTCTTTTATATAAGGTCAATTAGTTTTTCTTATTGATGATTTTTTCAAATATAATTACTGTTGTATAGCTTTGACAATTGATTAGATATCTCAATATATATATATATATATATATATATATATATATATATATATATATATATATATATATATATATATATATTAAAAAAGATTTTTTTAGCAATTTACTAATATAGTAAACTATCAAATTTATTATGTATAAATAAGTTTAATACAATTAATAAAAATGAATATATTATATTAATAATATTTTAATTGATTTAACAATAGAAAATAAAACATCTGTTAATACAAAATAAAAATATCGCTTAGTTTTGATACAAACCTTACGATAAAATTATATTTTTGAACAATAGATGTCAGTATTACAATGATTAATTTTCTAAAATTAAATTTTAATTATTTATAAAAGTAATCAAAAAATTATATATTATTTATGAAAATTTATATAGTATAGAAATGTTTTAAGAATTTTGGTGGTTCTTTCCAATTAACGAGTAATGTATACGATAAAAAAATATTTTATTAAAAACACATTTGTGGTATTGTTTTATATCTTAGAAAAGAATTAATTAGAATTATTTAATTGAAAAATATTATATTAAATATTTTATAACATAAGTTTCAGAATTGAATGTTATTGTTATTGAGAAATAAAGAATTGTATATGAAAGTGTTTATATTTACCATTGAAGCTCAAAAGTATTTCGGTTATTGTTTTTAGCTTAAATTGAATGACATCCTTCGAACTTTAGTAATAACATATATAATGTATTTAAGAGAGAAAATTTTTTTTACTTCATGATACAATATGTTCATTTTGTAATTGCATTTATGAAATCATGTATAACTAAAGTCGAGATTGTAAATTACGTTCTGAATGCAGATTGAAACAACAGAATAATCAACAATTATGTTATCTCATAGAAATAAATATTATATTAAGGGTTATATAAATTTTAGTACTACTTTTTAATATATTAGATTTTAATCAAATTAATTGAATCTAGTAAAATTCATTAAATAAGAACAAAAAGTATATAATTCGTTGTGCCCTGATCTATTTATGATATTGTATTATTATATAAATGGTTACCCTAATATTTTAAACGTTTAATCATACTATATGTTGCATAAATACCGAGATTTTTCTTTCCTTTTCTATTTTTTTTTTAACATTCACGAGCAAATTTTGATCGCGAAGCGTAAATAGGCTTTATTATCGAAAACGTGACGTCGGTAAAGATGAAATAAAAAATGAGACTGGATGACAGGGTGAAAAGGGTTAATGGGATCGTTCAATGAACGAATAACGAACGCGAAAAGCTTCTTCGAATTATTTCAAAATTTTATCAAACGTATATTTTTTTCAACGATAAAATGAAAATTCGACTTTATTTCATTGTAATATATATATATATATATATATATATATATATATATATATATATATATATATATATATATATATGTATATATATGAAGATTGTGAAAAAGATACTAATTTAATAAGTGACAAAAAGGAATATATAGTAAATAGTTATACATTTGTGCGTTGAATTCACAATAGATTCAATCCAATTCGTTGAATCGTGATTTGTTCTATAGTCCGAAGGGATGATTCCTCGAAACCCCTGTAGATCTTCGTCTAATCTCCAAGCATTATAGTTCAGAGAAAGATAGCTTTATCCGACGAAAGATCCTCCCGGTTGATTAGTTCGTTTTCCACTCTTGTCGTGTTGTAAATTGATATTGAAAGTTGGTGTTGGGGAAAAATAAATTTTTCAAAGCTTTCAATTTCTTTACAGGATAAACTTCCATTTTCCGAGATAAACTTTGAATAAAATTTATAGATAAAAGTTGATTCATTTATACTGATTTATTAATGTATAATGACTATATTAAATATGTCAATTCAAATCGTACGTTTAATATATAATATATAAAAATATTGAAATTACGTAAGTAATATAATATTTTTTTTTTCTCGCAATTTAATTATTTTTACTTTCATTTATTGCGTTTTAGCTGAAAATTCCTATATTCAAACGTTGTTGAATCTTCGAAATGCCATAATAAAGTAATTTAATTAAAACTGAATCTAATTATTATATATAAATATAATATATATGTATAATGCGAACAAAAGCTTGAATAAGCAAATGTGACTAATTAACTTGGACTGTGTTATAATTTAATTTTATATTATATACAATGTATTTCATCGCACTTCATTGTGAATAATGTTACAATTGATATTTTTATAAAATTTAATATAAAAAAAAGTTATTTCTACTCAACAATTCGATTAAAACATTTTTTTTGAATTTTTTTTTCGAGTTATCATAATTTTACGATCTTCAACGAATATTTTTACATCCTTAAAAATCAACATGAAGATCCTTAACGAAAAGGAAATCAGCGATGAACGTGACATTTCGAAGGGGTTTTCGTCGAAAGTTCATCCATCCGTTTCGCGAAATGTTCCTTCGAGATTTCTTTTTAAGCGTGGGCTTAATTAAACCCCCCTCCCCCCAAATGTTCGATTTTTGTTTTAAATTTTAAAACAGTCGACTCGTCTCGCAAACTTTTCTCGATTTTCCGACTTTTCCGCGGTTAATGTTACACTTTCTCGTTTTGCGCGGCGTTAAACTTTCCGCTAACCGTGATTGATTTCGGTTTAAAATGAGATAACTTTTTTTTTACAAGACTGTGAAATTCACTTTTTATTATCATTGAAAATAATTATGATAACGCACATTGGCATATATTATATACAAAAAAAAAATATTATCTAATGATAATTCTTTTACTTTCAATTTTATAATAATATATTTTGATTGAAAATTTATATTTTATTAAAATATTTTCAAGTGTAATAATCTAAATTAAATATGTAGATAATATATCTAATAATAAACTTGTATATATAATAGTATATTGATTTTTTTATTATTGAACAAAAATCTATGAATATTGTAAAAAAATAATTTTTAGCAATCAACAAACAGATCAATTTTTTTGTTTCAATATTAATAAAAAATTTCAAGATTAACTATGTTGGAAAAATTAATGGAAAATTTATATCTTTCTTTCATCTCCCCAAAGGAATTCTTTTGTTTGTAAGCAATTTATTGCTGTGTTGAAGATGATAACCAATACGAAAAATCTAAAAAGCAATTTATTGTATTTCTCACGTAAACACTAAATATATATATATATATATATATATATATATATATATATATATATATATATATATATATATATATATACATACCAAACTTTAAGTAATAAAATATAATAAATCTTGATATAAATATTATAGTATGATTTGTATTTTTCTCATAATTCCTATACACTTTGAGTCAACATAAATCAAATAATTTTTGTCGTATAATATAATTTAAAATTTCACAGATGCCAAAGAACAGCTTTCAAAATTGATTATACAAATCATCGATTATATACAAAATATAATTTAGTAATAATTGACTTATACAAGATCGACAGTTCACAACACCTGACATAATCGAATTAGTAAACGGCTCATAATATCTTCAGCAGCCAATTATCGATATCGATAAGCGTAATAACCGATAATAGTTAATTAAATTTAACACAGTATAATCACGAGATTGACACAGTTGAGATTGAACCGTTTCGAAAACGACATTTCGTCACAAGGATTAGATTTTTTTTTTTGTAAATATGTTGGGTTGAGGTTGCGTTTCGAAAGATAAATAAAAAAAAACGAGATAATAATATACATTTTCGACGTTACTTCTTAATAATTTAACGCCAAATTGAAATTTATTTCGGATGAAAGTTTTGCTGAAGCAGAAAGCATCGTTCATAATAGATTTTGGAGGCTTTTACCGCGCGTTCGCTCGACATTCTACAAGAAAATGTGATTTTGTTATACAACACGTATCTATTTTATTTATTCATTCGGTCTCCCTCTTTTTTTTTCTATGTAAATTTTCCCTTTAAGGCAATTTGTGAAAAAATTTTCGCGGAATAAAATTTTGCATTCATTTAAATATAGCGTGCGACCTTTCAAAAAATTTCATACTTTTATATCTAGGAACATTTTTTTTTCTAATTTTAAATAAAAATTGTTATGCTTTAAATAAAACTAAAACATATCAAATAAAATAAAACTCTGAATATATATTTAACATTTTCGATAAGATTTTTATTTTTTTTCAAATAACATTGGGGTATTTAAATATTTTCCCAATGCTTTATAATTAATCAAAAGAGCTTCTCGGCTAATCTTCGAGGCGAGTTAAATAGCCTAACGGTAATTCATTCTATAAATACAAAATCCATTTGAATCGTTTTGAATGTATATATATAATAATTATATAATAAATTATGTAAAATTTCAATAAAATTTTATATAATACAGTATAAAATTAACATAGTTTCTTTTAAAACATATTCAATTATAATGAAAAAAAATATACATATATGTGAATTAGTTAACTGTAAATGTCGACAAAGGGCATTTTTAATAAAGAATCTCTTTGATAATGAATTTTAGACTTATGAGACTTAAGATTTTATTTAAAATTATATTTTATTTTTATATAATTTTCTTGTATAAACGGTTTTCAAAAAGAAAATTGAAGTAAAACGAAATATAATAAAATATTTAAAAAAATTTTAAGCTCGATATATTTGTTTAAATGTTATCGTATTATTTTATAAAAAATAATCTGGATCAAATAAAATTTTTGAACTATAAAACTAGTTTGCAGATAAATGACAAATCAAATAAATCACGAACACTTCTCATACGAAACGATCGCTTAAACGTTTCGCAAATATTATACGACATTCATTAAAAATCATTAAAATTCTAGGTGTCGGTCTCGAGATTACCACTATAATCGCAAAATAGTTTTCATATCGAAAAACAAAAGAACCGGAACCGTGGAAATTTGTTCCCCGGTTGAACCGACAAAACTTTCCATCGGGCGGAACGGAAAAAGAAAACGCTCCGGAGCGATTCGCACACACACGTTTGTATAATGTCAGCCCCATCATATAAATCAAATCCGAAATGTTACGAGAATGTAAAGAAGCATTCATACGTACATATTTAATAAGTTCGTATTTCGTTTCGTCCTAAATAAACAATAACTGTGCGAAAGCTTACCGCGTTGCCTTGTCGATATTAACCGGGAAAGCTCGACTCGAAAACGTCTACAAAAAAAAAAATAAATAAAAAATAAAATAAACAAAACACGCAGGACTCGAATGAAACTATGAATAGAAACAAAACTATATATTGTCTCTATATATTAGAAATGGCTATGAAAGAAAAGTTTTTCATATATATTTATATATATATATATATATATATTTTTTTTTTTTTACTAGTACAGTAAACTGAGGCGCGATTAATATTGTAGGTTTGCCTTTGTGATGAAAAAGCGAGCAAGCTTTCGCGAAACGACGGCTTTCATTCGTAATTTTTATGGACGATAAAGTGTTGCTGGAAATTTTGATGTTAAATTTCTGAAAATTAATGTCGAGTTACTTTCTTTTGGACACTCTATATACAATAATTTTTCTTTTCGCTTGATTAAAAAAAACAATTTCATTATGTTTTCAAGATATCGTTTTAAATATATTCACTATGTGAATATTTAAAATATTTTTTTTAATATTTAATATAAAGCTTTTATTTATAATTTATATTAATACAATATATTTAAAAAAATATGCAGATTATATATTTAATAAATAATTTTAGCAGTAATAAGCAACCTTAATCTAAAAAAATTAAGTAATCTTGCGAACTAAATTTTTGATTTTTATAATAAATATCATGAACTTAGATATGAATAACCAGTCATTATCCACCTGAATAATCCATGATTATGAATGTTTATATAGGAAACGGATAATAAAATTTAAAGTAATTTAGAAAAGTATATTGGATTTAATAATTGAAAAACGTATAGGTGGAGGCTTTATTGAATCAAATTAAGGACTTTTAAGATTTATAATATTAATAGGAATAGAAGTCAACTAAGAAATCTGACTAATCTATTATAGATAAAACTAAATATAACTAGACAATCCGAGAAATTTGAACTATACTATCTCAATCATTTTATAATTATATTTTTAATCATCGTGATTTAAATATTTTATTAAATTTATAATATATATAACATGCACATGTCATCTAAAAGTGAATTATAATATATCAGTAACAAAACCTGTTTGTGACAGTTTATTGAAATTAAACACAAACCTCATCATCCTTTGCATATTCAAGATGATGTAACCGAGATGCATACAATATATTACAAATTAATTATAATGCATACACAATTTATACGAAATTATCATATAATTATTATTATTAATAATATAATAAGACGCAATATAAAATAAATCGATTCATATTAAATAAATAATATTAATCCGCTGCCAAAATTATTATCGTCGACTCGTTATTTTTATTAATAATAAGGGGGGAGGAGTGAAATTTCAATTTTAAACGTCTGTTTGATGTTTTTTTTTAAGACTGCACGCGTGCGTTTGACAAACAAACCCTTTCGTCGTTTCGACGAGGATGAAGGGCGGGCGGTCGAAGGGGGGGGGGCGGAAAATTTAATTAATAAAAAATTATGTAAGGACGCACTTTATCGGCAAAGCGACAACATTGTTTAAATTATTCAAACTTAACAGGGATGAAGGAAAATCTTATTATGTTTTCCCTGTGATATTAATTAATGTTTTTCGATTGCGACACGGGCGACAAATTTTCTGAGGACATAATTCGTCGAACGAATATTATATAATATTTCCGTTAATATATTTTTTATTAATCGATTTCTGTGAAATTAATATTATTTATTTAATTTAGAATATATTTATATTGTGAATAAAATTAGTATGTATATATTTTTTATAAAGTGGTCATTTGACCTCTTATGGTAGAAATGAGTGTATAGATTTAGTGTTAAATATAATTTTAATTATATATAAAAATTATGAAAATTATGTTAATTCTAATTAACCTATGATTCAACAGTCAAAAGATATACTGTGATAAACCTAGTATTATAATAGCGATAGAAGGGTTATTTTATATTATATATTTATACATACAGGTGTCATGTGTGTGTGTGTGTGTGTGTTGTGTGTTATAAGGATGATAATATCGATGGACATAGCACCATCCATCAAGACGACGGAGACATCCTTGTGAAGTGCTCCTCGTAATGGTTTTGTCGAGTAGCCTAATGTCGAAAACATTATACCGTTTACGAGTACGTGTTTCTAGCACGTGTCACACGTGTCTTTCGTTAATTAATATCGTTATAATTTTCTTTATTTCTGCCTTTATTTTTTTTCTATTAATATATACACACACACACACACACACACACACATATATATATATATATATATATATATATATATATATATATATATATAATATAATATTATTTGCCAGTTATACACGGACGACGCGTAATCGTCGACGATGATGTGGACAGATTATGATGTATATAAATGTCTTTATATAATAAAATCAAATTATAGTATGTTATGATTTTTTTGTATTTTGATTTATATTATTATATTATTTATTATGCACTTGTATTGTATATATATATATATATATATATATATATATATATATACATATATATATATATATATATATATATATATGTGTGTGTGTGTGTGTGTGTGTGTGTTATTAGAATTTTTGATTATTTGCTGTCATAGACATCTAAGTTAGCTTTGTGGTAAAATTTGCTTATTTACTTTGAGTTTGAACAATATTCAAGTCAGTAATACTGCTGTATATTATTTAATTATTATTCTAATTAATATATTATTATTTTTATTTAAGAACGATTTTTTTTCAGTATAAAATTTCTAAACAGAATATTGTGAATTTTTATCAAATATTTTTCAAAATCTTGATTTTATCCAGTAATCTTATCATAATAACAATTATTTTAATATTTCAAAAATCGATTTATTTTTTTGAAATTAATGATCGTTTATATATATATATATATATATTTATATATATATATATATATATATATATATTTATATATATATATATATATATATATTTATATATATATATATATATATATATTTATATATATATATATATATATATTTATATATATATATATATATATTTATATATATATATATATATTTATATATATATATATATATATATATATATATTATATATATATATATATATATATATATATATATATATATATATATATATATATATATATATGATAAAAATGTTGTTGATATTTAAACTAAAATATTATAAAAAACTTTAATTATTAAAAAAAAATCACTATTATATCGATACATATTATTATGATTGTTATATATATATTTTTATTCACAGAATTTGTTTTATATATTAAAATTTTTAATAAAGCAACAAAAAATTAATAATATTTTTAATTATGTAATTTCATCTATTTTATATATTTAATATTAAAAGAAAGCAACTATATAAATTTATTATATTTATTAAATATTTTGAAAACAAATAATCAACACCGTTACCTTTTATATACAATATTTTCACTGTAATAACTTTGATTAAATATTCTATTTATGGAATATAATAAAAAGTACCATTACATATTTTATTAATTATTAAATATATATATATATATATATATATATATATATATATATATATATATATATATATACATTAATTATTAATATCTCCTACGTAATTATTACGAAACGTACGATCAACTCTCAAACTACAACCGACTCGATTCATTGTATTCGACGCGACTTTCTTACAACAAATTGTGCAATTCCTAAGCCCGACACTGTATTTTCGTTAAACATTCAGTAGCGTACTCGAAAAGCTAGGCGAACGCCTCGGGGCGTCTCGTTAACAGTGCCATTCGTACGTCTGAAAACTCAACGGGAAAAGATGATGTTTGACTTTTAACCCTCCGACTCGGTTACTCGGTTATTGTGCTGATATTCGTTATGTTTGCACGTTGTTTTATTTTATTTCTATATTATAAATCGAAACGCGTCTACTGTGACGTGCGCCTTACATGAACATGTATCCTTGTCCGTCGAATGCATGCGCACATGTCATAATTCTCTCCCATTATTCAATAGTCATTTTTTTTATATAATAAATTTAAATTTATATTATACTTATACTAATTATTATTAATAAATAGTATATTTATACTATTGCTAAATACAGAAGGTTTTGTTTATTAGTTAAGTCTTCATACAATTTTCTATATACATATATATGGTATATCTGCATTGTGACAATATGGTAATTTAAATATATATTTTTAACTGCTAATAAATTTATCAAAATTAAACGATATTTTATATTTATAGAATTTATATGTCAAATTTTCACAAAAAAAGATCCTTATGGAATTGAACCTTTTTTTTCACGGTTTCAACACCTTCATTTATTTTTTAGAGGATCGAGTCGCCAACTCTATCTTGAAATATTTATTTTTACTGTCGGGTTTGACATATTGTCGTATTTCTTAAATAATATTTCAAATGAAATGATACATTTCATAAATATAAAGCAAATATTTGAAGTTCAAATCGGAATATATCGAAAAATATTCTATACAATAAAAAATATTTTTTTATAATTTTTCTGAAAAATAATTTATATTAAAGTGTAGATTTTTTTTTTTGTAAATGGGTTTCTATAATTTTTAATATTTATATATGCTATATAAAATAATCTATATATATATAATATATATATATATATATATATATATATATATATATATATATATATACATATATATATATATATATATATATATACATATATATATATATATATGTATATATATATATATATATATATATATGTATATATATATATATATACATATATATATATATATATATATATATATACATATATATATATATATATATATATATATGTATATATATATATATATATATATATATATATACATGCAACAACACACACACACATTATTATAAAAATGAAAGCGTAGTTTTCATTTGTTCGTCGAATAAGTGTTGTTATTGTTGTTCTCGATGTTTCGCCGTTTTCAGTTTTTCAGCACCATTACTTTTGTTTCAGTTATTTTTTTTTGTTAAAAAAAAACTCCGACATTTTACTTCAGCTTTTTTTTTCTATTTTGTTCGCAGCTGTAAAGCAATACGTTTGCGAACTAAACGCTGCGAAAATGTCGAGCTTTTTTTTATTTGCGCTTTTCGCATTCCAGGTTACGGTCACATTAATGACGGCGATTTTTTTTTTACTATACGCGCGATATATCATCTGTGTGAAATTCATCATTTGGACATCGGTTTTTTTATCACGATTAAAATATTAAAAAAATAATATAACTTTTTCTGAATACATATTGATTTTTCTTTTTTCAGTTGTTTCGTTGAAATTTTACAGTTGCTATTCGATATGTGTATATAAAGTTTTATTGCATATCCGTTGAGGATTGCTTCTTTAAAAAGAGGTCAAAATACTTTACGTGAACCGTATTCTTTCTTTATATCTTTATTTTAAATCGAAATTAAAATTCATCGTATTAAATATAAATATATCTTTTTTATATCTCATTTTTGAAAACTGAAAAAAAATGAAATTTTTAGATTTAAACCGTAAAATGATAACATTGCTAATAATTACAAGCGAGATGACACAGCCTCGAGCCACGAAAAAAGATGAGAATTACCATTTGACAATTGGCAAAAGAATGAAAAAAAATATTCAACCCTTTCAAGAATGATTAAAGAGGCTCACAGTATTGCCTTCTTCATTTTTTTTATTTGAAACTCGAAAAATTCTGAAATTTTTCTTTTGCAAACCACTCGAAAAATTAACAGAAATATATTTTTATTTACATTTTTAAGGTATTATTCGAGTGTCTGTTAGCATTTATTTTGCACTCTGCCCTGGTTCGTTATCGAATATGATTTCAATTATATTTTCGAGTGTATCTTTTTCGTGAACGAAAGCTTTTTATATTCGCTTTATATATATATATATATATATATATATATATATATATATATATTTCTTTTTCATACATTTTGATGCGACGCTATTTGATTATGAGAATTCATTAAAATTCAATTATGGTATTCATGTTATTTTGACCGTTCATTTAATAAGATTACGTTTCATCTCATTCTTATTTTGTAATTTAATGCTTTCAAATATATAATAAGTTAATTTTTATTACAAATTCAACCGTTTGATAAGATATATACATTGATATTATATTTGATGAAAACATTTCAATAATATATCATCTTTCATGATATATTATTATTATTTATATATTTATTTTAATAAATAAATGTGTGTGTACACATTGTATGATGCAATTAACTATCGCATTCGACGGATAACTCGTATATGGAATCCCGTTGAGCTTTTCCGTTGAGTAAAAAACTTGATAAATAAACTAAAAATAAACACACTATTGAACAAAAACAACGCCGCTCAAATGGACTGTTAAGACTTTGCAGCACATAACAGTAAATTTTCCAGAGTGAAAATAAAGAAAAAAAAAAACGAAACTAAACATCCTAGTAGTTATAGTACAAAATAGCGAAAGACTAAGCTTTCTGGCGAATTGATGGAAAAAAAGGATGACTGTCTTGAGAATTTCAATTTACAAAGTGAAAAGTGGATGCAGCAAAAGTAAATGCAAAATTCTATTTCTGAAAAATGTGAACTGCAAATATATATTATATAAGTTTATGTTATATATATATATATATATATATATATATATATATATATATATATATATAAACTTGTAATTAAATATGGAATTATTTAATATGTAATCAATGGTGTAAAACTTAATTTGACACGTCGCAAATTAACGAAATCAATAATTCAATTAAATTATTAATTAATAAATTTAATATTAATTCAGGGGAACGGGGCGTGTTTATTAAAACGTTTCGACGTGAACGTTGTGAAATAGGGACGAGGTCCGCTTACGTTTTCGACCTTTGGTAATTCGACGTTGGATGCGACGTGCATTAAAGGCTTTTAGACCTTCGCGAGTACCTAATATTTGAGGTCGCGGTTTTCCCTAATTTGGTCCTAGACCGCAGATTCAATCCGACATTTTCCCGGGTGGACGAGATTTCCCGTCCGGAAATCTGACAATGAGTAGAGTTTAAATTTTCAAAAATCGAGAACGAAAATGTGTCTGTCTGTCTGCATGCAAAAAAAAAAATTCATCTTGGAACATTTTCATAATTTATACCGTAAAATTACCCGCGAGGATGGTTCTTTTCATGAAAATCGTCAAATTTTCTTTTTGCTTTTTTTTTCATTTAGATGAAAATAAATTAAAAATTGAACTTTTCCATTCATTTTTCTAATTAAAATTTTATGTAAGATTGTTTTATTTAGACGTTTCGAAATAAAGCGTGCTGTTTTTTCAGCATTTTAACGATGTTTTCATTTATAAATTCTTTTTTCTTGCTTTGCATTTATCAGAAGAAATTGAAATGACAACATTTTTTTTTGTATTTTCCATCAATAAAATATAATTTATTTTAAAAACAAAATTATATAATATTTTGAAAATCATATTATATTAAAATATTAAGACATCGATATGTCTAAATATCAAAAATCAGTACAAGTTTTTATATATTAAAAATAATTAACATTGCGACCTAAATAATAAAATACATAAATATTACAATGTGATCAAATACATGAAAATTTTAGTATATAAACTGATATTTTGATCCTTCTTATAAATTACAAAATACAAAGAGCTTTCATGAAAAAATAATTGGATTAAAATTATCGCTTCAAATACACTCGCTCGCCAGTTTACTAGTTTTTTTTTTTACTAGAATTTGAATTAAATTGACGACATTGAAACACCGACAAACGAATTTCACTTATTACAATAGTAAAATACGACGATAAATGAAATTTCAATTTCAAAAACTCCACTGTAAAAATTCATTTTTACTATTTGAAAGTATAATTTTCCAGATACATTTTTATTGTGTGTATGTGTTTTTTTTTAATCTATATAAAAATTTAATTCAAATTGAAGTATTTATATGTCATTGATATATATGTACATGTATATATATATATATATATATATATATATGTTCATTTGAAATTTTTCTTTTTTTTTTCAATTTATTCAGCCTTATATATACGAATAAGTTTTTGACCGGTCCGCCTTAGGGTTTGTCGATGACTCGTCAACCGTGAAATAAATTACAATGGATGTACAGTGTCAGGTTCACCTGTTTCAGTAATAGTTTTTGATATCAGTCTCATTTATTTTCCTTGTACGCGATGTCTAATCCGTGACGATGTTCTGTGTCGAATGAAAATGGGAAATTTTTTTCCTATATATTCTGCTTGTGAGCTATTTTTTTCATTTATATATGTATATATATATATATATATATATACTGAAATTGGACTCATTTTCTTTCTACACGGTATTCTACGGTTCATTTTTTTTCTACCACTGGAAAAAGTGGTTCACGATGCCGCAAAGAAAATAATAGTATTAATAAAATGTCTTCTAATCTACGGAAAGAACGATATATAGTCAGTTCTCGACTTACGACGGGATACGGTTCTGTAACTTTGAACGAAAGTCGAATTCAATACAACAATATATTATATAATCAAATATATGGCTTTTATTTATGATAACATAAATTAGTATATATATATATATATATATATATATATATATATATATATATATATAAGTCTTATTCTTACTCATGGTCGATTATTATATGAGCAATTGATTGCAGAAGCGCGAAAAAGAAATGTGTATGTGTGTGTGTGTGTGATAAAAAAAATATGCATTAAAAAATATGATTTTTTTCGTTTTAAGTCGAAGTGGTCGTAACTCGAGAATTATATATAAAATAATATTTAAATAAAAAATATCAGAATAGATTAATAATAATGAATTTCTATTTTCACACAACGTATATAATTATGATGTAATTAGAATGATATTTTAAAAATTATATAAAAATACTAACTGAAAATGGATATAATAAGACAATTTCGCAAAAGGTAAGTTAGAATTGAATGAGAGATTGGCGAGTGGAACCAACAAGTGGGCGATGTAATACTCGACGTCTCCATTGAAATCTTGGAATTGTGAACGTGACGCATCCAGACTAAATCCAACGGATGAAAAGATATTGGAAACGCTTCAGATACATCCTGTGAGAGACCAGCATTGAATAGACGTCAACGATAAAGAGGTGGACAAATTGACTGTGGCCATATTTGCTCCATTGTACAGAAGTTTATTTAAAAATTTATTTTTACAATTTTTCATTTATGTCTATCTATTGCACATAATTGCTATGATATGAAAAGTTTCAATATATATATAATATATATAAGATTCATATTAAATTATAAATTTTAATATTAAAATATATACATATATATATATATATATATATATATATATATATATATATATATATATATATATATATATATGAATCTTCGATGTTTTTCGTTTACTGCGGACTCGTTATTTCGCGGATTCTTCAATGAATATCAAATATAAAAATTTTAAAATTGCATATATAGCTTTAAAAATTATAAACATTTTTAATGTATATACGAACATTTAAAAAGAAGTTTTAAATGGAACGAATACATTATACGTACAGAATAGTGTGAAAAAAGTTATTAAAAGTAATTGAAAATGTTTATGTTGTGTATTATAATATTATGAAAATGGTTTATAAAGACTTAAAATATTATTTATAACTATTGAAATAATGTATAAATATAGTATACCTAATTCGCGGATTTTTATTTTGATAAATGGTGGTCCTGGAACGTATTATAATAATAACATTCGCGATAAGTGAGGGATTTAATTTTAGAAATTATTTAAAATATATAATAATATAAAAATGAATACTTTTTAATTTAAATTGATGAAAACGAGTTTTTTTTTGTTAATTTTTATATCAAATTATTATTTTTTTGTTTTTTTTTTATTAGAAAAATTTTCATATTTTATCGTCGATTCGAGCATTAAAATTATTATATTAACCGACATTACTAAATAATCACACGAAATATTCTAATTTATCATATCAAAAATAATTCCACCGATTATTTATTATAATATATTTTACAATGACGACGTCTATTCGAACCCTGACCTTTCGTATAGAGTCCATCTTGCGTAACATGTGTTGCATTGTCGGGTGTTAATTCATAGTATGTTTCGAGTGCTTTCATCTTAATCGCAGTAATATATTCTGGAAACGTTTACACACACTCACACCGGAAACCGTTTCAAACAGTATATATTTGTAACTCGACCCAAATTGCATTTCCGCTTTCAGACCAATCGATTTTCTCGTGTTCTTTGTTAATGTTAATATTTTACACTATCACTATACTTACATAGAATATATCATTAATTACGTTTTTAAAAATGTTTATCTTCAACTATATACGTGAATTACGTAGTACGTTTAGAATAATACTTGTAACAATTGAACTAGTTTCACAGCATTAACTATATATATAACTTGTAATAATATTATAGTAGTAACGAGTTGAACGTGATTTGAATATTCGAATCAAAATACTAAAGGCAATATTCAATAATATAAATGCATATATTATATATAAATAATTCATAAATTATACAACTTTTTAATTAATTAAAATTTCTTATTATATATTTAAGAAATAATGAATGTTTTGAAATCGATTATATATACATCGCTTTTATTAGATAAATAAATAGATCGAAATGATGAGAAAACTTGTATCGTAGAAAAAAAAAGAACACCTACAAAATAGAATGAGTTGCTCGCTTTAAATACGAAAGTTTGATTGTGTTTAATTTTAAACACAATTCAGCCACTTTTCAGAACAAGAAAAAGTCTTAAAAAAATAATGCTAAAAAATTCTGTCAAAAAGTTTTTTTTTTACGTGTAACGAAAAATTTCACGTCTTTTTTTTCTCCGCCGAATAAAAACGATAATAAGGAAAATAGGAGAAAATGAAAAAAAAAGATACGATATCCTATCCCACATATTTGCATTACGGTTAATTTAGAGTTAAATTTTGCGGTGAAAAGAGCCAACAACAACAACAACAATTACAACACAACAACAAGAAGTAGAAGAATATATACGAGTGTACTACCAGACCGAGTTTCATCGGTTAACCGAGTTAATTCCGCTGTAAACTTTTTCAGACGGTTGTCGTACGCATTTTTTTATAAATAAATAAATAAATATATATATATATATATATATATTTGACTTTTGCGTTACATTTTTTTCAGACGACTCGTTTGTTTAGAACGATTTACGAGTTGTTCACTTTCAGAAATCTTATTCGACTTTTATTTATCGTTGTGATGGTTGAAAAATTACCAGTTTTTCGTTATAGAGTTAGACAAGAGCGTATTTTGGCTACTTGGACAAATTTATACGTATTTTGCCAACATATATATATATATATATATATATATATATATATATATATATATATATTAAATGTCGATAAATATATACTTTAAATGTGTTATTCTAGTCGGCAGGGGGGGGGGCGAAAAAAAAAGAAAATATCATCGCATCCGGTTCGCGTTCATTGGAAAATTATTTTACGAATTACGAATTCGTAACTGAATTTTCAGTCAACCGAGAATGCGAGTCAATTTCTGAAAGTTTACCGTTTCGATATTTGCAAGCGAAACATCGCCCCGAACAATGTCAAATAATAAACGACAATTGTACGGCGAACGGTGTAACTTAAGGAAACTTTCTGCAAAATTGCGATATCGCGTTCGTTCACTATTATTGAATAATATTAATGCTCGTTCGGTAATTTGGCGCCGTTTCGCGTATCTTTATCGTTCATTCTGGACGTCGGATTTGTTCGTTGTTTATTTATTTTTTTTATTTTAAGATATATAGTATGATCGTTATAAAGATATTTTTTATTTTTGAATAATGTGTAGTTGTATATTATAGAAAATTTATAAGAAAATATTAAATATAAATACACACACACACACACACATATATATATATATATATATATATATATATATACAGATGTACACATAATTAATTAAAGATTTTAAAATAATTAAAATATCGTATATTAAATAAACAAGAATAGCGTTGAAACTCTTTAATGCGCATTTTAATTTATGGAATAATTTCGAAACCTCACCGCCGTGATAAGACGTCAAACTTTAGAGCAATTTGCAGCGGCGAGTAATCAGTGCAAAACGGGAATAACCAGATTTGATTTATATATCGCGCACTTCACTCGAATACTTGATTAACACGTGTCGGCAAAAGTGAATTTGCGCCAGCGCTTCTCAAATGTGGCCGAGATCGCGAATCTATTTGAATACGTTTTCCGTGATTTTTGCATTCGTTTGAATAAATTTAAATTGTATAAGATCACAAAAGAGTGTTCAAATGAGCTCAAATAGTTGAATCATATTCTAAATAGAAAGAGAGAGAGAGAGAGAGAATATACCGAGTTTTATATATTTTTAATTAATTTATCAAAAAGTTAAACACATGATAAATTTATAAATTAAAAATATATTTTAATATTATTCATACTTTTTTAAATATTAACTTCATATTTTTTCTCACTTTCCATATAAAATAAAAAATATATCTGAAAACTTCTATGATAAATAATTAACTCATGTGAAATTATCATATTATATTAACGTTTTTCGATTTTAACTTGTTCACGATTTATTTTATTCACATTTTAATTATTAAGATATTTTATAATTAATATTCGAGATAATTATAAAGAATATTTCACTCAAATGAAGGGACATCGAGATAATCCCGACGTGAATTTAATTATATATAAGATATTTCTCGGTCGATAGTTTCATTTTAAGGGATAATAATTTTCAAACTAATACATGTATTCCTATTTATGTCGTTATATAGATATATAATTATATTTTTAATCTTATTAAAAGCATGTCATTCAGTAAAATTAACATTTGAAATTCATATTAAAATATCTAACATTAGGATGAAATTTACAATCTACCTATAAATCGATTGAATGAGAGAAATAAAAATAAAAACAAGTATAATATTAAATATTATTGATTATATTATAATACTTGAAATCGTTTTTAATATTTTACAAATATTTATACAATCAATATTCACACGTTAATATATGATGATTAAATTTTAATCGCACTATCGAGATTTAAACCATGTATTTGCACTGTATAAATTCTAATAATATGCGATTATATAATGTTCTATAATTAATAACGGTGATGAAATGTCACATGTCGAAACGTCGTGAAACATATTAAATTAGATATTTTGTAATTAAACGAATTTTGATTGTGTTACAACTTTAGTAATAATGTGATATTCTCAAGAACAGTTTATAAAATAATATATATATATATATATATATATATATATATATATATATATATATATATATATATATATATATATATAAACGGTATTATATCATATATTAGTCTAGCAATATATTGGAGGGCCAAAAAGGGCAAGCTGTGTTTAAACCCTTAATAAAATCGGATACGCGTTCATCGTTAAAAAGATTATTTAATGGTTGGCGTGCGGATAAAGCCAGTGATTAACAATATTTTTAGTCGCCGTTGTGTTTTATTTTTTATTTCACAAAATGTCCTTATATTTTAATCATTGTCAATGAAAATTAATTAATATATTATATTCAAGATTCTAATAATATTTTATGAATTATTTGGAAATAATTAGATATATGTTAAATGCATTATATATAATGTGACACATATAAATCGTACTTTAATATTATCTTATATATCATATATACGAAATGTATAAAAGAAATATTATATTTGAAAATAATAATAAATATTTCCAGTATTTATTTTATGCTTGTTTGTTTGTTTGTTTATATGCGAGGTCTAACTATTGATTTTGTTAAATTTTCTCTAAAGGCCCGAACATTTGGTTATATATATATATATATATATATATATATATATATATATATTTTGCTTTCCTCTTCTGCAGCGAATTTATTTTACGAGTGAAATATTTTTCATGTATGTGTATCCGGCTGTCGAACTAAAGTGCTCAAATCTTGTAAACATTGACATTTTCCACTGAAATTTTCCCTTCTTTTTTTTTTCTATCCTTCGATGCGCACTTACAGACTTACGTATACAACATATATATACATATAAACGTGCAATTCATATGCGTGTGTGTGTATATAGTTAAGGTTTACAACGGAAATAGTAAGAAAAACAGCATTAGGGAAACGAGCGTCCATTATCAGGGTCCCTTTGTAGATTCGCCGTAAACGGGTTATATCGTTATTGACATCCCTTAACGTGAAAACGAGTGGATATTCGGATCATGTTTTCATCCATGCGTTCGAATGGGGGGTAAAAAAATACATAATTTGAGTCTAATATGGCGGAATAATATTCTAAATATATTTATTTTATATTTCGTATTAAATTGTATAATTTCTAATTATCAATATAATACAATTTTTTTTTTACATATTTAGATTATATCATAAAAAAGAAAATATTTAAAAATATATATACGATCGATATTTTAAATAATATATTTAAAAATATATAATAAAATAAAAATCAAATTACAAATTTGCTATCGTCCAGTTATTGTTGTGAAAAAAAAAATAAAGTAAGAAGATAGAAAAATAATATCAAAACTCTGAGTGATCACAAAAATATAAGAAATAAATTTTATTAATAATATAAAAATATAGCAAATAAATATATATATGTATATTAATAAAAGTCGAAATGTTTATACATATATAATATAGAAACATCTACGATTTCTATCCGAATCATGTTTCGCAGAAAGCACAAAAACTTAGATTGTCGTTTTTATTCAATTTAGATATGTTTCTTCTTTCGCTTTACTCGAAATATATATATATATATATATATATATATATATATATATATATATATATATATATATATATATATATATATATATATATATATATATATATATATATATATATATATATATAATAATAATGAAAATGAAAAAAAAACGAAACGCTCACATGTTTATTATTAAAATAAAATAAAAATAATAAATATTAATATTATTATATAATATTTATAAAGTCGCATGTAAGATTATTGTAATCGCATTTTTTCACGTTATTATTATAATGCCCGAGCTAACTTTTCGCATTTCGATATTGCGAACTCGTACGATTATTATGTCAAATGTTCATTACGGAAAGGATTATTCGGATTAGAAATACTCGCGTTAGCTTTTATCATAATAAATATATAATTTAGTTTATATAAATGTTTATATGTATATATGTATGTGTGTGTGTGTGTGTGTGTTCTTCATAATATTAAGGCGAATATATGAACGTGAAATGCGTATACGATTTACAATGCTTAAAAGCAAATATACATTCTATTACGGCTTTCAAAGTTTACGAATAACGATTAAATATTAAAACGATACGCAACTTAAACGAATTCTTAAATTATTAATTTACAATAGGAAATATATTCATATATATATATATTATTTTTAGAAATTGTTTGATATATATATATATATATATATATATATATATATATATATATAATTTTAATGTGATAAATGAGCGATACTTTATGAATGCAATTTTTAACCGATATTTATGTATAATATACATGAAAAACGATATTTTCGTTCAAAATCACCGACCATAGATCATATGGTGGGTTGAAGAAGTGTTTGCGGTAAAAAAGGTGGAAGGGGGGGGGTGTTAAATATCCGCCTCAATTCCCGAGTTTTGAAAATCCAAGGGTGCTGAGGGTTGATTTATTGCGCTAATTATCAAACCGCAAGCCATCACTCAAAAAGTTCTTATCTCTGCCTTTTAAATAAATGTCCCAATTTGAGCGAATTCCGTAACGAACAAGTCACGCAATCTCCTTGCAAAAATATAAATAAATAAACGCAGATTTTCCAAAATCGGAACGCTCTTTTAATGAATGAAGATATCGTTTTACGAACGTTCGAATTACCAATTAGACTGGAATATTGATTACTGTATCAATTGCGTTCGTGTTTATATTGAAAATTAGATGATATTTAATTTGTGCTCAGTCATAAAAAATAATTTTATCATTGCCAATACTTATTTCTATCGTGAACAGTCAAATGATCAATTTAGAAAAAAAAATATATACATTTTAATTATTATACATTTAATTTATAAAAACATATAATAAATCATGAAAAATATACTTTTGCGTAACATTGATCACGTTGAGTCAGATACATACATGGACATTCATCAAAAATATTTTTCGATCCGTCCTTTTTCCAGTAATTTTGCTGTCATTTTTATCATTTTTCTTTGAATTGATTACATTTCGATTCTGTAAACATGGATATAATATTTGGAAAATTCGTTCAAATATTATATTAATCTCAATAACATTTAAGAAAATTCGTATGTAATCGTATTTAATTTTTTTTTTCAATTTTTTCACTGTTTTTCGTCTATACCAAAAATTTTTCAATATATAATGAAAGGAGAGTACCGAAAATATTTATATTGGAAATACATAAAAATAGAAGATAATGTATAAAATTATTTTGTTATATTTATACGATTTTTTTTACCTATTCAAGTTAAAAAATTCAACGAAAATAAATCAATACGTTCGCTCATTGTTGTTTATTAATATGAAAACGGTAATATGACAACCCTTTTTATAGCTAACATTTTTATTTAAAGATTTGTGTCCTCAATATATATATATATTTATTTTTACGAAGTCAAAACAAATTTTCATACAAATATATGTAATATGAGAAGGTTGAGATATCGTCGTATTTTTAGAATATTTCAAGTTAAATATATTCGCCATCATTATATCAATAATTACACTTAATTGCGATTTGAACATTAATTAAGCAATGTTTTAATGATAAAACAAAACTCAAACGCTTGACTTTGAGTCTGAATTTGAAATTTTGAAACATGAATTTGAAATTTTATATTTTACTATAATATAATAAACCATACTTAGAATATATTTAAACCGTTTTAATTTATCGATGCTCATTTTTTCATTCACATTCAAGTCTTTTATAAAATATTAACGATCTACAATTGTAATTTAATACATTTATATATAAGCATTGATGGGAAAATTTCATCTCCTTTTTTTCCAGCGCTTTTCGAAAATCTCAAAAGTATTAATTTTAATTCCGAGCGTAACTTTCTTTGTTTCACTTTCATTGTTCCAACGAGACACTGTTTTATCGCATCAAATCGTTCTTGCATACAAAATACTATCGTATTCTAGAATTAAATATATATATATATATATATATATTAATACGATTTCTGCTTTTTGAGACCGAGGTTGTATTATTAAGCTTCAAATTGTTAACAAACAAAAAAAAAACGGTTAATTTAAACGATATTTACGAATAATTTACTACTTAAAATGTTCGTTGAATATTTTCAACATGTTTGAATAAAAAGGACAATTTTTTTGACTATTAGACCATATTATAAATGTAAAAATATAATAAAATACATATTTTTTAATTAAAATTAAATATTATTTTATATTCAGTTAAAAATTATATAATTTATTATACAATATATAAGACTTATATTCAAAAATCTATAAAACTCATTATTTTTAAAGAAGTAATATTATATGTAATAAAATATGTTCTATAGTTCATTATAATATAAAAAAATTGATGCACAGTCTTATAAACGATGATAAAATTCAATCAAATAAATCAGGTGTTGCCAAACTTTTATCAAATATTTAATCGCAAAATAATGTAAACCTTCGTTAAAACCAAATTGTTTATATAACAATTTATAAATACGGACTTAATATGAAATTGTTTTATCATTAGACATTTTTATATTAATTCTGAAATGTTTCATTAACGTTCGATAAAACATTCTAATATAAAAGTATTTCGCAACTTGGAACTTATCACTCCGAATAATTTCTAATTTCCTTTCATTCACGTTTTGCACGGTTTTCTTTAGCGAGATAATTAAGCTCTTTGTATCAACAAGAATCATTACTGAACGCTTTTCAATTCGGCGAACATTTGCAATTTGTTTTTCAGCACAAAAACAATAATGGCTCTCCCGTTTCAACGTCCGCGAGTATCTCGAACGCTTTTTCCGCTAGTGTTTGTCCCATTTTTTTTTTCAACCCCATCGGAGGGTGGTCGAACCTATTTTACTTGTGTAAATAGTTTTCTCGGCGTTTTTTTAGAAGGGTGTGGTGATGACGGTTTTGGGGAGGCTGAGGGGCGGGGGGGTTTGTAGAAATTTTGCCGAAACACTTGTTGACATTTAACGGATGACAAGAGGACTAATGGAGGTTCCAGAACCGATGGTTGTTCAAGTCTGGTGTTGTCACCGAGACGAAATGCCGCATTTCGTCCGAATCCGGATTATCGGATTAATTCCCTGATTTATGAACCAAAATCCGGACGTTTTCCACTTCTAGAAACGACGACTAGACGTATAGCTTTTTCACAATTTTTTTTTCTTCTTCTGTAAACTGTACTTCGTTTGGTACAAATATTATGAATAAAAAAAATAAATAAATCTTATTTTATCCAAATAAAAGCGCAAAAGTATAATCGTAGCGACAAATATGATATTACATCATTTTAGAGAATATTGCATCATAAATGTCACGTGTAATATAATTAATTTATGGTTGGCTTTATGATCAAATTAATTTATACACTATGTTATGTGAAAATTTTAATATAAATATTTCATTAACGACGTATGAGTGATAATTTTGAAAATTGAAATTTTAATAAAATTATTATATATCATATTTTGCAATATCAATATATATCCAAAAATGATTAATAACAGGATGACATATTAAATTCTTGGATGAATTTTTTTTCAATTCATTATAACATAAAAATATATTAATAATGTACTATTATTGTTAAAAAATATTTTTTTATATAATTTAGTTGATTTAAAAACAATTTATATATAAAATAAATGGTTTCAATTTAAATTCGATAAACACAAATTTCAAACTTGAACTATTAACTCGAAAGCTATGAATGATTTTTAAGTAAAATTTGTATATTTATATTATAGATCAGGGGTGATCAAACTATTGACATATTTTATTTCAATTAAAAGTGCAAACATGAAAATTTGTATATTTTTAATTAACTCTTGAGATCAATGAATATATATTAATTTTCAACATATTATAATAAGCATTCAAACGATATATAAAATACGTTTACCATACATAAAAAAAAAAATTACGCACAAAACCCAACATGTCTTTATACGTCAGGTTTTGTTTCGTGAATAGAAAGAAATAGAGATAGTGAAATAAAAAGAAGAAAAAAAAAATAATCGACAAACTATTAAACCGTAGAGAAAACCACTTTGCTCGTACTTGTAAACCCTTTTCAATGACGGTGTAGCGGTTTACCGGTTCGTGGGTTATAAGTGGCAAAAGAACCAAGTGGAACGAAGAAGACGGTCTTGGTGCGTCAGTTGAGGTCTGATTAATGGTCGGCGGTTATTCAGACGTCCGCCATGCGAAATTGCCCGCAACATTGACCCAAATATAATATAAAATTAAGTCGTCCGAAAAAAAAAAAAATATTTTAATAATATAAAAATAAAAATAAATAATAATTGTAAAATTTTTCACGATACAGAACGGACAAATTATGTACGAATACAATTTAAAAAATAAATAAATAAAAAATGTAAAATATTTAATTAAATTAAATAAAAAAAAAATACTTTTATATAATTTTAAAATTATATAACGTGTTAATTTTTGATGTTAGACATTGAAATACTGTTAAAATTACACATGTCATTTCAATATAAGTTGTTACAATTTATACGAGCGATGAAAGTTTTTGATTTATCGCAATATATTATATAATTTCCAGGAAATACGTTTAATTCTCGTATAGAATACTGGAAAATAATATAAATATTTTGATATATAATTTTACATTTTATAATAATAATTTTAATTTTAATAATGAATAGTATTTGAAACATACATACTTTCATTCAATATTTTATATTTGACACATAAAATACGAATAAAAGATCATCGTCATCCTGTATTCATGATAGTTTTTCATTATATTAAATTAAATTAAGAAAAATTTTTATAATTTTTCTTTTGAAAATAGTTAAGAATATTTCTAAATATAAAATTAAACTTTGATTATTTAATCATTTCATCGGTACATAAATTAATATATAATAATATGGAAATATACGATATTTTTATATATGATTTGAACAAAATTGGAAAAGTTGCACACAAAAGTTGTCGGTTAAAGCTCACAAACGAATAGTATTCGTTATGACGGAGAGCGTATAGGAATGAATCTAATAATGATTTGATAAATCTACTCGGTGAGGCTTGATAATTCGATATGGTTCGATTCGTCGATCGGAAAATAACGTGAAAGCAATTTTCCATGAGTGCCTTTGATGTAATGCGAATTTGCGAAAATTTTCGCATACTGATCGAAACGCGCATCACCACATTTAACCGACGATTTTGACGTACATAAACACACGAATAACCTTTCAGAATGTCGAATATATATATATATATATATATATATATATATATGTGTGTGTAAAAAAAATAATTTTATTTATTTTTATTTTCGATTCGTACAAGCGTTGTCCTAGTGTACTATTTAAAACGTAATCGTCCCGTATGATATGCATTATTTACGCTTAATAAACGTCGCCGATCATAGCTCAAATTAATCTTCCCTTGTGTACATATGTATCAAATGTAACGATTTACACAACGACAAAGTTCAATATTGGTAACGACAAACACGAATTCGTGATTAGTGAATGTATTTTCCATCTGATACACGTCTAAATACGAATCGTTTTTTTTTTATATGTATATATTATATTATATTATTCATAGTTAAAATACCGTTCAATACTTGAAGGTGTAAATATTTTTTAATAAATTGATCGGTACTTAAAACAAATTGAAAATTGACATAAAATACACATAAATAAACGATCAATTCTTGACGTATTTTAAATATCGTTTTATTGCAGGATTATATTTTACAAATTACAAGTATAATATAATAACGTTTATAACGCGTGTATATATTGCGAGTAGAATATTCAAACCGTAAGGGTCGTATCAAGGGGGTTTTTTTCGCGACATTAAAATTTTATTCGCAATAAAACCTCGCATTAACTAAATGCACATCCTTTTTTTTTCACTGACTAATACGAGAAAATCTTTAAATTTTACGATATTTTAAATTTTGTTCAATTATAATAATGTAATACAATGTAGTATTGTCGTTTAATAATATATTAATTTATTTACAGTTATTGATTAATAGTATCAAAATTTTTTTACTATATATAAAAATTATAATAGTTTTAGATATATAAACTACAATGAACATTGTAATCGAATCATTCAGATATATATATAATATATATCGAATTCATGCAACAAAGAGAATAATTTTATATAATAACGTATTAATAGAATATTGTAATAATATGTTTGTTTTTAAATCGTTGAAATTACCGTCGGTGAAAACTGCGTTCGCTAACTGTTAGTTATTATTCGTTTCGGTAATTAAACGTAAACCGAATTTGTCCGCGGTAACAACATTTGCACGAATCAAATCGGCGAACATGCGCGTAACCGCGCACGAAATTGCAAAACAGAATCATATTACTATACGGCCGCTAAACGGATGCACGGAAAGGGTTGAAATTTCCCGAATTTCATCGGTAATTGTGACAGACAAATTTCAACGTGCGGCTTTTAATGGAAACGAATCGACGTCACATCGAACCGGATGCGATTCGATGTTCGCTTTTGCAGTATATAAAGTCGAAATTGATTTACATAATTATAATTATTATAAATATTTGTTTTTAATCCAATTAAAATAATTAAAAGTATGATATAAAAATTAAACTTTTTTTTTGAACATGATTTTCTATATTTCGAATTAAATTACTTTATTTATATTATATATTTATATATATATATTTTCAGTAATAATTAAAAAAAAATAACTGAGAATAAAAATTGACATCAATTAGATTAATCAAAATTAATATTGTATTAGCGGTAAGAGAAAAGCTCTCGTAAGAGCTTGAATGAGATATTTACCGCATCCTGCACACTCTCCAGATCTCGCTCCGTCGGATTATCACTTTTTATAAAAGCGCACCTCCAGTATAATATCTTATCCAAAACACAACAATTTTGGAAAACAGGCATAATGGAACTTCCTGAAATAGAAAAATGTAATAGAATAAAACGGTTCTTATATAACAAGATAAATAATGTTAAAACAGTAAATATTGTATATTTATTTCATAAAAAAGAATGAAACTTATGAAACACTCTAATAATACTTTCATAATATTAAACTGAACAATAAATTATTAAACATTTAAAATTTGAAAAACATGTTTAATATATGGTATATATTATGGCAGCTATATACTAACATAGTTAACATGTTAATTATTATAATTCAATAATAATACGTAAAATTATATATATACATACGTTAATAATAATAATAATAATAATAAAGATAACGATAACGTTATATTTGATAAATAATAATAACGAAACAATATAACGGTCTCGCCGCGGCCCGACAGAATATTGAAGCTTTTAACGTGCCCGCCCCTTTTCTAGGAAGCGTCCAGGGACAATTTATCGATCCGAGCTTTAACTAACTTATTCCCACTATATAATTCCTCGCGAAGCTTTTGACGCCCCGATGCCGATATAGTATCTTATTCAAATAGTACCTTTAAACCCTTTCGTGATTATTTTATGACCGCCCATTATATTATACATATATAATATGTACATATAAATATATATATATATATATATATATATATATATATATATATATATATATATATATATATTATATGTACGATTCTTCATTAGAAAAGGCTTTCGTTCACTTGGCAGTTTTGTTAAAATTCATATTGTGCTAATGCTGCGGGTTAACGGGCATTGCGAACCTCGTTTACATGATAATTTTTCAATATACGGACAACACAAGACGGATATAATATTCGTTTATGAATTCATATCGACGATGAAACGATCAACCCCATCGTATAAATTATAATAATAATAAAAAAAAAAAATATATATATATATAGTAAAATTACACTATAAGGTTCTTAATGGTTTACTTGAATTTTACGATATTTTTCAAGAGTCTAAATTAAAATTCTAATAGATAAAATTTCAAAAACCACAATTATGGATAGATATTTTTGATTAAAAAATGTCTAAATTTTATATTGCAATATTTACTTTAAAAAAATGTGTCAAATAAATTGCATTGCTGCTTTTTAATCGTAATATAATGATTTATTTTTTATCAGATCAAATTTCCAAAACTGAACCCAACTTCTATATATTGATTTTTAATAAATTTTATATTATAATACTCTTAATTTTATTAAATTAATAATTCATAAACTGTTGAAGAAAACTTAATGTAAACTTAAATTCAAGTTGTATATCTCTTATAAAAAGTTTAATTCAATTTTTAATCGATATATAAAGAATTTATTATAAAATATGACATTTAACCTTTCACATTTTAATACGTTTTTTTTGTATTTTATATATATATATATATATATATATATATATATATTCATTATGTATAACTAATTAAGATATAATATGTATTCCATAATCTATTAACATTACAATCTTTGATGATAAACACAGTTTGAACAAAAAAATATAATGTGATAATTTTTATATAGTATAAAATTATTATAAATTTCATTCAAATGAAATTTATAATAATTGTATATAAACTATTAAAAGATTAAAAATACGCTTGAAAATAATTTGAATTAAATATAATATTAAATATTTATTTGGAAAAATGAAAATTTTAAGTAAAGATAATATTATTATCCGTTTTCATTATATATTGTCAGCACTTTCAAAAACTATACTTGCATCGGAACTTAAAGTATCATGAAAGCTAAGCACTGTGAATATCACCACAACGTAAATGTGTCAGCAAACTAAATATTATATTACCAACTTATGGGTTAAATGTTAACTAAAATCAAACAGCTTTGGCATAATTTCAATATTTGAATAAATGACCAAGTCACAACGACATCATAAATATTCAAATAATAATCTTTAAAAAAGAAGGCGACGCAAGATAACTGCTTCTGGAAAGGAATTAAATCGCCATTTCCAGACCTTGTTATAGAAAATTTTATACAAGTCGTTTTGAATATAACTAACGATAAAATTTTATTACAGAACGCCATTTAAAATCGTTATATTGCTATACTATTCGCGAACTAAATTAATTCTTCTCTTTGTAGAATATTCAATATTAAACTTGTTACGATAATGAAAAACAGAACAAAACGAATAAAAGCAAACGAAGAAAAAAAAATGGACACAAAACGAATTTGTACCGTTAATTAAAACCTTTCAATTTTCATTGTTTTCGCGGAAAGAACTCGAACCTAAAAATATCAACGCCGATACAAAAGACAGTCGTTGTCACCGAAAACCTCTTTTATTACGGAATATTTTCTTCTTTTTTTTTTTTTACACAGACCTCAGGCAAGCTTTTATTATTAACTTTTCACATTATTTACTTCTTTCAGTATGCAAGGGGATTTTTTTTTTCGCCTCAAATGTGTCCCGACCGGAGATTAATGGTTTTCGGTTGAGATGCTGTCCCGTATTCGGGTTGCCAGGTGAATTTCTGGTCGAGACGTTAACCCGTTCGACCTCATAGGCGATAATTTAGCGGTGTATCTAATTTGTTTCCACGATGGACATATATATGACCGCAGTGACCGCGTCGGTTAATACATAATATAAATCTTCATTAATATTTATTCCAAACGATCGACACATATAGGAAAATCCGATTTTCCGCAACGCTATATGAAACGCAATTATCAAAATTGAACGATTATATTATAATTTTGAATGTATGCATATTATCTCGAATAAAATTCGTAACATATTTAGTATGAAAATTTCGAGGAAATTCTGTGAAAATTCACGACAAACGTTAACTTTGTACATAAATTGATAAGGACGCATTTAGACATTCGATATGGAATGTTTTCGAGTTCGCACTCGATACTATCTTAACTTTTATGTTAAAACGTAAAATTTTACGACAAAAATAAACGTAAAATGCATACGTGTCAAATAAATGTTAAAATTCAATAGTGCATACTCACATTATGTGAATATAATATTAATACATATATGCATATGTACGATAAAAATGTATGCACTATATATAAAATTGGATTTACTAGTATTAAAAAAAATGCTAATTCATAAAACGAATCAATTTATTATTATTATTATTATTATTTTAATATATATATATATATATATATATATATATATATATATATATATATATATATATATATATATATATAAACTGTTTTATCATAAATGGCGTTTACGAATTTTATTTGAAAAAACCTTTTTCGATTTGAACGATGCTATTGTCAGCAAAAAATAAAAACCAATTTTTGCTATCGAAATGTAAACACCGGTCAATTTATTTAACAATATCAATAATGAATACATACACATGTATTTAATAATAGTAATACAAATTCAAATAAATATATACAATATATAATTAATTATATAAATATTGAAAATAAATCAGTTTAATATTTTATATATTTTTTTTTTAATTTAGTGTATATTTAGAAAAAAATGGATTATTTGTTTTCGCATTTCGAAGATATTTACGATCACAAATGTTAATTTTAATGTAAGAATGAAATAAATTCACTAAATATATTCAAATTTTACCCGAATAAAGCACACTTCCATACATTTTCACGCATTTAAGTATTCTATGCGCTCATACTTTCTTCGACAGAGTAGATTTAGAAATTATTTTCTGTTCAATTATTACTGTATTTGAGATACATTTTTTGATAAGAATAATTTAAATATATAAAAAAATCGCAATTAAATTGAGAGAAATACTCTTAATATATTATATTTCTCAACAGTTTTAATATAATATTCAAAAAAAAAAAATTCTCGTAACTGTCGAATTCAATCTAATCAATTAATATTTTTCAGTTTTTCATACAAAAAAAAATCGCTTTTCGTTTTCAATATCGCGATTTTTAGTGCGAATTTTTTTATTTAAAAATCTAAAATTATGCATTTTACAATAATTATATAATTAAAATATCTATAATTTAATGTTTTTTTTCTATTATTACGAAAATTAACGTTATAAATAAAATTTATAAACACGCATATATATAAATTTTAAATAGATTTTAGAATCCGTTCGCTTTTTGACGACACCGCCGTCTTTCCGGCACGCCAAGAAGGCATTCGTTTGAAAACGAGAAATTCCTTTATTCGCGATCCGGGATATATTCCTTTGAAATAAATAATTCCTTAAAAGTGTACGTGTAATATGTGCAGAGAGTGTGGGAAAATGTTTTTCGTGCTAGTGCCACCCCGCAAAAAGACTTTCCACCGTAAAAACGACAAAATCCGACTATGGCCGTTTTATTTCGCTTTTATTGCGAATTTGAGTGAAATGTTCAATTTCGCTGATTGACTGACGCACGAATTTCGCATTCTCCGTATCATTTCTTATATGTCGTACATTATATATATATATATATATATATATATATATACTACATATAAGTAATCTGTACTATATTTTTTTTCATGTATGGAGTGTGTCATTAAAAAAAACCAACGAATGCTTTGAAGGCTGTCGAATCTATTGAATCTAAGCCAAAATCAAGAGAAAAATCCATTAGTTTTTTTAAATCGTTCTTTTTTCTATAAAAACGCGCTCAAAAAGTTTTACTGAATTTTTTATAAAATTTTATTTAATTTAAAATTTTTCTAATGATGTCGAATATGTCAAAATTATATCACATTTTTTTTGTCATTACTTTAATATATGTATGTCGCTCAAAAATTTGTCACTGTAATTAATAGAATTAAAACGTATAATATATTATCTTTTTTTTTATAAATACAAAAATTATATGGAAAAAAATGTCTATAGAAATTAAAAATAGAGTGATAATTAATATTCAGATATATTACGCAATAAATTTCTTACTTAAATTATAAACAATATTACAAATACAGTATATCTGATTAACAGAATGAAATTAGAATAATCGTTATATATTATTTATTATAATAGTATATATAAGTCATAATATTAAAATTTATACTATTATAATTATTAGATATTTTTTTTACGATTACTGTATATAATATAATTTTACGACATGGCAATAGTAGTCGGTGTCATATGTCAAAACAAAATATAATAATAATAACGTAATATAATAATAATCGGTGTACGTTTACGTGTTTGTAACCCAATAACGAATTCCGTTTACGTTGAATTCTGACACGTTTAGTCCCCGCGTTCGAGACTATTGTCCGATATTTGACATTCGATTGCGTGGAATTTTCGATTATTCGACACGTTTTAATGGTGTGTATGTGATAAACGCTATCAAAATTATTTGACACACAATACGTCACTCTAGTAAAATGTACGATAACGATTTATTCAATATTATATAATAATAATTTATTTCTGTTGCAGTTTATTAAAGCAAAAAAAAAAAAAAATGCGAATCTCGTCAGTGCGAACCAATGTGACCGTAGCCTTAATCGCATTTAAGCACTATCAAAACGGCGACACAAAGCTTTGTGTGCCGTTATTAATTTATCGCGGGAAAAACTTCGTCGACACTGTCGTAGATTTTAATGGAAAAACGAGTTTTCACGTACCGTAAAATAATTAATTTTTGTTCAATGTAAAAGCTGAAGAAAACTGGTATAAATATAAAATTGTAATATTTTTTTTTTGTACAAAAACACTATAACAACATAAAAGTTTAATATACACAATGAATAGTTTTCAATTATATAAAGTATAAATAGTTTTAAAAAACATGTAGTAAATAAAAACACATTTTCTCGATGTATTATATTTATTAATAAAAAATATAATAATTTATATGTCAAATTTAATTTTCGAGATTCATAAAATCATTTCGTATTGTTACAATATCGGTTAATTATTTACTTTTAAATATTTACTTTTAATTACTTGTGTAATAAAGTTTGATATAATGGTTTTATATAATATTTTTTCATATGTTATCTTTGAATTAATTTTTATAAATATTTTAATTAATATATTTACAATTATTGTAAATTGTAATAAAATTGCAATTTTTAATTTATAAATAAATAATTTATAGTAATTATTAATAAATGTATAAAAAATATTATTATTCAAAACATTTAAATGTGCATATATTCGAATATTATTCACAGACGAATTGATACAATATTACGATTACCAAAATTGCCATTTGATGGATTAATTCGCATTCAAAACGATGAGCCCGATCGTATTTCACATCAGATATCAATAGGCGGATACGAAAAGCGACCGATCGTGCGCGATCGCACGAACGATTCCGCTCCGAGCGATTTCGCTCCGAGCGGTGCGCTCCGGCGCGTTTAATATTATATCTTTTGCGCGCGTTTTCCGCACAGGATACACAATTTTCCGACGGCAGAAACGGAAAAATCGACCACCGAATACGCGACGGCGGAAAATAAAAAGGAGACGGGGAGGGGGAGAGGTTGGAAAAAAAGGAAAATTTTTGCGACGCATATCGGAAAAGCGAATTCGGATAAAAAGTCGCAACGTTGTTAAGGGAACGTCGCTTAACGCTTATTGGTCTTCGTTCGCGTATCTGGATTATCGAAATGCGTTCGTGCGATTTTCTTTTTACTATATATATATATATATATATATATATATATATATATATATGAAAAAAAAGGAAAACTGTTCTAGAAAATGTGTATGTATCTATATATATGTATAATTTTTAAATATACAAAGTGCGTAGGAAAAATTTAAAAAAAATCTCACGAGAGTCATTCTAAAGTATACGGTGTGTAAAAAAAAAACTTTTAACACTTTCGTGTTGTCACTTGCAAAAAATAAAAATGTAATTTTAAATAACATGTATTATAATAATTAAAAAAAAAACAATGATTATTTGTTAGAGCACTTTTTTTTAAATTATGTTGTAAAAAATAAGATAGCTATTTAATCTGTTAAATTAACCAATATATATTATTCATTATTTTAGAATTTAAATTATTGTTTCATAATCATATTTATTTCGAGTTGATAATTCTTATTAAATTAAAACCACAATCAGTATAAATGATTAATTTAAATTAAAATTCTTTATAAATGTTAAAATAATTGTGATTTATATTTATTTTATATATATATAGCGAATATTCAAAAAATATATATATTTAAACTTTTCAACCCAATTTGACATTTTAAATAGTAGATTGATTATAAATTAATTTTCCTATTAAATTTATATCGTACATTTTTATGATAAAATAAAATCAAATGTGTTATGATAAAACATAAAAAACTAAATATTAATTTTGAAGAAATTTTATTATGCGAATGCAATATTAGAAAATAACATAAAAAAATATTTTATATCGGCACTAATATGTTTTTTAATCACACTGTATGTATACATATATACATGAGCATTGTATATATTTGTGTTTGCACAAATAAAAACATATTTTTTTTCTTCAGGGTAGAAAAATAGTGGAGACGGTGTCAAAAGGTCCCGAAGGAAAAATATCACACTTTATCGAATTAAATTCCGTCGGCAAAACGTCGCGTCTTATTTTAATTATAATACATAAAAGAAGAAAACGTCTTTTATCAACAAAAAGTTATAAAACTATAGAATTTTTATATACATATATATTTTTTAAAACGTATTATAAACTATTATATTATATTATCGTTCAGTAAATTCTATATAGTAATATAAAATTAAAAAAAAAAATAATAATTTACATTGCACGTCGAAAACACGCGTATTTTTCGTCCAATTAAACTATACGAAACTATAACCAAGTTATAATTCAATATGTCGGTTGAACTTTACAAAAGTTTACCGGGTGTAAAACGAAAGTTTAAGCGCTTCATATCCAATGACACGTGTCTGTGTATTGTGAGCTTAAAGTATGTGAACTAACTTTAATTAATAGAATATATACTCAACTACTTAATCTCAGATAAAATATATATTATATATATAAATATTTTCATATCTAACCTACATATAATTATTTCATTTAAAAATTATTATAAATGATTATATTTGTGTCGATGTCCACATCCAATTTGCAATATAACCATTATGTTCCCGTTGGATGTCTATCTGGATGATTTCAGATATGATATCGGATTTCTGGCTTTGTTGTAGCATTTTGCTTTTGTTGATAACTGATAATAGGAAAATGTCAATTCGTGTTGCGAATCGACAAAATTTCATAAATATAAAAAATGATTTAGTTTGATTTGAAAATTATATTTGATATTTATTCGTTAATTATTGATAAAAAAATTCAATATAAATATATTAAAAATAAATATTTTCTATTTTTCTATAAGCACTTCTTTGCATTCGAATGTTGGCTATTATTATTTCTTGAAAATATTTATATAATATAATGCAATGATTCTTTCACTTCGTTTTTTAACATGAAACAATTATATTATCCTATATAAAGACTTTACAAAATCATTCTTCTACAATCTATGCTTAATATAGAGAAAGCTACATTCAAATTTTCAACTATAATAATAAACCGATATATTTATATATCGTTTATTCTATAATAGCAATATATTTTACATTTATAACATATATAAAATATTTGTAATATTCGCCATTAAAATAAAACGAACTGCTATAAATAAAAATAATGTTTAAATTTTAACATTCCCTAATAGAGACGTTCAATTTATAAATAAATAATTTAAATACTTTTTAGTTTTGATCCATTTTGTGTGTGTGTGTGTGTGTGTGTGCAAAATTTAATCCAGCAGCCCATATCCGACAATATTAAAATTGTGAGTGTATTCTCAAATGCAATATTTGCTTCACTTACAACGTTCATATAGTTTGAAACGAGCGAAGTGCTCTCATTATATGAATTATTGCTCGTTTTTTTATGTGCAGTCGTTTAAGGTAGTGTTTTTTTTTTTGTACAAATTTTCACGTTTTTCCGACGGTGACATCAAGAGATAATGGAAAAAATTTCATAAGGCAACCGCCATTTTTTTATTACACGTATATTATGTACATATATGACAATAATGTATAAATATATATATATATATATATATATATATATATATATATATATATATATATATATAATATTCTCATCTATATGTAAAAATTCAGAAGCAATTTTTTTAGTAAAAATTTATAATACAAAACAGCTGTTATGAATCTGCGTTACGCGCACCGCGTAAAAATAAAAAAGGGAAAATAATATTGATTTAATAATAAAATTAATATTACGAAATATTCAGTATGAATTATATTTATTTTTATAAATTAGTAGTACATTAATATTAATTTTTTTATTTTTTTTTTCGATTTTAACATGTAATTTCTGTAAAACATTTATATAATTAAATTTATAATGAAACTATAAATACACTAAAAGATTCTGAACTACATAATAATTTATAATAAAATAATAATAATAATAATATTTTATATATTAGACACATCATTACACAGATGAGAGAAAGGAAATAAAAGAAAAATTAAATTAGTATGAATTTTCTTTATAATGTATATGTTATCAGAGACTTTCGAAGTAACGTATATGATAAATATTTTGATTTATATTGAATTTTAAAAATAATCACGTTTAAAATAATTAAACTAAATTGTTTTGATATTGAAATAATCTTAATATTGACTTTGATTAATAATAAAAATTTTATTATTAATCTTATTAGTCAATAATAAGATTAATAAATCTTTATAATCATTATATACTTTAATATTTGTTCTTAATTATTAAAGACTCAATTCTATATTTTTTTATTATATATAGATCTAAAAAATATTTTGATACTATTATACATATCATTTTAAAGACATAAAATATTTATTTTTATTAGTAAACAGGAAGTTAAATTATCATAAAAATAAACCTTGAACACACCTGATATGGTCTACGAAGCTTACATTACATATTCAATGAGCGATGGTTGCTAACTTAGAGCGTCACATACTAGAAATCGAGTTATGTGCAGACACACCCTTTGAAAGACCACATATTATATATATATACAATATATGTATACACTATATATATATATATATATATATATATATATATATATATACACACATACACCGCAATGTAATCGAATAGTTCGAATGTCACTCAAAAGATGTCGTGTTCACGGAGGAGAGCACTTCGTCGTTGCAGTTAAAATCTTAATAAGTTTACTACGTCTAGTTTGAGATATATTGATGGGATATTTTGCGGGTTATTCGATATGGCTCTTTTGTAAAGTGCATATTCGTGACAAATTCACTTACGATGCATAGGGGATGATAAAACCGAGCGCTATAAAACCGTGGAAAGGGTGGAAAGGTTTTTGAATACGGTTTAGAATTAACGTGTCGTTAGTTTTAACCCGTTAACGACGACGCTAATTTCGAACGAGATCAAACACGCAAACTTGATGAGGTATTAAAGCTCGTTAATGAATTTGTAATTATTATTATTGTTATTATTTTGGTTTAAACCGTCGCCCTATTAGTTAGTGTCTAGCAATTATCCTTTGATGAGGGGATTTATTAAGATTTAACACACACACACACACAAACAGATATATATATATATATATATATATATAACGTCTATTTAAAGTCGTTCGTATTAAATTATAGATGAGATGATGACGAAAAGTAATAATATTTAATATTATTTTAAAATTTTATATACATATAATATATAGTAAAAATTAAACAGTGATTTATGTTGTAATAAAAAAACATTTTTAATGAATATACCGCAATAAATACGTATTAAAGTAGCTCACGGCGATCTCAGTCTTTCTATTGTTATTCCTAATAGTGATTTATTTTTATTTAATAAATTTTATAGACTTAACTTGGCTTTAGACTAACAATTTAAATATATTAATGTTACAGTGCTAAATTTGAACAAATATAAAATTTGTTAAAAATATATTATATTATATTTTTACATGAATTAGTGTATAAATATAATCATTTCAATATTTAATATGAATAGATAATTCAAAGAATATTATGTAAAATTTGAATTTGATATTTATATAGATTTTTTTTATCTAAATATTTTTTTAAAATTTAATTTTATTATTATTTCGAAATCACGCATTATAAGAGTCAAATATATATTGAAAATATCATAATTTATATGAAAGGATATAATTCGATTTATTATTTTTATTGTGATCACCGACGTTATTGTTGCCATCGTTTACTTTTTATCTTCGTTATTCCTTTTTACCAAAAAGATAGAGATTTAAGGTTTGTTTTAAATCCTATAAAGATACGATCGCCCGACCCCATCGGTTTATTTTCCTCAAGAGAAAACCCTTTGTCGCGATTTTTTCCCCCTTTTCAGTCGCTCTCAATTCTCTTTTACCCATTTTACATTTTTGCCATTTTTTTTTCAAACAAACCCCCCTTGACTTGCAACACTTTTCGTATTTTAATTTCGCCGTTTCAGTGATTATGCGGCCTTTGCCGGTATACTATTATTATTTTTTTTTCGCTTTCGCCGTTTTTCCCCGTGAGAAAATTCGATTTCGCCGAAGAGAGAAAATAGTGGAAAGTGAACGAGTCGTTTTCCCGTTTAGTATTCTAACCGATAAAGTTCGAAGTCTATATTGTTTACCGCTATCGAAGATCTGCAGAAACGGTGCAGCCTTTTACCATAATGTAGACTTAAGATGCAATCTCCTTTTATAACCTGATTTTATTGGAAAGTAGGTGTTTTTAGATCTACATATTTCATACATAACGTATATAAGAAATTTTCCGTCATTTCACATAAACTTTCGACAGCATAAAACGAAATTTTCTCTCAAAAATATATATTTTTTAAACTAAATAAATTGCAATAAAGTCGATTTTGCTATTTTTCATTTACTACAAATTGCAATTTAAAATATATATTATATGTATTACTAACACAAATGGCTTTTATTGAATAAAAATGATGTCAAATAATTATTTAAGTCACATTCGACATTTTAATTTAAAATTTCAACGCGCCTTTTTACATCGCAATGAGCGTTTAATTAAAATGATGCAGTATTTTACTGAAAGTTTAATTTGAAACAATTTGTTCTGCATTATATGAATCCCATTTAATTATATTGAAGTGCTTTTTTGTATGACGACATTTGAGTTTCAGTAATATTAATATAATAATCCTATTAAATAGTCGACACTACATTATAATGAATATATATTATGATGATATAAAATATTTATTTTTATTAAATTAAATTCATGTTCATTACATTCTTGAGAGTCAGACTATACAATCTGAATAGAACACATTTAGAGAAGTATTCAAACTCTTAAATCCTAATGAAACATTCAGGTCTCTATTCGTTTGTGTGAAACTCGTGACTGCAATTCAATGCTGAAACAAAAAATGAAAAGTGAAACGTTTCAAAACGGATAATTAAGGCGGAATTCAAAGAAACGCCAGCGCTGAAAATTTTTCATCTTGCATTCGATTCGTTTCCTCTTTTTTTTTATTATTTTCTTTCTTTATGCTCTATTTTTTTTTCTTTAATCGCGATGGAAAATTGCACGCTTTTGAATACCTAATTGCGGATCATGTCAACACCCTTCAAAAGACGCCACTCAAAGGAAATATTTAACCCTCTCCAGACGATGTTCTCGTGAAAAGATCGAGTACAAACAAATCGGTCCAATTTGTTTTTTTAACGCTCTTTTTTACGTTTTTTCTTCAAGAATGACATAAAAGAAACGCTTCTGCAAAACTAACATTGGTTAAACTAGAAAAGTATGTAAGAGAAAAAGATGCAAAGAACACTTTCAAAATTAGAAAATAAAAATAGAATTTTCATTTAATACTATTTTATATCAAGAAATAAATATTTATTAAAGTAGTAAAAACGGTAAATTAGAATATATATATATATATATATATATATATATATATTGTTTCACTTTAAAATAGAACCTCAATTAGAAATTAACTTGTACAGTTAATTCGAAATAATCAATTGGAATCGGATTTAAACCTTTGTCTAACTTTAAAAACGACCCGTATCACGAATCAAACAGGATAATCGCGAAAAATACAGTAGTTAATTCCAGCAATTTTTTTTCCTTTAAAAGCTGATTTTATCATCAATACGATAAAATCAGCTTTTAACAAATAAATTATATTATATAAAATTTTAAAAATCGTTATGTCATGAAAGTTAGGATTTTTAATTATTTTGATAAATAATAATAAAATTGTTTCTCAATTTATCAATTTCTAATTGTTTCTCGTTAGCATATTTATTAAAAAATGAGAATATTTTTATATACTTGTATTGAAAATTATTGCAAAATGTTAAATTTTCATTGAAACATATAATTTTCAAATGCATAAAAAGATAAGCGACATTCCATAGGCGCAATGTTCGAATAAAATTTTCTTCATAACAACAAAAGCATTCTCGGTCACGACTATTGTTTGTCAATTTTTCCGTTGTAATTTTGCATAACACGTTTTATCAATACAATGGAAAGCTCGTCGCGGTTATTGTATAAAATTTTCGCAGCCGGAAAATGGCACGGCTTTTGTGTACGTAAATTTCCGGTTAAAATTACGAATTCATTTACGCCGAAGAAAACTTTCATTGTGCGATTCTTGACTATGCACAGTCAATACGAAATGGGGCTTTTAGACTTTCAAACGAAAAGATCAACAGAAATTGTTTCAATTATACGAATAAGCCGTTCAAATCTCACATACATATATATATATCTATATTTACCATAAGAAAGTTTACTATACATTTTTAAAGTTTTCGACTGTAGCGTATAATTTACGAGTTTCATATGAAATTTTCATATATAACTTTAGTGAATATAATAGAGATTGAAACCCACTGCCTATTATATAAGATATGAAATTTATATCGTTTTTTTTCTTGTATATATTAAATTTTTTGTTATAAATAATAAAATATTCAATAATAAGTTTTTATTAGTTTCACGAAGTGTTCTATGTGAAATATATGAATAAAAATGACACGAGAAAATGTAACGTGTAAACAAAATTCATCGTTTATGTCGCCATACAATTTTTAGATGAAGGTAGTCATATTTTCGGCGCCCTAGGCGGTTGCTTTTCTATTTGATATATCGGCACGACCCTGTATATATACGACATAAAATGTATATGCTCAAGTTTTATTATAATATATATATATATATATATATATATATATATATATATATATATATATATATATATATATATATATATATATATTATTCACACTGTAAGTGTGCACGTTTACGAGCATCTCTTTGTTGCGGTCGAACAAAAGAAAATCGCGACACAAATTTTACAATTAATTACTGGCGGATGGGTGTGGACCTAGCCGAAACGGGAGGCTAGAGGATGTAAAAATGGGGTGCCATGGGGTTTCTTTGATGTTTCTGAAAATAATTTTGAATGGTTAATCGCAGCGTCTGGTGTAATTAAGGACCATTTGCGGCGACATCTTAGCGTCAAAAACGCGACAACGCGTAATAAATACGCGGTAATACCGAGTTGCGGAAAAACGAGTGTTGAGTTTTTGCCGAAAATACGATATATATATATATATATATATATATATATATATATATATATATATATATATATACTACGTAGAAATATCCTGCACAATTCATAGCGTAAAATTTAATTTATCTACATATTAATAATATTTTCCAATAAAATAAAATACAAACATACGTAATTAAATTTCTATTTAATTTTTTCATATAGCCGTACTAAAAAAAAAATCAATATTTTTTTTCTATTATAAATAATTTATAATAGAAGATATTTTTATAAAATCTTTGATATGAAAAAAAAGTATAAATTTTAAATAAATATATTTGATTTGTGAAAGCTTATAAATAAAGAAAAAAATCATTTTTTAATATATAAATGTGAAATATCAATATCAATCTATTTTCGATAGACAACAAAAATATCGTTATCGAATAAGCGACAGCTTTTCTTCTTTTATCGTACTCGACAGGTATATATCTTTTTTATTTGTGACGAAAATATATATAAAAATAATATGATTTTGTTTCATTTATATATTTATAATATATATATATATATATATATATATATATATATATATATATATATATATATATCTTTATTATTTGTCGGATATTTTCATACAATCTATTCTAAATATTTTCAGACTTCGTTAAAATATTCACTATACATATTATATATTATTAAAAAATACGTATAAAATTTACTTATAAAAATACGAAATTAAAGAAAAATATGAATTTATTAATTAAAAATTACACAACGCAATATTTTTCAACGTTATAATCGATACATTTGGAATTAATTAATATATTTTCGGCTTAATTATCCCTAGTATAATTTTACTTCAAAAGCGTTTAACCTTCGTACAATAAATACGCTTAATGGCATGTTAGATTAACTTTTATACGAAAACACCTTTTTCATATTTAGTATAAAATTTACGACTGTAAAACAAATGGAAAGTATATAATTTGAAGCATAATAAAATAAATATATAATATATATTTTATGAACGGGATTTTTTGGTCAAAAGCTCGCGGATATATTTCGTATTTTATTATATAAATATTAAACCTGTATTATTTATAGGAAAAGAGATAGCATTTAATAATAAGCGGTTTGTGGACGGCAAATCGAATGAGAGGATTAAAATCGTTCGTGCAGAATATGACGATGGAAAAGGGAATATTTTGTATATGAAAATCGAAAACCGTACATATCGATATATTGAAGTTCACATTGTATTTTATATATTCGATATTCTGAATTTCATACAATATTCCGTCGATGTTACGTTCGCATCCGATATGAATACAAACTCGTTTAAGAATTTAATAATGTTGATATTTACAATAATTCTATGCAAATATGTATAATCAGAAAGAGAACTTAATAATTCAATTCAAATTTAAGGAATCATTATTTATCCTTTATATAAAGTTAACATATATATGTATGTATATATATATATATATATATTTATTTACAGAAATAGGATTTTGAACGGCTGTTGCATTTTGAATCGAAATCCTGTTATCCTATTACAAGTGGACCCATGCATAAATTCGTACTTGGAATTGTATTGTTTAATATTTTAACTATACATATGCGACATTTATATAACGTATTTTCGTATATAGAATGATAAATAAAATATATTAAAATAATATATTTTTATTAAATTAAATTAATATATCTCATAGATAGTTATTAGTTATTATAATGAGATTCACATCTATAAAAAAAATAAAAACTATCATACACTTTACAATAAAAATGTTAAATATTTATATAACGCTTATATAATATTCTAATATAGAATATACGACTAAATCATAACACAACATCGAACAGAATATGCAAACATTTTTCCAATATATCGATAGTTTCTACATCCATGAAAAAAACCCATTTATTAATATTGTGTAAATTTGGTTTTATTCGATTATCCTAACAAACATTTCCGATGAAACAAAGCTCTAATCGATATATTGTCCATCTTTTCGAACAATCCTACCGTAACACCAAAGAATATATATATATATATATATATATATATATATATATATATATATATATATATATACAGTATAATTCAGAATAAAACCTTCGAAATGCGGTTTCATCTCCACTTTTCGGATGCAATGGTAAAAGGTTTAAATTTATCTATGATTTCCTCAACAAGATGTATTCTTTTGTATACAAGTGTGTTTTATATATTCTCGTGCATAGTGGAAATTGTGCGGGTTTTTCTCAATATACGGTCGAAATGTTTTTTCCGAGAAGTCGTATAAGAAGAATGTCCTATGAATCGAATTATATTTTTCAGAAAAAATTTTAAAATTTAAATATTTTTTTTTTATTAATATTAAAGAAAATTATATAATGTATAAAAGAAAATGGTTTATCATTGTGTTTGTTTCTAATGAAATTTTAAATGAAATAATGCATTTGGTGAATTAAGAATGAAAAATAAACCAATGCCGTACGGCGAATTTAAATCCAGCATCTGTTTCATATTACCAACTAGGTCAACTAACGAAAATTTCGTACATAATATAGAAAAAAAAATGTAATTAATTTAATGAAACTACATAAATATTTTGCTGAAAATCTTTATAAAAAAAACGACTTTTCAAATTATAATCTCGTATAATATATTGTGAAAAATGAATAAAATTTCTCTCTCACATAAATCAACGTATATTAAATATTGAAAATATAATATTTTTCATCGTTATTAAACTATGAAATTTTCTGAAATAGGGACAAAATAAAAAAAAAACTGTTATATACTCGTAAGTTGTAAGAAAAAGACGTACACGATTTTACTAAACGAAAACTAAATCTATATAAAGTTAGAGTTTTTTTGAACAAAATTCTCAGTGTATTAAGAATATTTTCAATTATCATTTAAAAATCATAATAAAATCGGAAATTTAATATGTAAATCGATTCATAATGATTCTAAAGAAATTTTTAAAAGCATAAGAACTGCGATTACATTTTTTTTGTTCTATATTTCAGATGCCATAAATATTAATGCCAAAAAAAAATATATATATATATATATATATATCGTCAAAATTTACATTTGAAAGGTACGGCTTACCCTTTTAAAAATATCGTGACAGTTGTAACTTTGAATTTTGCGTTTCAAATTAAAATAAAAATATGCATATGGAACATCGAAAATATGAAAAATTCCGGCAAAAGGATTACGAAAAATATTCAAGTAAACTTTAATGAAACGTCGAGGCGAAATTTTAGCGAATTAATTAATATATTTCTTTTTTATTTACATTTTTTTTTTACTTTTCAAAAATTGAAGTAATTAAATCACTAATTATTATTGTATTGTATAACATGTTAAATGAGATGGGTTAATTTACGTTTTATTTATATCACAAAAAGTTTAATTTTAATTAAAATTGTACAATATATAATCAGTTAAATAACGAGCGGCGGTTCAACGTAAAATTAACACTCAAAATGTGATTACAAATGTATGAGAGGAACAAATGGAACTTTATTTGGATTTGTTTCGAGACAAACCGTAAAAAGAGTCGATGTTCCGAGCGAATAAGTAAAAACTATGCTTCGAGTTAAATTCAATTATCGTGTTTGAAACGGGTCAAACAATGGTTAAAATTGAAGCTTCTCAATCTTTATCCAATGTAACGAAAATTACGATAGTATAAAACGAATAAAATTGTATATATATATATATAAAGTTTTAAAATATCGAATCGTTGAACTTTATACAACAACAGAGACTTAAAATTTAATCGCACGTTCTCAAAGTGTTGTGTACGTTTGTTTAAAATTTAAATTTTGCACAATTGAAGTCGGTTGTAAAGAAGTAGCAAGTTTAAATGTTAAGTCAACTCGAAATCCGTACCACGTAATACGAGTGTAATGCAAATATAACAGTTTTACATTTGGTTAAATTACCGTCTACAGGACTCGTATACGTACCACTGAAAGTATGATGATATCACTTATCTGTGTTCCGAATCGTATATTTAAATTACGTACCGGTTAAGGATTATCGCGTTAATCATCTTACATTATCGGTCTAAAGTGTATGAAAATATTTGAATTATTTGAATCATCTCATCTCGAATTCGTCTAAAATATTATTTAAATTATATATAGTAAATATATACCATTTATATATATATATATATATATGAATCCAAAAATCATATCATAATATTTATACAAATTTTCGACTCAAATAATTAGACAATGAAACGAGTAAATCCTTTAATTAAAATTAATTTTAATGCGTCAAATCTAAGATTGTCGAGAACGAAACGAAATTCTATTTAGAATTAACGATGATGATTTTATTATATATATATATATATATATATATATATATATATATATATATATATATATATATATATATATATATATATATATATATATATATATATTTATATATACATATATTTATAAATATATAAGCGATTTTTTTGATCAATTAAACGCGCACATTAATTATAATGGTCTTTCCACTCAGTGAACCGTTATGTTTATATTAAATATTTATCGATTTCAATGCGTATAATTAAATTGTGTAAAAAAAAAATAGATTTTTTTTCGTCTATCGAAAACGATAGTAATATTTTATAATGTGAAATGCGCGATAAATCGAGTTAATTGAGCGATTTGTCGATTCGATTAAAAACTCGAAATCTGCGCTCATCGAAAAATCGACGATTCGCAAATTAAATAAAAAAAAATATTGTGAAATTTTTATATTTAATAAATAGTGTTGATAAAGCAATACGTTAAAAAAAATAATTACAATTATTGGGTTTTGATATATTTTTTTATGTAAAAAAAATATTAATAATTTCAATTATCAGATCTAAATTAAATTTTAAAGATAATAATAAAACCAAATATCAAAAATAAACGTGTAATTTTAAAAATTAAGTATTTATTAAAGAAAAATATAAGAGGCTAAACGAATTTGAACACTCATTTATTATTTTAGATTGTAAAGACTTTGTTTGAAAAGTTGCTAATCTTTAGTAAATTAAAAATATATTTTCAGAAAGAGATTTTTCATATTTTTGATGAAATTATATAGACATATTTTAAATAATGAAAAAAAAATTTTCATATATATATATATGTGTGTGTGTGTGTGTGTGTGTTTTGTTTAAAATTAATATTTAACGATAATGTTTTCACATTGAAAAGCTTGCAATTATAAATTAAGCAAAATTGCATACGCTTCGATCGATCTTATAAAATCTTATTGTGAGATGAGAATTTCAATAATAATTTCCATATCTATTGAAGTCGAACTTTGTTCCGAAATCTCGTTACGGTTTAATTCGGTTAATTAGCAAACATTTTCCATTTTCAACTCGCTATGAAGTCTTTCAGTTTCGTACGCTTTTTTATAAGGGAGCTTTCACCTCGAAGTTTGAAAGTTTATTAATGTTTTGAAAGAACGGCCGTTTTAAATATTTACTCGACAAATGTGTTTCGATCGTTGTTTGTTTAAAACGAACGAATTGTTTATTTTTATTTATTTGATAATTTTATTTAAAAAATTTAATATATTTTAATATATAATAAAAATTAATTTTATAATTTAATTTTTAAAATAATTTTATTTAATCTATATTTGATTAAATATGGTAATATTTTAATTAAAATTATGTATCCAAAAGTTTTCAATGAAAAGTGATGATATTTAAAAGGACAAAAATGTAATAAAAGTAAAATTAGGATTGCGAAACTTAAAAGAAAATCTTTTTTCATAGGAAAAGTTTTCATGCTTTTAATTTAATTTTATAAATATAAAATGAGAAGATTTTCAATTTGATATTTTTTCAATACATTATAATTAAAATAATATAAATTGAAAACTATTTTTATTATATGATCGATTTGATCTGAAAATAATAATAGAAAACATAGAAACAAAAGAGCGAACACATCGGACAAAATCAAAAACGAAATCGGAATAGTTAGCTGACATAAATGGATTTTCACGTATCATTTGATATACGATAGCCATTTTGTTGACGTATAGCAAGTATGAGAGTGGGAAATGCGATGAAGAAAAAAAAAATATAGACGATGAGAAATACAGAAGGCATTTCCGTCAGTAAAACGAAGAAAAGCGAAAGAAAGCATCGGACGGGGAAAAGGAAACGAAGATAGAAAAAAATAGTACTCCCTATAAATATAAGGATAGAAAAAAATTGGAACTATAGTATAACGAGACGATCGCTGGTCCTTATATGATAACCGTTACATTATGACATGTAAAGTGTTCAAAAGAGCGAATAATTCCGAATGGCGAATGAAATAAGAAAAGCGGAAAAATTCCATATATATATATATATATATATATATATATATATAACGATTTTTCTGCCTGTTTGAATATCGTGTATCTGCCGTACGAAAATTAAATTGTTCGTATTCATTACTATAATGTTGAACATTATTTAATGTTTATATACTATAAATCGACCAATATATTATATTATAGAAAATATCGTGTATGGATAAAAAAAATATGGAACTTATGAAATGTAAGAATAGATATTGTTTTCATTAATAATACTATCAAAAATGGAATCATTAAAGAGAAAACATTTCAATTAATATTATACAATATTAATAAAAATCGTACGCGAATGAAAAGATTACTAAAAAAAAATCATTATTATTATATATTTCATATAATAATTATATAATAAGAAATTCTATATTATTAAACACACATTATTTATATTAAAATATGAAAATTTATAAATTATTATACGGTTTCTTACTTATCGAAATATTTCGCCACGTTTTTCGACAACGATATTAAAACTTTCGAATCCTTTTAAATTAAAACGCCAAGGATAAACGTTATATTATACACGCATATATATACTATATATATATATATATATATATATATATATATATATATATATATATATATATATATAAATTTAATACGGCACGATAACGACGCAAGTAAAACGTCTCGATTTTCGCATTAAAAATTTCCGTGTTATATATATATATATATATATATATATATATATATATATATATATATATATATATATACATATATATTTATTATTATTTATATGCGGTACGTGCAAAAAGTCGCAAATTAAAATTTAAATATAAATGGGGGCACCGAACGAAACAGCGGTGAGGTAAGGTCACTCGTATAAAGAGATAAATTTTCATTAAATGCCTACAGGGAAAAGGAAAATGCATATATATATATATATATACACATACATACACACATAAATAAATATATATAGTTTTTTAACGGGGGGTTCGCATTGAATGGCTTTGAACCGAAAATTCCTTTTTTTCTTCGTCCTACGTCCGTTCGATACATTTGTACCAATTGTAAAGTGCTACGTGTGCAACGTGCCTTATCGCAGTCAAGTTAAAATTTATTCTATTTCGACGATTCTCAAACGTTTAAAAAAAAAAAAAATATATATATATATATATATATATATATATATATATATATATATATATATATATTAAAGCGCGTCGGTATTGGATAATTGGACAGTGTATAAAAATATTCACGTTAAAGCTATTTTAGTATATACGAAATAAAATAATTAAAAATTAAAGTGCGAAACGTTTGTTAAATATTAACGTCTAACGACGCGGTACTTTATAGTGTGTCGTAAAATTATTTTTAGTTTCTTTTATTTTTAGTACTAGTAAATACTGTAATAGTTGAATAAAATATTTTTTTTTCAATATAATTTTTAATATACTATAGATACGAGGTTTTATAGTATTATTACTTTATATACATATTACGTTTATTGTATTTAAATTAATGGATTTTCATTCAATTATTAATAAATAATAAAATATTATCTAAGTGTTTTAATATTTTGATATCATATTAAAAAATAACAATAATTAATTTAAATTCTGTGAATATTTCTTATGTTTATGGAATGATATAATATTATATAATTTTAATAGTAAATGAAATACAAAATTAATAGATAAAGTATATTTAAATTTGACATAAAAATTTTGATTTTCATTTAATAACTTTTAAATAGAAACAAAAATTATGATGGTGATTAAGTTTGTAAAAAATTTAAAAAATGTGTATACAATGAACGATAATTGAGAAGCACTGAAATACATATCTACTTCATGTCTGCAATAAGATATTAAATTAAGTGCCATCGCTTTCAATTATTATCGATTTTTATTTTATTTACTTTATCAACATGACTTGTAACGTTAAATTTATAATGTTGACAGTAAAGAATTTTCCACGATGAAAATTTATCTCAATAAATCCGAAGTTATGTACCGTATATAATAATGTAATTTAACTATAAAAAAATTAAAGAAATAAATTTTAAGTTATTTTTATAATACTATAAAATAATAAATAAGGAAAAATGTATGTGAAAAACATAATTTTAATATTTTATAATACAACAAGACGATAAGCAGATGTTTGGTAGTAAGAACAATGTATATATATATATATATATGGCAATTTCCGTATACGAAATTTATCATATTTGCTTACGATTTTCGTGCACATATCGTGAAAGTGTGTGCCGAAAAGCCTTTTTTAAAAGCATACATTTTCGTTAACCGCGTAATATATAAAAATTTAATGGATTTTCGCGCGTGAAAAGCCTCGTTTTCGAAAGCCCCTATCCAATATGGCACACGCATATATCATAGTGTTCGACAAAATGGCTATTATTTCATTCTGAGAAAATATTTGAATACGACCGATACGTCTTCGGCATTAACGACATGCCAGCTTGATACATAGCCGTGTTGAACAGTGATTCCCAAATGTCTACAATGCTAAATCCCCTACATAAGTCTTCGAGAGAAAATGCGCACCCGTTGCTCTATTAAATCAAAATGTATACATTATAGTACACTCTATATAGCGTTACCTACTTAATATATGCGAATAGAATTATTTAAGTTTATACATACATACATACATACATATATATATATATATATATATATATATATATATATATATATATATATACTAAAAATAATTAATTAATATTTTTAAAGTATACTGTGTATATTATTTTATTTATATTAAATTATTTTTTTTTTAATATTATTAATGATAAAATTATTTTAAAGAAATTAAAAAAGCAATATATGACTATGTAGATAATTAAATCCATTTTTTTATATTTCATATTACATTGTAGATAAATAAAATAATAATTATTCATATATGAAAAATTTAAGTTGAACTAATAAATTTTTATTTATTATATAAAATATTGTCTTATACGAAATATATATTTATAATATATAGTGTCTTAAATAACTTTCAATAAATCGAATAAGTAAAGTTTGGCATTTTGTTTAGAAAAGCTTTCAATCTATGCGATTTTGACCTATATTTTTATCAAATAATTAATAGAATGAAAAGTTCACGCTATTATATCGCATTAAAGTTTAACTTTTTTCATAAAAAAAAATAAATAAATGTAGAAAATATGACATAATTTTTAAAGTCAATATCAACGATTGATATGAAAATATCGAAGAAATTTATTATTATTGGACGAGTTCGCTCATCGAAATGGACGCAAACTTTTCTTATTTCATATATAAATAATATATATGCATACGTTTACATATGAAAATTTACGTACCAAATTGAATATATGTAATATATTATATATATATATATTTATATATGAATATATAGATACATGTTACGTGTAGTTAACGTTCTCGTTAATTTTAATGAAACGAGATGCGAGACCAAATAAACGCCATTACCGCGTTGAGATAACTAAGCGTTGTGATTTTAATGAAATTCGTCATATCCGAAGGCGTACTGTTTTATTTTCATTAAAAACTTTCGTCACAATCATCGCTTTGAACGAGGAAAATTAAATAACATACGCGCGCTGAAAAACGCTATAAATTTTCATCCACCGAAAAAAAAAATAATAATAAAATAAAACGTTTTCGAAAACTCGCTGAATAATATCGAAAAGAAGACGACGAAGCGTCGAACGTTTAATCAGAGGGGATGATATTTTTTTTATATGCGGCGCGTGCATCCGTAATAAAAATATTTTATTGAAAATAAACGTACGTTTCAAAATGAAAAATAAATATTTTTCAAGAGTTTTATAGGCGATTCAAGAGCAATAAGACATCCATTTATACAAAGCCTCAATAAATACGATCACGATGAAAAATAAACAGTGAATCACACCTACGTTATCGTATGAATAATTTCAATTTATTGTATGTGTGAAACGTTCTATATATATATATATATATATATATATATATATATATATATATTTCTATAAAGGTTTAAAATAATAACTGTATATATATATATATATATATATATATATATATATATATATATATATATATGACAAATTTTCTTATATTACGGAAAATTTCAATCGTAGTTCGATAAAGTAAACGATGTTTATTATTAAAATAAAATGGATATAAATAGCGAGCGATGGATATAATAATATTTAAATATTAATTACATTATAATACAGCTCATCAAATTGTTATTATTATTCATAAATAATGCTGATTTACAATGAAATATTCCTTATAATAAAAATATGATGAATACGAAAAATATACTAAATATATATATATATATATATATATATATATATATATATATATATATATATATATATATATATATATAAATATATTTGTCTAATATAATTAAAGTTATTTTATTTATGATTTAAATTCGAAGCAAAAAAAAATTGTATTAATTCAAAAATTATAATTGTGGTACAATTTTATTATTTGTAACAATTCAGAAGTATATATAAAATAATAAATAGTATGGAAAACAAAAAAATATTTTGCAGGCCGATGTAATTTAGGAATTAAATATATATTAATAAAAATATAAAACCTACATAGTTATTTTTAGATTATAATCATGTATGCCCATGAAATTTATGAATGATTTAATATTAAAATATTTAATTTTTGGAAAAAAAAAATATATATATATATATGTGTGTGTTAAACAATATTTTTATATCTTTTTTGCAGTAAGTATAAAAAATATTATTAAAACTTTCGATAAGAAATTCGTGAACTTAAAATGAAATTTTTTATCATACATACTTTTCAACTACTTTTTATATAGAAAATCTCAAGCGTTAATAAAAAGTAAACTATACACAAATCTATATTAAAATAAGTATATAGTTTAAATATAAAATTACAATAATGTATCTATATATTAACTGTAAATACGGATGTCTTGCTTACCTTACTTGCAGATATCAAATCAAATTCGTGATGCACATATTTCATTTTAAAATGTTATTAAAAATACAAATATATCATATCTTACTAATATTTTATTTTATATTTTGCAAAAAATTATTATTATATATCAAACACAATAATATTTATTACAAAAAAAAAAATCGAATATATATAGAATATATAAAATATAATATATTCAGTTTGTTTTTTATTTCTATTTATACATTATATCTGTTTACAATTCTGATTGTTTATTAAACAAGATACGGGTTAAAACCCTTTTTTTGAAAAAAATAAAGAAAAACAACCGGAACTGGAAGTGAAATTGGTGGGCGAATTTTAAATTTTTGTTATGAGATCGTGTCGTTTCGTTCGTTGACAGGTTATTTCATAAAAACGTATAATACAATTTTCATATATAATATATAAATATATATATATATATTTTTTTTTTTCATAAATTTCATATCCAATCAATATTTATGTAGAAACTATAGCGACACAGAATGATCCAATCTTCGAACTTTGATTGCGACTTGTGACTCGGTTGATTATACGACGGATTTTCGATATAAGAAGATCCGCCCGTCGTCCGCCCACCGCCCACTTTTACTTTTGCAAAACGTCGCAATTGTAATAATAATGTAATACGTCGAAATCGAGGTAAACGATATAAAAATAAAATCGTATATAAAGAATATACGTATAGTATAACAGAAACGATATACATGTTCGCGGTACAAAAAGAAAATCCCGTTGAAGAATGTAACGAACGAAAACGATAACAAAGTAACAAAGGGACAATAATATCGTTAAACGGTTGAATTAAGTTTACTCTTTTTGAAATAAAATGATCAATAGGTCAAATATGATGAAGAAAAAAAAATATATAGCGGAATAAAGGGAACGGCTCGATTTTGAATTATTTCGTAAAAATACGATACGCTTGTTTCGCTTCATTTATATATTATATATGTATTTTTTTTTTTGGTATGAGATATATTATACGTATAAATTTAAAAGAAAAAGATATTCATGTATATATTTGTATTGAAAAATCATATTAATTTGTTTTTTATATGTACAATATATAGAATATTTAGACCAGGAGTAACCAACATGTGATGCATTATACGATTACAAGCGGCACATTTTACTCTAGAGCAGTGGTTTCTGATCTTTTTTCATTGGTGTACCCTTTCAGCTGATTGTCTCTTTAGTGTGTACCCCTAATATATATATATATATAGGATGGGCTGTCAAATTTTGAATAACAGGCTTGCTATTATTTCGAAGAAAACTGTTAATGAGTACATTTTCTTCATTTATTTGTATAATATAAAATATATCACTAATATCTAGAGGTATTGGTAATAAATATTAAGTCTTTTAAAATGTTCATTTAAACTAAAATTTGAATGGAAATTTCGAGATGCATTTGAAACCGAAGTCAAAGAAATTGGCGTAAGGGAAGAAAAATTTTGCTACCCCTGCTTTAGATGAAATATATATTAAAATATTCATATTTCTTATCAATTTACTAAAAAAATAATTATCTCTAGAATGTTATTATATAGGGTAAAGCATTTAATTATTTTAATAATTTAATTAAATTTGAAAAAAAATATTTAAAATATTTTTTTTCAAAGAAATTGAATTAAAACTTTTATGATCAGTGTAAAAATATACTAAAAAAAACTAAATTTAATATCAAGGAATTTTTTTGAAAAGTCAGAGGTTGTAATATAACTAATTTTTAAATTTATGTATATATATATATATATATATATATATATATATATATATATATATATATATATAATAACTCTGAAGCTGCTCGATAACAATGTTGAAGTGTACTGTGAATAGTTTTCAGAGTAAGGTGTTGAAAAATGGGCACGCGCGGTCCAAAAATGACCCACTTGGGCACGTGTCCAATAACTGGAGAAGACCGCGTCGTTATTACTATTATTTAGCAAGCCCTGTCATTATCATCGTGGACACACATCATCATTATTACGTGTAGACCGACTTAACTCGAACCGATAAACGTGATAAGGCATAACTCTTTATAATATCGAAACGGAAGGCTTTATTACTGTGGATTAACCGGCCATCCTATATACAATATGTTATATAATACAATGTTAAAGCAAATTATCGTCTCGATTTTCGTTTATTTTAATCCTAGTTCCGGGAATTTGTACAAAAAAAAAATATTTTTATCTAGATCAAATTTCAAAGTTGTATATTTATGGAAACGTTTTCGGTTAAATGTTTGTTGAATTATATATAAAGGATTTTTCGGCGAGTGCTTATTGTATTCTTTTTTCTCTCTGTTTTGTTTCAATATGCGGAATTTTGAGAACTAATTTTGTCCAAACTATTTCCATGGAATTTTCGGGAATTTTCTCTCGCAGATTGCGCGATCCAAATTGGTCCTTGAAAGGAAAAAAATATCTCGTGTAATTTGTGCATTGTAAAAAAAATGAATGAGCTAAATTATATATAGCGAAATTTACATATATATGAAATTTATGTAAAGTAGCTAAATTAGTGATATAAAGAGAAATTGAAATTAAAATTTTGTAATACTATGAAAATATACGTATATTTCATTTCCTAAAAAAAATCATGTAGATTTTAGTAATTTTTTAAATCAACATAAATAATAAATTTTAATATTAAAAATATTGTAATTGTTTTTAAAATTAAAACAATTTAAATATAATATTTATATATGTGTATATTAAAATGCGTTGTAATTATGTATTGTTATTCATTTTAGTATTTAATTTAAAAACCTTTTATTTCCTATACATAAAATGCACAATAGTTTTACAAAAAAAATTAACATTTCATTATTTTTGTGACAACGTCCAATACACAAAAGACAAATGTTCAACGTCGACCCAACAAAGAGTTTCAAAATTTAATATAAACCCTTCGTCTCTGACAAATAATATTTACGAAATAAAAAAAAAACATGTTTATTTTTTACTTTGTAATATCTGACGATAAATAGTGGCACAAAAACACCCCTTATACTTGTACGAAAAAGCAACATGTTGTCGACGAAAAAAAAAAATATATATATATATATATTTATGTATGTATATAATATTAAATAAACTCAAAAGCTGTACGCAAAATATCGGTTCGAAAGCATTACAACAAAAGAGCGGAAAAATCTTCCTTTGTACTTCAACCATTTTCCGGTACGGAAAAGCAAGTATGGCGAAAACAGCGTGATGAGAAAAATTCAACAACGTTTCTTCTTGATTTTTTTCTTTATATTTATTGAAAAAAATGTAGAAAATATAACACTTTCATATATATATATATATATATATATATATATATATATATATATATATATATATATATATATATATATATATATATATATATATATATATATATATATATATATATATATATATATATATATTAATTTCATAATAAATATTAAAAGCTATTATATTATAATATTCAATAATGGAAAATTGTAAATATTTACAATATACTGAAAGTGGTGAATTGAAAAAATATTGTTCATTTCACCCATAGACAAAATATATTATATTTCATAATTTCGATAAATAATTTATTTTATTATAAAAATCATTAAAGTTTTTCAAAGATATTTGCCAAATATCAGTAAAAGGGATGGCGTTAAAAGAAAAATATATAAGCATGTTCGAAGATTTATATATATATATATATATATATATATATATATATATATATATATATATATATATATATATATATATTATAAATATAGTTTTATATAATATATAAGAAGTACAAAAATGCCAAGTTAATTAATTTATCAATTGAATCAGTTTTAGAATTTTCTTTGTGTTTAAAAGCAATAAAACTTAAATTTAATGAATGATATATAATACAATAAATAAAATTATATATATATATATATATATATATATATATATATATATATATATATATATATATATATATATATATCGGCATATTTTTTTAAATTTATACGGCAAGAAATGAGACATACGAACGTTTCTCAGCATTCGATTAAAATTGTTGATTAGGAATTTGCTTAGGGTTTAAATTAGTTTTCAAAAGTTGTGGCAAAACGTGAACCAATTGAAAGCCTTTGTTTGTCAGGTGATTTAAAGAGAAAATTCGGAAATGCTCTAATCAATGTGGAATAATTTTTCAATACTAAATATAGGAATTCATTATATTTTCATTATATAAACAAATTATGATTTAATATTTGAAGCGTGAAATTAATGAAAGTATCTATAAATAATTAAAAAAATAAAAAAATATATGAATTGAAGAATGACGAAATTCATATCATATATTTGAATTAGAAAAAAGATTTTATTTTTTTTGGCATTCAAAATGCGAAAACGCATATAATTTACGTTTGTCCTTTGATCCTTTCAGTTATATAATTACAAGAGGGTTGCCAACGATGATTCTGATAAATTAAACAGAGATTACATGTCCAGAATTTTAAATCTTGAAACGAGTCTGAATTCCTTTTTTTATCCCTTTTCATCGTAATTGCACGATTTAAAATAATATATAAATAAGAAAAATATAAAACTTAACTATCCGATATTTTATATTTTTGAAAAAGGTTTATTACTTATTTGCATATACGAAATAATTTTAATATTAAATAAAATATATTGATTTTATTAGACATGTTAAAAAACAAAATTTTCATAAAGAAGAGTCAAAATACTCGTTTAACATTAAAATCATATGAAAATTTCACATAACATGTTTTTATTATAAATTGCGATAAAAAGTCTGTAAGGGTCGTTATATTATATTTTATCATAACTTTTATGTTTTATATCACATGTTTCCAAATTTCGCATATTCTCAAATGTATCTTATAAATTATTATTATGAATTTAAAAATTTTTGTATATTTTATAACTTCATACATATGAATATATTTTAATCAACTTTTGTGCGAAATTAGATTACATAAAAATATTTTACACAATTTAAAACTTCTAAGATATATGACAATATTCTGAAAATTAAATTTAATATCATATTTCGATTAATAGTAGATAAATCAAATTATTTTTAACATTATCTATAATATTTGGAAAATTTTGATTTATTTTTTGACATTATAAATTTTAGCACGCATTCACATTCATATGTCGTCATAAAAGTCGACACGAAAAATTGTCAGAAAACAATTCTTTATTACCGTTATATACCCTTTCATAAGGGTACATTTCTTCATAAACGTGTAACGAAATACTGGAATATTTATCGCTGCGGGATGAAAAAATAATCAGAACAAGGTTTATTTATATCGAGAGAAAGCAAATAGAACAAATCGTCGATGAAGGATTATTGCAAAAATATCAACAGTCATTGTATTTGTATCACATATACATTTAATTTTTTTTTTCAAAATAAGCGAAAAAAATCTAGAATAAAAATAATTTGTATTGTGAAGCGTAATTAAAAATAATCGAGAAACACTGATTTAAATAATAATCATATAAAATTTCTAAAATCATATTTTTCATGAACTAAAATCGATCGAAGTAAATTAGTATAATATTATAAAATATTTCTGTATATTAAATAAATTTATGTAACATAATAAAATTAAATTTATAACACACACAAAGTCAAAAGGAATTAAAATTGTATTGTTGTTTTATGATTAAGAACAACAAGTTAACAACGCCAGATATATTTTATAATTCAAAAAAAATTTTGAAATGAAAAATAAAGTTTTTAAAATGCAATATACCAACTATAATATAATATATTATATTCGTATACTTCGAAACGTTTTCGCATAATATATTTGTAGCAAATGTTTAAATAATATTAATATATATATATATATATATATATATATATATATATATATATATATATATATATATATATTCGACGCACGAAAAATAAAAAGTAAACCATGGTCTCTAGCAATTTTTAATATTTTTCTCATAGCGAACAATTGAAACCGCGTATCGTTGAAACGGATCCATTGTTTCCTTTAGAAACATCACATGGAGAGACTATGAGAACGTACAATTTTTCCACAACAGTCATTTCAGCATTAGAACCATTATAAAATACCGTCTTTTGCATATATATATATATATATATATATATATATATATATATATATATATATATAGATATATATGAATAATAAAAAGTACACGATAGATTTACAATTGCTTTCTTCCGCTTACTGAATAAAATACGCGATAGATATGCAAATTGAATAGATCCACCGGACATATGCTCTAGAAGTGCATAGAGTACTCAATAGAACGGTTTCAGGATTTCAGTACCCTTTTCAGAGTACATATATATATATATATATATATATATATATATATATATATAATCACGAAGCTGAAGGTTTTACAAGGGAGTCTGCGTTCAGTCGGGCTTTGCGCGTCTCCGGCGCCGCACGCGCCGTTTAAAATAAAAACCAATACAAAATCGTCAAAATAATCTGAATTTTATTAAACAAACAATAAAATTAAATTGAACGAAAAAAAAAAGAAATCCCGATTATTCTACATATCTCATATATAATATTTAGAATAGAAATTTTTAAAAGAAAAAATTCTCCGTAGTGGTCAAATTTTTTTAATTTCATCCGATTCAATGTGATTCAGTAGCCGTTAATCGTATGCATAAATAGCAAATAATATATTAATAATAAGTATATATATTTTAAAATAAAAAAAAAGTATTAAAAAAAAATTAAATGTGATTCATTAGATAGTAACGATATATCTTATATATGTGTAATAATAAATATATGAATGTATACTGTTTAGAATATATTATATATTTTCCAATTTGAAATTATTAATTTTTTTTTTTTGAAAATTCGTGTCGAAATTCAGAATATTTTCCAAACGCGAGAGAATAAAAGTTAAATTTACTATTTAACTGACTCATCTTTGCTATGATGAAGTTAGTGCGATTTAAACCAGTAAACTTCGCTTCAGAAGTGTGCTGCACAATTTAACCGATTCACAATTACGAGCGATCGTCAGCTGCGCTTTCATGTAAGTACTAATTGGATTATTTTGATTCAATTTACTACAAAATATGCATATATATATATATGTGTATGTAATTTACGAGAGTTTTAATTGTAGTGAGACAATTTAATTTATTTCCATATATAGAATAATTTAGGTAGATTTTTTTTATAAATATCATTGTGAATATATATATATATATATATATATATATATATATATATATATATATATATATATATATGATGTTAAAAAATATTTATCGAATTGTAATCTTAAAAAAAAAACAATATAAATCTTAAGATAAAGTTTATTATAAAATAATAAAATGTGCATAAAAAAGCTTTCAATTTTTCCGTAAAATGTTTTTTAATATATAATGATAATATCGTTCGATCTAAAAAGCAATTTCCTATTGTAAAAGATAAACCATCGAACAATTATTTTTCATACATAATAAACAGAATTTATATAAATATCAAGATCTGATTTAAAATAACCACATAAATATAAATGGAAAATCAGATAATCTTTTACATTGACGATAAAACGAATTTGTCGCGATTAAAAGTAAAAGTTCAAATATAATATACGCAATTCATAATCTAATTTCGAATGTATTATATAATATTAAACGAAAATAAACATTTAATACAGAATATATATTCACGAATGTAATAATAATATGCGATTACATTGAAAAAGTTGTCGATAATAAAAAACATATAGGACTTTTGGCATTCAATCATCAATATGTCAAAAAAAGATAACACACCCACACATATTTTTATTCAGTGACATAGTTGAAGGTTAAAAAAAATAAATTTTCTATTTTTTATAAATATATTATAAAAAAACAACTATTTTAAGACAATTGATCTTTTTCAAAATTTTAATAATTTATATAAATATATATATATATATATATATATATATATAAATATGAAATATCAAAATTCATTGTTCTCATTGTATATATATAGTAAATAAATTTTAATATAAAAATTAAAAATTTTATCCAAAACTATAAAATTACAACGTTTTCAAGCACGCTAAAAACTATGTCGAAATTTTCAGTTTCGAAAAATTTTATTTTAAATTTAAAAAAAATTCTCAAACTTTCGCACAGTAAATATAGCGTATATTTTTATATACAGGTATAGATTATTTTTTCTTTCGATTGATCAACAACACCAAACAAAATACAAAATTTGAATTCCTCCCGACGATTCGTACGAAATTTCTTAAGCAAACTTCGTTACGAAGAATAAACTTCGTCGTCTTTCGCTCTATCTTTTCGCATCGCGATCTTTTTTTTATATATATTTTCTTTTTCCATATATGTACTGCGTAAATTTAGATGACATTTTACACACACACACACACATAATATATATATATATATATATTCTCTATAAACGACTTCAGTCGAAATGTTGGGTCATCGTTGACTACTCAAAATCACTCATGCGTATTAATTTTATATAAAATTTATTTATATATATAACATTACTACGAACCTGTAACTTTTTGAACGCCTGTCATACACGTGACGTTACATGTTTTATTTACAAAATATAGTTTTATATATATATATATATATATATATATATATATATATATATATATATATATATATATATATATATATATATATATATATATATATATATATATATATATATATATATATATATATATATGTGTGTGTGTGAATCGTGAGAACACATCAATAACCTTTTGCGCGTCATCGCATTTCATTTTTGCCCCCCGTTTTTCCGGTACTTTTTTTTCATTTTATTCCGATACCTCTCACCTTAGTATTTTTTTTTAGGTTGGTATTCGACGTTACCACCTATCCTCACCGCTTTTTCCGTTTTGTACCTCCCTCGTGTATTTATTTTTTTTTTTTTTTGTAATTTTTTTTCCGCCTCTTTCCTAACGTATCTCGATAAGATTCGATATCTTTCAACGCGAATTGGAAAATCTTTCGCGGAAAAACTTTTTTTGTTACGTTCGCGATTTTATCCCTTTACAGTTGGCGAAAAAAAAAAAAGAAATGTACAACATTTACGTACGTAGAAACGTATACGTGCTACGTACATTCCTGACCCTTTTAAAAATGAATCTCAATTTTTTATTTTACGTGCACGTTTATATAATATATTCTTGGAATGCGAAAATTGATCTTTGAAGCATTTATTAGATTTCATTTTTTCCATTTTCACTTATCAAATTGTACTTTATTATAATATTTTATAAAATATTATATACGAGTATACATTGATTTCGTGTTGCTTTCTATTTGTTTAAAAATATAAAAATACTATATTATAATATTAAAATAAAATATTTTATATAATTTTTCATAATTTATTATAAATATTAATATAAATTTACATTCTATCGTTTTAATTTATTAAATTGTCATCCGAATATGTAAATAATGAAAATTAATTAAATAGTATTCCACTATCTTTCGACGTAAAATAATTTATTATTTTGAATTAAAATATGACTTATAGATTTTTATGAAGAAATAAAAATATTTTTTATTATACATATAAATTCTATTAAATTATTCGGATAACTAATGTTTATTTAAAACAAATATTGACTATGTTTGATATTATTTAACTAACACTATTTTTTTATACGATCAATTTTCTCAAAAATTTACTACTCTTTCATACCAGACGAAATATTTTATATTTTTCGACATTTTTCCTTAGGCCTAATTAATTCGGAAGCGCGTCGAAAATTTATGAATAAAATTAAATCGTCTCTATTATATTATATATAAATATACCATATATATATATATATATTTTTTGTTCAAATAAAACTGAACGAAGGGGGGGGGGCTGCCGGTGAAAAGTAAATAAATAACGACAAACAGTTGCAGTCGAGCTTGAATATTATTTATGGCCAAAAATTCGGATATGATGAACGAGCCGCGGCTATCGCCTTGAATTATGATTTAAATTTTAGCAATATTTCTCGTTGTGCCGAAAACAAAAAGCATCGTTAATTGAACAGCAGGCAAGACGGTTCAAAGTTAACTTACATAACAATAATTATAGACACGCCGGTATCGGATTATATTATAACAATAATAATAATAATGATAAATATTATACGTACTTATATACAATATATTATTATTCTCTTGACCTTTAGTCATTAAACACGTTACGGGTAAGGATGCCAAACAATAGAGATGGGACGAATCAATATAATATATATATATATATATATATATATATATATATATATATATATATATTGCTAATATATTATATAATGTCGTAATTTATTATATTGACCTTATTCTACTATAATATTTACGAAATAATTATTAAAATATTAATAATCTATATTTTTTATTTAATACGTTTTTTTCTTTATTGCTAGAAAGTAAACATTTTTTTCACATAAAAAAATATTAAAAAAAAATATATATATATATATATATATATATATATATATATATATAATGACATATATTATAGTATGTTATTTTGATAGTATAAAAATCGTTTTACGTTCAAAAATTTCAATCAAAACATATATATTTTAACCGGAAATGAAACGCAAATTTTGATTTGTGAATATGAATATTTTTAATTAAAATTCGCAAAACTGCATACGCTTTTCATTATCTTTTTATGAAATGTCAAAATTGATATTTTAATTTAAAAAATAAAAAGAGGAGCTTTAATGAAACATTTCTTCAAAGAATGATTATTTTTTCTTGATCTAAAATATTACAATGAACTCAACAAAATATTTATTTATTTAAATTAATCATTTATCTTATGTTATGGAATCAAATCACAATAAATAAATTAAACATATTTAAATAAAATAAATATATATATATATATATATATATATATATATATATATATATATATATTAAATAAATCGTGTGTTTTTAGGTAAACACAAAAAAAAATATATTTTAGTTTTCATATATAATAATTATATACAATAGAACAATATATTGTATTGAATCGACGTCGGATGAAACCTCTTCTGTCTTCTGTTCTATTATTTTTCTTTCTGTTTTCGTCCATTATGTATATATAATTAACGGTGAGCCCTGCACGAAGAAGCCCTTGTGTGCCATTCAAACATATTTTAACGAACGTCGACATTTCGACATCAAACGTTTTCCGAAACACAAAATGAAAAATAAAAGGAATTGTGCGTTTTATATAAAAGAAAAATCTTCGACGCGAACAAAAAAAAAAAACGGAAAATTTGTACAATACTGAGAATTCGAATCGTTCGTTTAAACAATATACGGAAAAACAGTTTGATTTTTTTTTTTTGACAATATAGTTTCTGATATATAATTTAATATTATTTTAGTTTAAAACGAATCAAATGAATACATTTATATAATATATTATTTATTACTTCATTCAATAATAGTATAAATGTTATACATTTTTGATAAGTTAAAATAAATGTAATATTTAAACTTTATTGCGATTTTAATTATTATTTACAATTAGTTAAGTAAAAAATATTATTACCAAGAGACAAATAATAAAAATATTTTATTAAAATATTTCATGATTTCATAATATATATATATCAATTAATTACTTTCGGATAATTAATAAATATAAAATGACCAAATTATTTACAATGAAATACCATTTTATTCATTTGAATTATTATTATATAAAGTGACCAGATTTTGACGATGATAAAGTGGGACATTTTTTTAAAATAAAATGAAAAAAAAAAAGGCTGTCAAAACTTCAACAACTACATAAAAAGTACAAATACTAAAAAGATGACTGTCTTCCCTAAAGGAGGACATTTGGTCTTCTTCATAAATATCAATTTTTGTCTCTCTTATAAAATATAACGGATTTTAACTATATTTTATACAATAATAAATGGAAATTTTTTTATTAATAATAAAATATTTTAAATATGATATCATACATATATACATATATATTGATATGTAAAATAAAATATTAGAAGAAAATCGAATCGTACAATATAGTCAATACTTATATATATATATATATATATATATATATATATATATATATATATATATATATATATATATGAAAACAGAGTCATCTATATTAAATCGAATTCATTCTCGCTTTCGAATGAACGATGCGGAATAAAAGTTAATAATGTTCGTCGCGCGAAACATTTTCGCGACGAATAATACGCACGCACACACACACACATACGCGTGTGTGTTTGTGTACTATCAATGGAAGTTTCTTAAGTGGGCCCTTGGAGAAATAGACAAAGCTTTTTAACCTGCAAAAACACGGTGAAACCTAATTGACACTAACTAGATTACGTGTGTAATACCCATGAGAAGAAACAGTTTCGAATCCTTGTGGAACGAACCGTACGAGTTTTCCTATATCGGGGGACCTTTAGAATTGCTTTTCGTTAAAATTATACATATATATATATATATATATATATATATATATATATATATATATATATATATATATATATATATATATATCGCTTTTATACTTAAAATAGTATAATCGATAAGCATATTACGTTATATAAATAAAAAGATTATTAAGTATGTAATAATCAAGTTCGCGGCGTCGGTCATATTATATGATAATTAAGTATGTAATAAATGTTGAATCTTTAAACTAAATTGTTATATTAAAAAAAAATGGAATCGATAACTTGATACTGCAATGAATATATTGATATTATATTATTCATAAAAAATAAATGTTAACTATATAAAAAGACTTTTGGATTAGTATATTTTATATATATAAATTTATATTATATTATAATAGAAATGCATATTTTATAAATAAAAATTGTCATATGAGTGACACATTGTCATTGAAATATATAAAAAATCGTTATATATTCAAACTGTTTACATAGTTTTGACTGTTTTACGACAAAAGTAAAATATATAAATTATTTTAAGATACAACTTAAAACGCAATATGAATATGTAATTAATGGTTGCGATTTTTTTTATGTATATTAAAAAAATATGAGTGTTATTAAAACTGAAAAAAACGATGTCAAATTTTCAAAAATAGACTTCGAAACGTAATTTTGAAAGCTCTGGTCCCCGAGAAGCTTAAGGATTATAATCTGGAAAATTCAAAGTTTTTAGATCAAAATATACTATTGGACGTGTTACAGCACTTTACTTTTGTAACTTTATATGACTTTAAATAATTGATATTTAAAGGGAGTAATTATAAATTGTATTTATATTTAGTACTAAATACATGTGAAATTTATAATATAAATATATTTAAAATTATTAATTAGAGTTTTATGTCATATAAATTTATATAAAGCACATATTATAAAATAAAATCTCGATTTAAAAGCTGCTTAATTCGAAATACTAAGGTAAAAAGTCTACAAATGAAAAAAGAGAAAAGTATGAAAAACGAGACATGTTTTATATAATTTGATTTTTAAAAACGCTTTTAAAATTCAAATCTGAAATGTGGCATAATAAAAATTTAATATTTTTTTTCAGCTGAAATCTACATAACGACACGCACTCGTTCACATCGTTAAACTGAAAGGACGAATAAAAATTCACAAAAAAATATTTCTTACAAAGAAAAAAAAAGAAAAAAGTCTTACTTTACAAATAATAAATGCGAATTTATCTCGTTATCGAGCTGAAAAAATCGTTCGATATTTTTTCCGCCCTCTCGAGCGATTTCTTGACCGTTTTTCGGATTTTTCAGCTTAATTCTTCGCGCACACAAAAATGAAGGGGGCGAGATCCGGTCAAAGCTTTAAAAGCTCTGACCGTTGGCTTTCAGCGAATTTTATCCTCGCTCAATTAAACCGAGGGACCACAATTTCAGAAGCTCGAGGGTAAAATTTAATGCCGTGCACACATTCGAAACACGGTGTATTACGCGCGCCATTAATTGCACGAACTGACGCAATAAAAGATGGCGCTGGCGCGCGCACCAACACCGGCGACGCCATCGCTGTTTTAAACGTTACCGGCACTGTTATTGTGCGATGTTATAGTTTAGAAACAATTTGAGAAATGCTGATTCGTTTTTATGAACTTTCTGCGGGAGCTCGGTCGGTTGTTTAACTGAATTTTTGAGTGTTAACCTTTCACCTTGCGGCTGGCGAACGTCAAAAACATAACGACGTCGTTCTCAGTGAAAACACGAAACAATAAAATGAAAACTCCCACCCACACTCGTGAAAACTCTCTGAAAGGTACGTGAGGGAGAGATAAATAAAAGTAATATTAAAATATTAAATAATTTTAAGAGATACAAAATTGATCGTTAATATTTTTTTACATTTAAATATATAAACATATCATTTTCATACTTTCTATGTTTAAATATGAATATATATATAACATATTTTTATCTTTTTGAAACAATTAAAGTATTTTGAAAAGAATCATATTTTTAAAATGAATAAAAGTGATGTTTTTTTTAAATATCGAAACAAACGAGAAAATATTTAAAATTTTTAGAAACTTAAAAATATAATTTTTATTTATAATAAATTTTCTAGTGTCAATTTATACTTTGTTCAAGAAGAAATAGTTATTATTTTTATAATAATAATATATTTTATTATATTATTAGAATGACCACCTTTTTGCTAAAAATTATATGCAAATAAATTAAATTAAAATATTAAAAAAAAACAATTTACATAAGTGAAATATGATATTTAGTAAATTACATGTGATTATAATGCGTGAAAAGCCATTATTGTAGCGTGCGCGTTATGAAATTAGCGAAATTCGTCTGTTTCCGGTGGCGTTCGTAGACGCCGCAGACGCGTCACTTCCGGTTAACCGGAAATAATTGAATTTCTGGCGGGAAAGCCTTTAATTTTCGCACAAAATCCGACCGCGAAAGCCTTTGATCGCGAAACCCGACTACTCTGACCAAAATTACGTAGAGAGTGGAAAAATTTAATTAAAACTCCGGAAGTCTAGCACGCAACACGCACACGAGAAACGATAAAATTAAAATATTTTTTTTATATATTTTTGTCTTCACCTATTATGCACATATTTTATAAATTAATTGTTATATATTTTATCGATTATAATTATAATTATTTAATTTTTTTTAAATCCACGTCCAGCTTGAATAGTGAAATTTTTATATTTTTTTATTAAAGTATAAAAAAAATATATTTATTAAATTTATTCTTATTTGTCTATAAAAAAATATAGTTTCGAATCTTCATAATATTATTTGTACAAAATATAATATTATACAATAACAAGTTCTTTAACAAAAATTATATGAAAATCTAGGATAATATAATTTTATTTCGTTTCTTATATTTTTGACACATTCATTTAGTTTAATAGCCTATCATAAATATAACAATAAAACATGAACAATTTTTATAGTATTATATATTGAAAATATATGTAAATAATTTATAACACTATTATTTTTTTATAAAATATTATATTATTTAGTTATTCTTGTATCATATATTCTTTACATTAAATAAATTAATTTCGCTACAACCCTTTATGGGTTTGGGTCTCTTTTTCAATTATTTAGGGTTGATTTATTTCTCAATTGAATCTCTAAGTCTGCGACCCATCGAACTTTTTGTTGAAATATTTAATATATCCATATATTTTAAATCACTAAGCTATGCTTATAAAAATATTTTAAAAGACCTGTTGACTGTTAAATGACCTAAATGATTGATACAAATAATTTACACGTTTTACAAAGTGATAATTTATTATTATATTATATATTTAATTTAAAATATCTGATTTAAATAAGCATTACGTATTAAAATATAATCGTAAATAAAACATATTGTATACTAGATTACGTGAGACTCGATAATAAAAGGAAACCGGTAATGTTGCGTCTCAAAACAAGCGGCAGGTTTTTCCGGCTTTTCTCGCGCGTAAACGTTAAACGATAAAAATTTTCCGAATTGAAAATGAACACGACCCCACTAATGGAATAATTTTCTCGAATTCGCGGCAACGAACCGTTCAAAAAACGATACGGCCACGTTTGTTATCCGTTTTAATACCGAAAATTTCGAATTCGCGACGCTTTTTTATTATATTCGTGAAATAATAATAGTAGTAGTAAAAAAAAAAAGAAACCGAGCAGATCGTGTTGAACGAAAAAAAAAGAAAAAAAATAATGGAAAAGACGATTGTGGAAAAATAAAAAAGGTCACCGCAAGTGAAGAAAAAATATATAAGGAAAAGGACACTCCTTAATAATAATAATAGTATTCAAAAATTGAGCAAAAAATACTGGGAACAAAAGTCGGTAATATAATGTACCAACTTCAGTGGCGGTTCCTGAAAGATTATATTTTATGTAGATAACTAATGAAAAAATTAAGTGAAGTAATATTACAGAAGATTCTATATATATATATATATATATATATATATATATATATATATATATATATATATATATATATATATAAATATATATTGTTACACAAGTTCGTTTTCTTTGCAATTTCCATTTAAATTCAAAAGTCTTGTATGGAGATAATGAAGTACAATAAAATCAAAATCATGTTTATGTAATAAGTACATTAAATTCTTTTTATAGGGCTGCAATATCAACCCTCTTCCCCTGTATATGAATCACCATTGTTCGGTAGCCAGATACAAATTTTTGCGGTTCCGAATAATTGTTTCCACGTTCCAACACTTGGCATTTAACACGTGTCGCCGTACAAAATGGAATTTATGTGTACGCCGATGGAAACGGAGGCTTTTATTTTATTTCCGCTCTTTTCCTCCGTTCTCATGCCGGTGCCATTTTCCGGTTCCGGTTTTATTTCGCGTCCGTCACCCTTTGTTCCGGACGAGCGTTCCGCTGGTTGACCGTATCCGATTTTCTATTTCATTAATCAAATATTGAACCGGTTCGAAACGGCGCGAACCGATAAAAAAAATCCGATAACGATGACGCTTTTCAATTTTTTTCCTCTCATATATATATATATATATATATATATATATATATATATATATATATTTACTCTCATTTAGTCGTTCCTGTGGCTGTGATTGCAATTCGATTCTTGTGAAACCGGTAAATATTTCCCATTTGCATGTAAGCGTTTTCCGATTAATCGGAAACGAAACGGAACGTATAGTTGTTGCCGACTTGTTAATTGAGAAACTTATTTCTATTTATCGTTTTTCGATTGGATATAATTTAAATAATATTGAAAATTATTGACCTGTAAAAATTATTTTGTATATTTTATTCGCTTACATGATTTTGATTCTCAATATTTTTATATAATATAAATTTACATAAAATATTTGGATTCTACGAATACGTATAAAATTATAATATGAATTTCAATTATCTTAACAATTAACAAATATTAAATAATTAAAAAAAATATTTGTATATTATATTAACATTGACCAATACCAAAAAAATAAATAAATAAACACGACTAAACTTAATTCGTATCATTATCGTTTTAAAATTAGTTATGATTAATAATAACTTATATAAGACATTTTTCATTTTTTAATTAAGTTATTAAAACAAATATAATGTAGCAAATCCAAGTTCAAACTAATTATAAACATATTTTCTATATATGATTTTCAACTTTACTCATATATTAAATAACAAGAGTAAGTATTAAATTTATATCTAAGAATATTAATTAGTTTTACAACAAACTTTATTATAATATACATACACATATTGTATGTTTTGAATAAATAATATTATATATTACATAAATGTATACGTATTAAAAATTCGATAGTTTTATTATTAGTATTGTTCATTCATATCAAAAATTTAACCATTGTATCAATTATTCTTTTTCTTGCTAAATATAAATTTTTATAATAAAATTAGATAGCAAAATTAAATTAATTACAAATTTTATTTTCTTCGTGCACCAAATTAAATTTAATTTATCTAAATTTAAAACATAATAATGGATAAAAAATTAGATATATTTTAATCTTTATAAATTATCGGGAGCGGATCGAAACGTTTTCAGGAAATTACTTTCGTTTTCGACATCCCACTGAAATTAATCTGCATCGTTCTTTCGCCCAAGAGAAATATACTTGTCAACGCGATGATTAAAAAGGTTTCATTTATATATTCCTATATATATATATGTGTGTGTATTTTGAAGGTATATACGTTGAATGAAAAAGAAAATCAAAAATAAACTCTCAAGTGACCATCGTATTCATTACAAATGACTGAAAAAGAGATGAGAATTATGCGAAAAAACCGAAAATATTTTTTTTTCAGTAAAAAACAACACTCACGTTCAAGAATTACAGTCTTTTTCAGATCTGCTCATTATATAAGATGATAAATTTAAAATAAATCATAAATATTTTATTTAATAATTTTGATTACATACATTGATGTAAAATAAATTATTATAATTAATTACATTTGATTTTAAAACAAAATATTTATTTTAATTTTGATAATAATAATTTGATGAAAGTGTAAAATTTTACATTGTCGAAAGTTTATCAACATTTGTAATTCAAAAACAAATCTAATTTAACGGTTTCACCGCGACAACTGGATTTTCAATACTCTCGGGAATTTAATACAGCACTCAATTATACATTGTAATATATATAGTTTTTCAATTTATTATAATAAAAAATACTCAAATTTCTATTGTTAATAGTTATAAAAATTTCAATATTTTTCAAAAAAAATAAAAATTTCGAAATCGATTAATTCGACATTCTTTACATTCATAGGACTGAAAGTCGCCCTATTTTTCAGCAAATACTATTCCCACGATCCATACATATTATATATCAAATGTATAACAAAAAAGACACTCGTTTCTTCCGTTACTTCTATATATATATATATATATATATATATATATATATATATATATATATATATATATATATATATTTCGTTTTTTTTTCAGTCAGATCTTCATCCACAACGCTGAAATATTCATTCGTTTTTCCTCTTAGGCTGCGTGTCGATGTTTTTTACACGCGCCTGTGTTTCTTTCTCCCTACACGTCATATTACATATTGTCCCCCCTGTATAACACACACACACACACACAGACATATATATATATATATATATATGTATATATATATATATATATATATATATATATATTCACAATAAACGTGTGCATATACATGTCGCATTTTTTTTGCACCCCCCCCCTGTATTTTTTTTCAGAACTTGTCTAGTTGCGAGTTTTCATTCGAAACGACATGATGGTAATATATTGTCGGTAGTGTAAAATTTAACCGTGTTCACACGTAAAAATGGGTTTTCTACGTGAAATAATAAAAGCGAGGATTCCCTCTTTTCATTCGTTATATACCATTTGTATAATGAATATTTGCCATATTCTGAATTTTTTCCATATATATATATATATATATATATATATATATATATATATATATATATATATAATATTTTATATGTATGAATTTCCATAAAAAATACGATATTCTGTACGATTTTATAATTTATACTTAATAGAGAAAACAATAGAAAAAATATTATTTTTTATAATATTATATTTAAATAAATATTAATCTAATTATTTTATATATTTTCAAATACATATGAAAAATAAAATAATATGAAAATTCTTTTATACAAATCTCAAAGCAAAGTATATAATAAAATTTATAAATAATTATTAACAGATAAATTAAGCAAACGACGTTAATAAGCTCGCAAAGAAGCAAAGGATCTCTTTGGTTTCTTTTAGTATATTTTATACATATATATATTTACATATTTTACTTTCATTATTGATTAAAAGTATTCCATATTAATATTTTTATTATTTTTAAAACTTTTTGAAGAAAATTTAATTTATATATTACTGATTTATTTACTATAATCAATTATATATATATGATATAAAATTATTATTATTTTCGATATTTACATATATTTTATTTGTATAAGTATATTTTTATTTTAATTTCACAAATTCAAATATTTAAAAGAAGTTATATTTTAACAACGAAAATATATTATTATTTAAAGTTTAGATATATAGATACATATTAGTCTTGATTATTTTACATGACAATATATCAACAGTGTATGAAATGTAACAATAATTCAATTGTTATTAGTAGGTAAACGTTAATATAAATTTATAGATGACAATGTATCGAAATGCTCGTGACTAATCATTGATTTATTACGCACAACTATCTCAATTATGATATATATTTTAATCATAATATCTTTATTAATATTTCAATACATTTATATATATATATTACTTAAACATTTTTAATATAAAATTAAAATTTTTGAAAACTTCAATGAAATCGAATATTTTTTATGCAATTATTATATTCATATAATTTAAACATTTTACATATATTATTTTTTTTATTTAAAAAAATGTGATATACATAAATAATTGATTTTAATGTAAAATTTAATATACGCTTGAATGATGATATTATATAAACAAAATTATAATTCGCTTCTTAATAAAATAATAAAAAGTCTAATTCTATTATTTTAAACTAAAACTAATTTAGAAGTATATCAAATTTGCGACGTGAAAAATTAACAGAATTTTCAGACACTTTCAACATGGCGCGCAAAAATTTTTTTTTCGCACGCTGAAAATTTTCTGAAAAATTTCTCAATATTATTATTATTATTTTTTAATAATCTGCCGCCCAGATTATCTTAATATTATATACGTATAATTTTTCGCATTATTGTTATTATTATTATTATTATTATTACGAAAAAGCAATTAATTCTAGCGGCCGCAAATCCATTAGAGAAGCAAAAATTTTTAATGAAGCGACTCGCGGTCGCCGTTTCGAAAAACGTTTCATCTGCCGCTTTTAACGACGACAACGTTTCGCTGAAAATTTTAACCGTAAATTCGTGTAAATTGTCAAAGTTTGTACGTTGGTCGTCGTCTATTTTCAAAAATTATAGCATACGTGTATAAAAATTAACCGATTACCAATGTATATAGTTGATATTATAAAACGATAAAAATTCGATTTCGACATTCATATCTATACAAAAGTCACAAATGTTGCATATTGAACGTTTCAATATATGTATTTATATTTTATACTTCAAAATAAAAAAAATATATTTTCATAATTTTAAAATATTGTATGCGTTATACAACTCGCATATAATATGTGTTTAATATGCGTAGAGCGCAATATTATTTATGACAAGCGGGAACATTTCAGAAAGAATTACAATCGCAATTATGTTCATGTAAAATATATCGTATATAAAAAAAAATATGGTAGAATTATTTCCATCTTGTTCTCATACGCATATTGCATATGAAAATTGACATAATATTACGTATTTTATGATAGAACTGAAGCCAAAAAGAAGATTGAAATTTTTTGAAAATAATTATAAAAACGATCGAATGTATTATTAAAATATGTCTAAAAATTATTTTTTATATTATTTAATATGTTACTTATGTTTAAATATTTGTAATTTTAATTTTATTCTAAAATTTACCTCATTTTTTATAAACAAATTAAGTATTTCTCCTTTATTCATAAACGAACAAAAAAACTTATAATGGAATTAAACAAACTGATTGATCTATAAAAAGCATCAATTTTGAAACAAAAATATGAAAATCTTAATATCTTCAAAAAAAAAAAATAGACATAGAATAATTATTCGATTCTGAAAAATAAGATTTTTTAAAATTCATAAAATAAATATGCAAATATTTTATTATTAATAAATTTTGATAAAATCGAACACGTCTTAACATAAATCCTTTTTTGATATTTATTTTTAGCATCGTATCCCGTTGATATTGTATGCAATTTTTAAAAGCGATCCACTTTTATGTACCTTCGTAGAAATACTTTAACATACAATATGATATATATATATATATATATATATATATATATATATATATATATATATATATATATATATAAGGACACAAATACACTGTTTACAAACGTGAGGAAAGAAGAATAGTGTTTCGTTTAAATATTTGATCGTGTTTCGAGAAAACCTAAGCCGGCAATTTCACTTCGAAAAGGACGAAAAGTCGTCAATAACGAAAGTTCCAAAACATTGTCAATCCCGCGGAAACTTTCGTTCAAAATTAAATATTTGTATTCTTTAAATAACCCTTTCCTTTTTGTGTATATCGTATTTTTTTTTCCTCTTCCTTTTTTTTCTTACTATTATCGATCGATTTCGTTTCGTTTGTGAGCCATTTTCGATCGTTTATTATAATTTTTATGAAGACGTTTTTATATTCTATTGATAGCAGGGAAATAAATAAATCTTCCGAACTAAAATAAGCTTTATATTTTTTAACGAATATTAATCACTATATCTACATTTAATTTTCCGATATTTTTATTTACATTTTTGTTATATTTAAAATGTCAAAAATAATTTTGATAAATATTATGACTCATTATTTTATATTTAAAAATATTTTTGAACATATAAAAAATATATTAAATTAAACGCAAAATAATTAAAAAATATATATGTATTATTCGTAATATTACTTCATTGTGTTACATAATACAATACATATGTATGAAATTCGGCTTTACAAAATAACAAATTCGATTGTGATATAATGAATCATATCGAATATAGATGACGTCATTATTCAAGGAAAATATACGATAAATTTAAATAAATATTTATCAGATAATATGAAAAACAAATTTAATCAACCGTTATTGATAGTACTCTTTATTTTAGTCGAAGATCTGAACTCTTTTTTTTAACTCTCTAATATTGACTTAATATTTTATGTCGAATATTCGATTCTATTTTTCATTTTTATAGTAAAATTAACGTAATATATTTTATTCGATAGGACAATTTCAAACATCTGTCGTTAAAATAAAATTGATTTTATAGTAGATATTGGTGAAATTGCTTAATAAATTGTAACAATAAAATGTATATTATAAATAAATAATTTATATTTATATATATATATATATATATATATATATATATATATATCAAATATCACTTTAAGAAAAAATATATATAAAATTTGAATATATCAAAGTTAGTCGTATATATATGAAAAACACCTGTCATTTCTCGCGTTGTCACACAACATTACAAAATCTACATATTTATTTCGTTTCCTTTTCTACCGCTGATATGAAAAATAAATATATAGAAAAACGGATCGAATTCGATCAAAAACTTTCACCGCAAAACTTTTTTCAAACTTTCAAAACACAAACTGCAAACGGCGACTTTAGGACAGGATAAAAAAAATTTACGCACACTAGAAATACGACAAAAATATGCGAACACACACACACACACACATTATAAAATTACATTAGGAAAATGTACGAAAAAAAAAGTGGAAAAAAAATGTTCAATTTAGAAGTCCGAGTGTGGATTTTATTTTATTTCATTTTATATTTTCACTCTCGAATCCCGCGAGACTTTTCAAATTGTACTTTACGGTCGCCGTTTTTATTTCACTTCTCTTTATCCGCATCTGTTTGTTTGATCCCGTACAATATTTTATAATTATCATTACTTTCTTTTTTTTTAAAAGAGCGTCATTACAGTTAGAAAGTGGATTCGAGTTCATTATGTTAATAGACTTGCGTTGAATCTTTCGAATAAATCGTCTCCGGCTACAGACTCATTAATTTTACTTACATATATACATAAAAAAAGTAATAAAAACGACTGTATATAGTTTATAAAATAACTATAAAAAAATGTATATCGTGCAAAGGATGTATATCGTGTAATATATACCCGTTTAATATGGGATATTTATTCTTTATGTAATCTCTTGGCGTACGAGACGAGAGAAAATCTCGTGGAAAAACAAACAAAACCGGAGTCAACATATCCTTTTTAAAGACTGATAATCCAAATAATAATACATAAGAATATACCGAAAAGAAGAGAGCGTGCTTTAAGAGAATTTTCGCGCATTATATAAATTTTCATGTCGACATATTACATTCAAATTAAATTAATTATAAACGCAAATATTGACGCGATTGATCTGAATGAGCAAAATTGACCAAAATTAAAATTTGATCAAGATTTATATGCTTCTTCAAATTTATGTAATATTTTTCATCTTAATATATTTATATAATATTGATAGAATCGTTTTTTTTTTTGAAAAGGGATTTTCTTTAAATAGCATTAAATCAATGGTATTTGGCGATAAATAAAATTTTTAAAACTATTATAACTACTATTATTATTATTATTATTCAAAAACATGATATTATGAATAATATGATATAACATTAACAATTTTCGACTATTGCTAATAAACCGCAATGAAATTATTATACGAAATGTAATTTGATACATAATAATAGATTAAAATATCACTATTACATAAAATCGATAACTTTGATATATAATATTATAATACTTGATCCTTCAAATACCATACATTATATATTTATAATTAAAAATTCTAATATTCAAAATAATTTATAAAAATATATACATTTAAAATATTATTATAGTGTTTAAACTTATTTTTATAAACATTGAATTTATATCCACATTTTAATTAAAATTTAAATTAAAAAGAACTTTGCTAAAAACGAATGTATTATCTTCCATATTTTCTCGTTTTGCAAGGAATCGACTTTAATTAGTTTTCATCAGTTGAATCAATTAATATTCCGAGAAAATCGAACAGTAACAAAATGAAATAGCGGAAAAATCAGCTTCAATTGCACGTATAGCTAAGACGTTGTTTTAATTCCTTTTATTATATTTCTACCGTAAAGAAGAAAATTTCACTGAAAAAATTCAATTTGTGACTCAATTATGTGACGTCTTTGTCGCCTTTACAAATTACTCTGATTGACTCAGGTAGAATAAAATAGAAAAAAAATAGAGCAAAAGCACATATTGTATTGCATTAGAAAATCTATAGTAAATGTTAAAGAAAATTATTCGTTTCTTTTGTCACTATGTGAAAAATATTTTGAACATATTTACTTGCAAAAATATATTATTTTATTTACGTATACTGTTTTTACATGTCGACCATTTTTACAACAGGTTTAGAATTAGAATTTTCCGAATTCTATTTTTCATTTCTAAAAAAAAAACAACATTTTATTTGAGACATTTTTAAAAATATACTGATAAAAATATTTTATCAAGAAATGTAAAAAAAAATTGATGATTTGCCTTTAT
>JANIJI010000009.1:11122500-11260000 GCA_024500535.1 Leptonema lineaticorne | reverse complement strand
ATATGTATGTGTATTATTTTTTTTTATCATTCATTTCTGCTTCCCTTGTCTCTGTTTCCGAAATAAAACAAATATTATTTAATTCCGTCGTAAAACAAAACTCGAACTTTTTCAATACAATGATTCGTTTGGAATTGGAAATGCTTCGTTACATTTTTTTTTTTGTATTTGTTCCTTATAATAAAATGTACATTTTATAGATTGAAAATTGTAAAACGAGTCGTCGTCTTTAAATATTAACCTATTTTTATATTAAAAATCGTCACAAGATACTACAATATTGTAAAATAATATTTATATTTCATCGTAATATTTTTTTATTTAAATTCAGATTTTTTTTTTCATATAAAATTTAATATTTTTTACTATACATTATGAATTATAATAATAAATAAATATAAAAAAATATCACACTATATATTAAAATTAAATTTTTATTCTTTCTTTTAAACTAAAAATGTTAAATAATTTTATTTTTTAGTGTAAATTTGCATATAAGTGGGGGAAAATGCGAGCATTTTACGACTTTGTCCCAAAACTATATTACTTATAGTAATTTAACCGCATATGTAATACGACCTTAAAAATATATATATAAATGATGTATTTTACGACGAAAATCACATTTTACGACGACCAGATTGTGACGTAATTTGAAAGGGAAATTTGCATAAAATTTTACTAAAGACTACAAGACAATGTGTTTAATAAAAAAAATATATATATTAAAATTGATTATTTATTATTTTAAATTTAATAAAAACTGATAAATAATATAAATCTAAATATATTAATAATATTCACATTGCCGATGCTTTCAATACGTATTATTGAACAATGAATAATTTTCTCTGTAAAGCACACGAATAAAATAAGACGCGAGCACATTTTTCATTCGCCGACACAAAAGAGGGTGAAAACTCTCAATAGACACCCCCCCACCCCTCACCAAGTATACATATTCAACATTTTCCATTTTCCAAAATTGAATTTATCCCTTTTTCGCTACGATTCCGTAAAAATATTCCACTGCATACTACACGTTCTAAACGCGATTATTTACGCGGCGGAAAAATCCTTCAAAAATATAATAAAAAAAAATAAATAAATAAAAATCGCGCGTGCAACGTGAAAAATTTCATACGCGATATATGTCGATACATAAATATATATATATATATACATATATATGAATTAAAAATAAAAATCGAATATGCTTCATCATTCGATAAGTAATGCAAAATACGCACAATAGAATACGTACTGATTCGAGTGCACTTAACCGTGTACTTGAACGATTGCGAGCCTCGATTGTCGAGTATGTCCTCGGGTTTTTATACTTTTTTTTTTCATCATCCTTATTTTTATTTTGTATTTTTTTTTTGTTTCGGAAAATTCGAGCGAAAGTCGATATTGTGTTGTTAGCAATTTTCGTATATAGTATATATATATATATGTGTGTTCGTTACGTTTTGAGCGTGTTATAATAATGGAAAGAATCGTGAATTGTTTTCGTGTGATTGTGAAAAGTAGAAAGAAAAAAATATCTACAATGTTTTCGAAAACGACCCTTGAGAATTCTTGAAAATTATTTTGAAATTATCTATATATTATATATGTGGTATTCTCTTTTCTATCTCATCTTAATTTAATTTTATAATCTCATAATATATCATATGCTAAAATATTTTATTTTATTGTAATGTGTTGTATATTATGCTTTAAAAATAATTCATATTAATGAGCAAACTTTGTACATATATAAAAATGCTATTTTTTTAATTTGTATTCATTTTTAATAACATTGAATTATAAAAGTTATATATAATATAATAAACTATTTAATATGATAAACAAAAATATTGAGTACTTGTGTAAATAATGTATTTAATATTTTCATTTGAAAAAGGCAAATCAATCATGAAATATTTGTAAAACACGAAGTTTTATTACGAATATATACCATTATTTTATAATAGATGTTTTTTTATGGATGAAAAATATTTCAGTATTATGATAAATAATATCCAGACAATTTAGTACAATGATAAATTATCGTCGAAACATTTATCAAATATTTTAAAATAAATATTTTTTATGACAGATGACAAAGATGTTTAATTTCATTATATATATTTAATATATCGAAGTATAAATTTCAATAATAAATAACGGATAAAATATTGTAAATGTTATTTTTCATGTATCAAAATTATAATGGATTGGATTAATTTTTATATTTCGTATTTAAAAATTATATTATATATGGAAAGCGATTCTCAATTTTTTTATGTAATAATAAAATATTTTCTCTTTGTTTCAGAATATTTTCAAAGACAGGCCAGTGGATAAATAAAGAGGATTTATAGACGGGCATGAGCACCAAGACGATCATCAAAACCGACAACCCTAGTATCTTCTCCTTTTACGTTTCCCACAAAAGCAACAAATATATCGTCAAAACTATAAATCTTCATTGTCAAAAACTATTTCTTCGACCGCACCCCCGAAAAATATACACGTCAGAGAAAAATCTATACGATAACATAGCGTTCAAATATGTCGTATTTATATTTATTTTAATAAGCATCGGCTGCTGCACGGCGAAAGAATTAAATACGACGATTCATCATAATAAAAATGCGAAATCTTACGACGTGAACTGCCTATTCAAAAACGGAAACATCGATAAAAAAACGGACAATGTCACGAAATTGAAATCGAAACACTGGAACAGAAACGGTTGCGCTACAAATCCGAAATACGCGCCGGAAAATTATCGCGGAATTTCCGCGATCGCGGAAAATTTGACGGGCGCAAACGACGACAACGATCGCGATGAGAACGTCAGAAAAGTCGCCTGGTCGAAAATTAGAAGTATGAGAACTACGAGATGGATGAGAAGAAAAAGAAAAGCCACCGACGAGGGTGAGTTATTTCTGTCCGAATGAGTATTTTTATTTTATTTTTATGCCTCCGAGAGAAAAGTGCTCGATGTAAGAAAAGTAAGAAAAAAGTATAAAACAGAGTAAAATAAAGAGAAATCGCGGCAGTATCACGCGAACCATAGTGTTGCACGGTTGAGGGATGGTCTAAAGAAAAATGGCTTTAAAAATAATGATATAAAAAAAAACGCATATACTCCCTAAAGAATCGGGGGTTTGTGCCCCGTGTTTACGAGATTTTCCTCACAATGTTCCCTTTGTGTGCGCATACAATTTATTTTCTAAACTCACTTAGATGAATTTTTTTCTATTATTATAATAGCCTGTTTGCTTATAAAAACGGCGCAACCCCTAAAAAGATCAATCGATGTATTTTTACTGAAGGTGCATGTACCGAAATTTACCCTTCTTCAAAGAAAAACTATTACATATTTTAAAATACAGTATAATTTTATACATATTTCGAGAATATTTTTTTATATATTCACATATTCAATTATTACATATTGTTGAAAATATGAGCCTAATTATCTATATCAAATATTCATTACAATATATAAACATTTAATTATTAATTAACCTTTATTTACATATAAACAAAATTTAAGAATTTATATCAGATTGTTAAAATTAAATACGATTATAACAAAATAACATTTTAAGAACAAAATATTAGATGAAATATAAATTACGATCTATTTTCGCGGCGATAAAATCAAATACAATTAATATAATAATAGCGTTATTTACAAGCGTCGAGCATAACAATATAAATTAACCGGAATTAACATATAAAAAGGGGAACAATATTTCAAAGGAGCTCAGGTCCCGTTGAATCCCGACGGTTCTGTCCCTGTGAAATCCCGGCGATTTATTCGAACCGGTTCCGTTTTGAAAATTGAATAAGGATATAGAGAAATTTGTAAAGGTTAAATCGAATTTTGACCCGTCGAAAGGAATCGAAATTTTCGCAAATGTCTCATCCTCCAAATATCCACTCATCCTTAATATAGAAGAAAAACAATTACAAATTTGCAATGCGAATTTCGCGTTCAACATTCGACGCGTTCAAATTTTCACTTTAGTCTGTCTGTTTTAAAGTAATCAATTTTAAAACGTTTTCAAAGCGTTTGTCGTTCACTAACAAATTATCGCGATAAAAAGGGTTGTTCGAATATCCAAAGGGAATCAATGTTGTTTCTTTTTACTTTGTAGACGTTCTGTGGACGGGCAAATTTTATAAGGTATAAAATTTTGGAATTGCTGTAAAACGAAAATAAATTGTTTTTAATGTAATTTTCATTAGTAATATAAGATAAATCAATAACACTACAAGATTTGTGAATCGGTATGAATAATTAAAAAAATAATAATAATAAAATATAATTCATTATTATCACAATGTCTATTCGACTTAGAACAAAGTTCGGTTCTGCAATTTTGAACATAAATCGAATTACATACAAGAATAAATGATAAAATTGTGATCAAAAAGCAAAGTGAATTTGTTTATAAAAATACAAATTCTTTATTTATTCTTCCAAATCAATTTCATCCCCTTCAAAGTAATCCAAAATAATTCAAAGCAACTTTTGAGTGCGCTGAATAATCCGAAGTCGCACAGAGCCAAATCAGGCGAATACGGTGGTTGCGGAACGATATAAGTCGAGTTTTTGGCAAAAAAGTCGCGAAGAACCACTACAGTATCACATGGTGCATTATCGTGATGAAGGAACCGAGAATTGTAAAAACACGTGTAACTCGGAGGTTATTAAACCTTTTGACAAACAGACGCTTGGGAAATGTTATAAACAATCCTACGAACCTAGGAAAAAAAAAATACAATTTACCTACCTTCCTAATGCTCGGTAGTTTTAAATGACAATTTCACCTTACTTTTAAATTCTCGGAAGTTTAAACCTTTTGACAAACAGACGATTGGCAAATGTTATAGACAGTCCTACCAACCTAGGAAAAAAAATACAATTTACCTACCTTCTTAATGCTCGGAAGTTTTAAATGATAATTTCACCTTACTTTTTGATCACAGTAGTACATAATAACAGACATATATATTATATTATATTATATAAGCAAATATAATAGCTTTTATTTCTGATTTTTAATTATTATTAGCTGGTTAAATAAATAACTATATAAGCATTATTCTGATTTATAGGTCAATTACAGAATCGCAAAATTTTACATTTTAAAAAATATGTGATTTTTTTTAATCGTAAGATCTCAATGATCTCAAGTCGAGGTAGTCGTAACTCTTGAACTGACTATATAATAATTTTAGTTAAGCAAGTTTATTAATCAAATCACTCTTTTTTTAATATACTGACGTTTTTATATTTAGATGGTGTGAGGAGGGTATCTCTTCTTGGTCTTTTCGAATTGAGCACAAGATGGGGTGAGAGACCTGAGGGTAAGTCTGAACTGGCAGCAGCTCGGTTAGCTGTCAAGCACGTCAACGAACGCAGATTGCTGCCAGGATATTACTTACATCTGCTCACCAACGATACCAAAGTATTTTACAACATAATTATCTTTAATTTTAGATATTAATTAATTTCTGAGAATTCAATCGGCATTATATCGATATATACAAACAATAAAATTTTCATTAGAATATATGTATATATATATATATATATATATATATATATATATATATATATATATACATAAACTATAATAATCATATTAATAGTTGAATAATACTACAATTATCGATATAGTGACATAATTGAATTATAAATGAATATTGGTGTATGATCGATGAATGGTTTAATTCCGTAGTGATTTAGTACATTTCACAGAAATGCGGAATACCATAAAATAACGTTTAAGAACCACTGTTCTGTGAGAATTTCCCGTGATCATAACATTATTACTGTGAGCAATCTAATTTCCATCGGCCATTTCCATTAGGCTATTACGGTTAATTACAGAGAAAATTATGACCCTGAAGTCACAGAGGCGAATATTGGAATCGGCAATTGATTATAAAATTAAGGAAACATTAATTTTTTTGTTCGGTTTTCTTTTTTTTTCTTCAAAAACGAGAAAATAATATAAATTGTAATCAATAGTATATTTTCAAGGATGAAATTAAAATTAAGATGAAAATTTATGCTTTAATTATGAACGAAAAAAAATCTTTCGACGTGTTTCATCGCTATACCTTATCGTTGTTTATTTTCACACAAAAAATAATAATTTCGTGAATAAATATCACAAGCTGCCGACTCGGATAAAAATATTATTATTTATCAAGATGATTTTACATTGAGTAAATGAGAAAAGATTCGATTAAATACAAAAGTAATCGCGTTTCATAAAATTTTCACATAAATATACGAAACTACTGAAAATTTAAACGCTTATTTCTTATTATTTTTAAGGGATTATAATAAATCTCTTATTATTTTTAAGGGATTTGGTCGCTATGCCCTATCGTTGATTATTATCATACAAAAGTCATTTAGTGAAACTCATTCGCAAACTATCGACACAGATTTAAAGAAGATCTATTCTCAAGATGAATTTTCATTGAATAGGTGCGCAATTTCTTGAGAATTTCAATATAATGAAATTTTAGTAATCAAAAGCATATTCATTTTTTTATACAGTTGATAGTAGATTTTTATTCAAGAAATCTGGTAACAATTCAAGAAAATATTGTATGAGATAAAATTCAATTATATATTGAATTAATTAAAACATTTTAAATAAGGGTTATTAATTAGAATTTAGATGATATATATATATATATATATATATATATATATATATATCGATTTTGAAATATACAATAAAAAAATATATAGAAAATTCGATATGTACTCGTATAATATATCAACATACAAATGGATGCACACCATTATCTCAGACATAAGTTTCAAATACCTTAATTGGAATGCGATACGATTCAGAAACAAATTCAGTATAACCTGAAACAGACATTTCAGATAACAATAAGATACCGAATGGGAGAAAAGGTACTCTTTGTCCCGCTAGTCCTTTGTTGACCTGAAACTAGGCGTTTTCCCGGATCGTTGGAAAGCGATAGCTTTTATATAGCATTCAAAATTGCACCTGAAGATTTACAACTTTGCACAAATTCATATTAATACAATTATTTTTCTTTTTGTTTATATAGATATAAAAATCGCTTAAAAATTATATTTGAGCGTGTGAATTATTTTAATACGTTTATGTAATAATATAAAAATCTTGGATTATCTAAACAATAAGGTCGAGGATATTCAGGACTAAAATACAAAATATTTTAAGATGTATAATGAGCTGAAGGGCTCGTGTGAATTATATGTATGTGAAATAAGTCTAGTATGCCATTATTCACGCGTTGCGCAAAACCACCAAGGTTAAAATCCCTGCAGCATTGTTACGAATATTAAATTATATTATATCAAAATATATTCTATAAATATCATTTTTTAGTATTAAAATAAAAGAAAATGATTATATATTTAACAATATTTTAAAGATATTATATGTTGTTATGAAACTAAATATTATATATATATATATATATATATATATATATATATATATATATATATATATATATATATATATATATATATATATCTATTATATAAAAATGTAAGTCAACAAATATGATTTTCTCTATAAATATCTCAATCTTTCAATATAAATATTTAATATAATATATTATTATGCGTGCGTTAATAATGTTTTATATAAATAGAACACTATCCAAATATTATATAATATATTGACAAAAGATGTATCAAATTTCTTACTAAATATATTATACATGCAATATATTAAATAATCTTATATTACATAAAATTTTATCTCTTTAACAGATATATAGTATATACAGACATCTTTTTTGCGGAAATTGCAATCTTTACAAAATAGAATCTCTAAGTCAGCCACATTAAATCTTTAACTACTGTCTTAATTTTTTCAACCATGAAAATCTCTTTTGTTTCCTTCATTTCCTTTATTTCATTTTATAATATAATTGTCCATTTTATAATATATATATATATATATATATATATATATATATATATATATATATATATATAATATAGCTGAATATTACTTGAGCTTTAGAAATAAAGCTTCAATGTAAGAAGTTGTTCAATCTAAGAGATTAGTTTAGAAAATCGTTATATATGTAATAAAATTTCTTCGAATTCAATTTTTTTCAGTTAAAAATAGCACCAATAAAAACTAAATATTTTCAGCGAATACATTCACGTACATACTTTGAGCCAAGTCTTATAAAGCGTATATTTTATCAGTCGAGATGAACTCGTTGCGCTTTCTCTTTGTACTCATTTTTCTTGAACGTGTAAAATAGCGCACGTTCAAGAAATATGAGTAAATCAACGCCGTTAGCTAAAGGTTAAAAGAAAACAAATGTATCATTTGTAAAATGAATAATATATGTTATGACACTATAAAAAAATAAAATTTAATAATATGTCAATTTCAGCAACAACAAAAAAAAATTGAATTCTATATACTATTCGATGTAGTACATGATATTTTATTTATAATAGAAGTTTTGAAAATGAATGTATTTCTTTACTGAAAATATAAAGAATTTATCTATATATTTTATATTTTTTTGTTTTGTAATATTCAAGTTTAATAACAATTTTTCGCTTGAGAAAAAATCTTTAAACAAAATATTGACAGCGTTGAATTCTTTTTTAACTTTCATGAAATCTGTCAGTTATGTCACACGAAAAAATTGATTCATATGAAAATATATAAAAGTTATGAATCATGGATATAAATAACATTTATAATATTCCCGAAAGAATGTATAAACGGAGATTTTCATATTTATATCAATTTAAAATGGTCCCATTTGTATTCATATATATATATATATATATATATATATATATATATATATATATATATATATATATATATAAATATATATATATATATAAATATTTCAATTTCAAAATAAAAACTATTGTTATAACTATAAATTTATTATATATGTATATAATACTTATAATAATTTTATTAATAAAATCAATAATTTTATATATTTAATATTGCAGAAGCGGTTTCAAAAGTTTGAATCGTGATATAACTAAAAATAATATGTATAAAAATTTATAATATAATAATTAACGATTCGGTTCTAGAATATATATATATATATATATATATATATATATATATATATATATATATATATATATATACATATATATATATATATAGTTTAAGATTTAAAAAAGATATTGTTTAGTCCTTTTTGTTTAAGGACCGTTCTATCTTCACTTATTTTTTTATATATAATATATACGAATGGAGGGGTTATGTATGACAAAGTAAGCATTTTTAAAATTCACTCGAAAAAAAATCTCTAGCATACGATCTCACAAGCTTTATTGCGGATCAAAAGTGGTAGAACCTCCATTAAAATAAAAGAGGTGAGATCACTCGAGAAACGCCGAAGTCTGCATAATTTTCAAAGTTAACACTAATCTTGAACTCTTTGAACGGCCCGAGTAATGGAAAACGCCGAGGGAAAAATGATCACGCTTTCCTCGTTCCGATTTTCCTCTTGGAGTTTTCGCGATTTTTTTTGACCCTCTTCCACCCTTCTAGAGTCGTTTTTTTCTCTCCATCACTCCCTTTCTTCATTTTTTTTAAGATTTTCAAAAAAATAATAATTAACGTCGAGACCGTCCGAATGCACTCGTTTGATCTCTCTAGATTTGCATTTTTTCGTGTGGCGATTCTCATCTGATGCTGCTTTTTCAGCTGAAATTTTAATACACTTTCGCGATTTTCATCACGTTCGTAGTGAAGAAAATTTTTTGAAAATTAAAAAAAAACTAAATATTAATTTGTAACAATTCCAAATAAATAAAGTTTTAAAACATAATTTATAATATGATAATTAAATATTGAACATGTATGTACCCACAAATATTATAAATTTCTTGACATACACTATAAATAATATATATATATATATATATATATATATATATATATATATATATATATATATATATAAATCTATGCGAAAACTTTGCAAAAATTCAATGAAAAATTAATAAAAACCAACCCTAAGTTATACAATGCCGGAATTTTCACAGAACCGTGCTTTTTACGTGAGTTTTTCCTTCTAATAGAAAGTGATATTTGTGTTTAAGGTGGTAATATGAGAGAATATGTGTTAACTTTTCTCTTAGTAAGATTTTGAGGGATATATTTACATATTATTGTACAACGTACCCCTTTTACGTAAGCATATAACAGGCGAGTCAAATTCATAGCATATTGCGGGCCACATGAGTTTTGTGTACTAAATCGCGGGCCGCAGTTTTCATTTTCATTTAAGTCGCAGCCTGTAAGTTTCAACTAAAAGCGTTATAAAAATACTTTTAAATATTAATTTCATACATGTTATCAAAAATAGTGTATCTAGACGGGCCGCATGCGGCCCGCGGGCCTCGTGTTTGACATGCCTAGCATATAATAATAATAATATATTTGCGTTGTGCTCTTTTACACATGAACCGAGAATAGGAACTTTTTGCGAATTTCATATGAGTTTCGTATTCAAGTATTCTTTCGTATTTCTCAAGAACGCAATACGCACAAGGATATTTTTTTTGTATGAAATTTTTGCTGGATTTCAATACGTTTATGATTTATTTGATCTTCTATTCCATTTCAATTCCGTTTTATTTTTTTTTTACAATGAAAGGAAATAAAATTGTTACGTCACGACCGTTAAAATTTATTCCGTATTTGAAGATGGCTTTCATTTTTTTTAATATGTGATGAAAGTTTTATTGTTTTCATACTCTTGCTTCTCAATCTATTTTTTTAATTCAAATCAATTTACTCTAATCATGATTTTTTATTATTGAATAAAATGAATTTTTTTTTAGTTAATACAAAAAAATAATTCTACATTATAACTAAAACATATATAAATAACTAATAAATAATAAAATTTACAAGTAAGAATCATATAGTTTTATGTAAAAAAATAATATAGATCGAGTATTTATCATTTTTACTTAATAGTATTACATAATATTAATATTTATTTTGAAATGTCATATTCTTTGAAATTATTTTTAAAAGAATCTAAATTCAAAAGAGGAAAAATATTCGCGATTTTTCTCATATTTTGAAATGAAAACCATGCATTTTATTCTACGGTGGTATGCGACGATAAGTATAAAACGAGACGTTTCCGGTTCGCTCGGAAAAATTTCCGGTTCGTTTTACACCTTGCGCTTTTGAAATGTGAGACTTTTCAAATGTCACCGCATATTCACCGACTCATACATAAGCGAAAGTATTTATGTAAAATATAAATCAGTGCCATGTACGGATCCGATGATGCGAAAGAGATTCTCTATTCTAAAAAATTCATAAAAATAATATTTAAAATTATTATAATAAAAATGATATTTCATGATGAATTTCAGTGTGATCCTGGAGTTGGAGTCGATCGATTTTTCCACGCTCTATATACACAAACCAAGACCAGGATGGTTATGTTGTTGGGATCGGCGTGTTCGGAAGTCACCGAAAGTCTGGCCAAAGTTGTGCCATATTGGAACATAGTTCAGGTTTGTCCGTGAATTGTTGTTTGTGAAACGCGAGAAATTTAACACTATTCCCGCGGGAGACCAGCCGATGTGAAACCATCCTGACGCGGCAAGACATATTCTCCAAATAATAATTAACCTCGAAACTACGGTGCTCATCTCATAAATTTGATTTTTTTTTTAATATATATTATGGCTAAAAACATTACATCACTTTAAATTGTATGATTAGATTCAATTTTCTCGCAAATCATTATATTTTTAAAATATGTAATATAAACATTTTTTTATTTTCATCATATATATATATATATATATATATATATATATATATATATATATATATATATATATATATATATTTAGGTGTCTTTTGGCTCTACGTCTCCAGCATTAAGCGATCGTAGCGAATTTCCGCTTTTCTACAGAACCGTAGCACCGGATTCTTCTCATAATCCAGCTAGAATTGCTTTCATCAGGTGAGGAAGACACTTATTAAATTTTTACTTTGTATCAAATCAACCGAGTTTCATAAATCAACGCAAAATATACATAAATGAAAAATACTAAGCCTTGAACTTTCGGCGATTTAATAAAACAGTTAAAATGCTATGGTTCTAACACCATTCAGATAATCAAAATATTAAATATTATGAAATATGCAGCCATTTGAATCTAATATAGAATAATTTATATTTCATAATATAAAATATATGTATATCCAAATTTTTTTTTAATTTTATATCATAATAATCTATTTAGATACTATATAAAAAACTATATTTAATTTTAAAATTTCGAGAGAATAAATTTGTGTAATCTATAAAAAGGAAATAAAATTTACATTCTAGCGATATCTAAAAAATGAATGGGAAAAAAAGGAACGACCAAAATTAACCACTAATTCGACCTCTGAATGCAAATTTATAATGGTGATCGTGAATTTCAGATTAGGAAAGTTTTACGATTTCATGAATTTTCAGCGTACAAAACTAATCGCGATATCGGAGCGTTTCAGTCAATTTCTATATTTAGACGAAATCGAATTAAAATTACGTTCAAATGAAAAAATATATAATATTAAAATAATGTAATATTTTAAAAATATTTATGAGAAAAAAATCTATGAAAATTTTACTTATCATTATGGTTTAACATAAATAGTAAATATTGAATTTTCTATATTCGATACGAAATCTCACTCGCTTTTGACGATTATTCAAAATAGTTATTTCAACTTTGTACACGAACTTTAAAATTTACAAATTCAATTCAACTTACAGGAGATTTGGTTGGGACACAGTAACTGCTCTGTCACAAAATGAAGAAGTTTACAGTTTGGCAGTCAACGATTTGGTCACTGAATTGGAACAAGCAAATATAACTTGTGCAGCCACTATAACGTTCGCTGAAACCGATTTCAAAGAGCAGCTGAAACTATTAAGCGTAAATGAACTTTAATCATTTTACAAATTACATATTAAACTCTAAATATTCGAATATATTTTAATATCGAAATCTTATATATAATATTCAAACTTCATAGGAGCTGGATACTAGAATAATAATAGGTAGTTTTTCGCATGAGATGGCTCCAAAGATATTTTGTGAAGTATTTGTTTTTTTTTACGTTTATTAAATTTTAATATTTGACGTATTTTTATAATTCAATTGAATTAAATTTAAAAGGCATACGAATTGGGAATGTATGGAGCTGATTACGCATGGATTCTCCAAGGTCCTCCGGTACCATCTTGGTGGAAAAATTCAACGGAATGCCCTCAGGGCAATTTAGCAATGGCCGTAGACCGCCTCATTCTGGTCTCCAGTCACAACAGCATCGTCGGAGAAGAGATGGTTTCCTATTCAGGACTGGTAATATAGTGTCAATCCACCTTTTAAATATTAAAATTGTTTACGTCCATCCTTAAAAATTTGAGTATTATTAATATCGATCTAAAAATATTTCACTTAGCTTTCACAGTGAACGTATTTCAAAAGCAGCTTTACCTTTTTCGATCAATCATATTTATCACGGTACAAGATTTTCACTGCAAAACCCGTGTGCTTTAAATAATGCAAAGTGTGTGTGAATATGTAAATCTAAAATATTACACGGAAAATTTGAATACTTTTACATACACGTGTTTGTAACTTATATAAATTTGAAAGCTTTCTTCGTCAAAGTTAATACCCTCAATGGGGACGCGGTTAATATATATATAAAATATTAAGCTATTATTAACCATATACATTATCGAATAATTAACTATCAGATTTTTTTTTATTATTATTCTTATAATTTATTTTATTAAAATTATAAAAATTTTAAAATCAAAATAGTCGTAATAATCGACCTCATATATGAAACTTAGTCATGTGACTAATTCAAAGTTCAGTTATCAGAATGCGAGTTTGCTAACATATACAGTGGCATTTTAATTTAATACGCAATTGCCAATCAAAATCCAGTATTTTTTATACAAATCTCAAAATTTTACATAGTAATATTTATATAATAAAAAATGAGAAATATTAATAATTTGCAAATATTTTAGACAAACGATATGTTCATATCAGAAATGAAATCCATGGAAGTTCCTCTTTCAAAATACGCACCACAAACATATGACGCGGTATGGGCTATAGCCTTAGCTTTGAAAGGCGCTGAGGCACAATGGGCATCGTCTAAATCTTCAGAAAGCGTAAATATTCAAGCTTTTTTCGCCAGAAAGCTGCTTTCACTGAAAAAAAGACCGCAATCATTTGAAAAAGACGGTCGCCGTCTGAAAAATGCCACCTACAGCAAATATGCGACAATGAGAAAATTCAAAAATCAGATACCGTCCACATCGTTGTTCGGTCTGGGACACTTTGACTACACCAGGAAGGACATGGCCGAGGAGTTCCTGCAGCAGCTGGGACATCTGAACTTTCTCGGCGTTTCGGTCAGTCGCCAATTTACATTTTCAACTTATTCAATTTGGATGGATTTAATAATTTGAATTTCAAACAATGTTTCAAACTAACTATAATTAAAATAACATTATCAAAATATCGAATTGTCTTTAATATTATTCATTTTTTTTAATGAAATAATTTAATTATAATCGTGTTGAAATATGAAATTATAAAGAGAATTGAACACGTTTATATAATGAAATAAAAAATTCATAACCATAACTCACAATAACATTGTCCAATTTGCTGGACATTTTCATTATAAAATAGAATAATGTGAATTTCAAATAACAGAGCATGTTTAATGATGCAAACACACACACAAACACATTCATATATATATATTTATATATATATATATATATATATATATATATATATATATATATATATAATAATATAATATTAATTTGTGAACGTATTAATTATAACCATGGTGCTAACCACTTAATCGACTCGTCTACGTTTTGCAAATGCTCGCTACAAATTTCATAAACGCATAATTTGATTTTAAATGATCAAATACACTACTATATATATATATATATATATATATACAGTTTCTATAGACGGGATAAATATTAATTTAAAATATAACACTATACTCTTTAACAAATCATCAATATACTATATATTATGTATAACAATTATCCTCAGTGTATTATATATGAAATCAAATTTTATTATTTTATAAACTCTTCATATATCAATCATCAAAGCTTATTTTAAATTAATTTTAAACATGAAAAAATAAGTTTTTCAATATCTAATTTTTATTGTATTATAGGGACCAGTTTCATTCAGCGGTGCCGATCGTGTTGGCACGTCGGCTTTTTATCAAGTTCAAGGTTAGTATTGAAAATAGTTTCAAGTTTTTAATTAATTAAAAGTAATTAACAGCATACTTTAAAGTCTTTCAACAATTATTTTTGTCAAAATAAATATATTTGTACATTAGAAGGTGAAGCATGGCCTGTAGCATTATTTGAACCTGGTCACGGTGCTCTTGATTTTACTTGTGGAGCTTGCAGAAGTGTTTCATGGGCAGATGGAGCTCCTGCAGCTCGTAGAGTACTTCGACATAGGATAGAAACTATTGCTCCAGCTGCTTTTCTTGTAGTTACCACTTTGGCTCTAATTGGTGTTATTCTAGCACTGGCATTCCTTGTGATTAATCTTCATTTTAGAAAAATCAAGTAAATAAAAAGTCACATTAATTTAAATCTTATTAAGAGATATAAACATCAATTATTTTCATTAAAACATAAATATTATCACATTTTATATTTAGATCAATAAAATTATCATCGCCAAGATTAAATAACATGACAATTGTAGGATGTGTTCTTGTTTATGGAGCTGTTGGACTTCTGGGTTTAGATCATGCTACATTACCATCAATAATTCAATTTTCAGCTGTCTGCACGGTAAGTACAATGATCAAACATAAAATTTTATATAAATACATTTCTAATATTTTAAAAATATACAGGCCAGAGTTTATTTACTATCTGCTGGATTTTCTCTTGCATTTGGTTCCATGTTTGCTAAAACATACAGGGTACACAGAATATTCATTGGGTATGAATTTCAATACATACATCAATAAAGATTAATATGTCAATTTATATAAAATAATTATTCCAGAAATCGAAGTGGAGTGTGTAAAACAAAATTATTACAAGACACACAACTAATATCTCTCATATGTGCATTATTATTAATTGATGGACTAATTGTAACACTATGGGTGGTAATAGATCCAATGGAACGCCATTTGAAAAATTTAACAATCGAAATTAGTCCTGTCGATAGAGGAGTTGTATATCAACCTCAAGTATATATTATTTTAATCATTCTGAAATTTTAATTTATTTAGTATTTATTTGAGATTAAAACGTTTTTCAGGTAGAAGTTTGCCGATCACAACATATTAATGGCTGGCTTGGAGCGCTTTACGTTTACAAAGGATTACTTTTAATAGTCGGTGTATATATGGCCTGGGAAACTCGTCACGTAAAGATATCCGCTTTGAATGACTCACAATATATAGGAATTAGTGTTTATAGCGTTGTTATCACGAGTGGGATTGTTGTTGTTTTAGCCAACATTATATCAGAAAGAGCTACTTTGGCTTATGTTACAATAACAACACTAATTCTTATATCTACTACAGCGACGTTATGTCTGCTATTTTTTCCTAAATTAGTAGCAATATTGAAAAAGGAAGACAACACAGATCCAATAATACAGAGTATGGGGTTAAAATTAGAATGCAATACAAGAAGATTCGTTACTGATGACAAACGAGAATTACAATATAGAGTTGAAATCCAAAATAAGGTTTACAGACGTGAAGTTGCAGCTTTAGATAAAGAAATAAATCGCTTAGAAAAGTTATTGATGGATTCTAATACAAATTCTAATACATCATCCAGCACTTCCTTAACTCAACATAAAAAAGTATGTTTTAAATTATAACATATTTGAAATATAATAAATAATGTTATGATGTTATATCGTGGTATTATTTTAGGTCGAATTAACTGTAATGCAAGAAAATATGGAAAGAAAGCAATCAAGAGATGAATATGCACGCACACCCAGCATAAGTGGAGGTTTGCCCTTATTATTGTTATCAGTTTTACCACCAGTAATTCCAAGAGCAAGCTGGCCATCAGCAGAAACAACCCAATTACCAATGAGAAGAAGTGTAACATTTAGTTCAGAACCAAAATTAGATGAAAATAAACCACAACCAGCCATCGATTTATACAATTTGTGTTTATTAAATAAGAAATCAGAAGAAAATACAGGAATATTAGCACGTATCAAAAATTTATTTGGAAGTCGACCTGCTAGTAGAAAAACATCTTCAGCTTCTATAACCGGAAATAGTGGAGCTGGTATAGCAGCAGCGTTGAAATTACACATGGGAATGATAGCCGGATTAGTACCAGGTGCGCAAAAACATAATATGGTTTTGTCATGTAATACTTTAGATGTCCAATCATCAAACAGGAGTCTACGCCGTGAATCATTCGCTCGAAGTGGTCCAATTATAAATATATTATCAGATGATATGTTGGAACAACCAATATCAGAAAATCCACAAACATCAACTGACAGTTCTTATACACTTCCAATAACAACAAAAGTATTAATTAACAGGTCATCTCTGGAATCAGAACCGAAAGTTAACTTTCAATTACCTCCAAATCAAAGAAGACCATCGATGACTCACCAAAACTCACAACCAATTCTACCCTTTAAAGATAGAGCTAAAGGTTCGCCAAGATTTCCGCATAAAATAGTACCGACGTGCAGTTTATCAACTTTAGATGATCGTAGAAAAACAAGCAGCGCTAGTACAAGCCAAATGATCACTGTGCCAAATTTACAAGACCCAAATTTAAGACGAAGTAGTCATCAAGCACAAGTACATAAATTTGTACACCGACCAAGTGTTAGCAGAGTAATGGGTGGCCGATGGAAGTCAATGGAAGATGCTACATTAACTTTGCCAGGCAGTAGACGTGGCAGCGGACTTTTAGCAATATCTTATATTCCATCAAACGTTTATCAACCACAACGCCAAAGCACATCAGCCAGCAATCCCAGCTGTGATATTTGGGCAACTGGAGACTATGGTATTCCATTAAGTCAGATGGACGTTGAAATCGAAGGACAACATACAAAATATATACGTAAAGAAAGCAGTGAAACATCTCTTTCTTAAGTAATTCCAGAATTTACTTTCGATATGTAGACCAAAAATGTACCTTGAACTCTTAATCTAATGAACAATCTCGTTACACTATTTTGTTAAATAATTTTAATGATTTAATCAAAAAATAAATAAATGTTTCTATAAAAAATGTGTTTTCTATAGATTTATCAAAAGTTAACACATGACTACGACACTTGTAATAATAAAACAACACTGGTTGATATAAAATTTATATATTTTTTCACTAGTATAATTTATATTCTAATGCAGATCGAATAAATGAATAACATTTATACAAATTGAAACATTTGAATATAATTATAAACAAATATTTTACTTTACTTTTCAAACTCCAAGTGATATACATGTCCCCAGGAGAGAATTGCTGATTTAGATCATTATATAATAATATGGTACATAAAAACAATGTAAATAAACTAAAATATTAAATATCGCTAGAAAATTAAACAATCAAAGAAACGACGTCCTGAGACGATTTTCCGATCAATTTAGATGTATTACCATCAACTTTTGGAACCTCTTTTAATTTACGAACTGACATTTCAAATGCTTGAACTAGTGCAATTTCTCTTTTGGTAGATATTAAATTTGTAATGACACAATTTTTAGGACTACCCAATCGTCCAGTTCGTCCACATCTATGTATGTAATCTGCAGTAAAAATTGGAAAATCATAATTCAAAACATGTTTGACCTAAAATAAAAAATACATTTATTAAAAATTAAATGAATTACAAAACAATCAATATTAGACTATTAAAAAAAAAACCTACTCTTATTGTGTCTAATCCTCTCGAACCAATATCTGTACAGGATATTACATTATATTTACCAGTCTTAAATAAATTAAATTGTTCTTGTCTGCGTTCTGGAGAAAGTTGTGAAGAGAAATCTATACATTTGATTCCATTCTCATTCAAAAATAATGATATCCAAATACAAGTCTCTGTATTTTTAGAAAATATCATAACAGGAATACGTTTATTGACATCACTTCTAATAATTTTTAACAGTTCTGTAGGTTTTTGAGATTTAGAAATTCTTAAAAATCTAATAACAGAAATAAAAACATATCAAAAAAAATATTCTAAAGGTGAGTTCTAAAACATATTTTAAATTAACGTAATATTCAGAAAAAAAAATTGGAAAATTTATGTAAAATCCATAAGAAAAATAATATTTTCAATAAATTAAATCCTTATAATCTTTATATATACAAGTTATAAATGAATTCTATAAAAAATCAATGTCATTCGATTTATAAGAATTTATTAGAAGTTTCTTTTAAAATTTATTAAAGTTAAAAGACACAATTTATTTAAGTTAAAAGACACAAAAATATACCTTTAAAAATATATAAATACCTTTGTTTAATTGTTGGTAATATTTTATGTAAATATGTAGTAGCAACCTTTTCCAGAGAATCAACATCTATAATATTTGATAATTGTTCAGTTATATTATGAGGCATTGTAGCACTAACTAAAGTTAACTGTGATCCATTTGGAGGTGTTGACATTTGATATTGAAACTATGAAAAGAAAAAATAAATAAATACATATTGCATTATAATATATTGAAAAAGTATATTTTGTAAGTAAAAATAACTTACAGAAATTTTATTTAAAAAGCGACGTAGTTTTTCATTAAAACTATCGTCTAATAAAGTATCTGCTTCGTCTAGGACAACATGATGTACATTTTTAACTTTATATACGTTACATGTCACCATTTTACTAAGCGCTCCAAACGAAGCGATGAGTAAATCGACTTCATCGAATGATGCATTCTTTATTTCACGTTTTGTGTGTCCACCTGTCACCAGCTCACACGATAAAGACAACTTCTCGCAATATGGTATTGCAACTTCCATTAATTGGCGAGCTATAAATAAAACGATTCTTTTATTGTTGAAAACAATGTTTTCTAAGATTACCATGTTTTGTATATTTCTCAACTTAAATATCAAAAATATAAAACTATAAACTTATATATAACAATTAAGATATTCTTTAATATAAATATTTGTAAAATTTAACTCAAATATATTTCATTATAAAATAAATATTATTTTACATACCCAATTCTCTATTTGGAGAAATAATAATTGCTAAAGGCGAATTCAAATCGTTTTTTATAAAAGTTTTCCAATATGATATTTGTTGCAACAAAGGTAATAAATAAGCCAAAGTTTTTCCACATCCTGTTTCTGCAGCAATTATTGAATTTTTTCCAGAAAATAAAATGGGAATAGCTAACTTCTGCACCATCGCCGGAGATCTGATATTTTTATCAGAAAGAACGGTTAAAATTTCAGGAACTAAGCCTAAGTCAGCAAACGTTTTACGATTACGTTCATCTTCTAATGATCTCGCGTTAATTGTAAAATAATCGCCTTTAGACTTCTTATGAAACCAGCCACTGGATGCTAAAGGCATTTTAATTTTTTTATTGACTCCCTCTCCTCGATAATTAAATCTTAATCGTTTGCATTGTATTAGAGGCTGTTTCGTTGAGCAATATCTTATCAAATTATAGAAAGAATTTTCACTGTTGATCAAAACAATACAACTTCGAAACATTATTTAAGTTCAAACCTCAATGCGTACCACGAACAAATATAACCTTAAAACTAAATGTCAATTGAGTTTCATATAATATATGACCATTACTCTTTCAAAACTCTAAAAACTACATATATATTTTTGATGAATTTTAAACTCTAAATTAATGATAAGCGAATAAGAAAAAAAATCCTTTAATTAATCTTTATTACGTAAAGTAAATGAATATATTAATATTTCATTATTAATTATATATATTCAATATTTAAAAATATTGAGTTTAATAATTCACAATGAATAAAAATTCAATTATATAACCAAATGAATTTATAATTTATACATTATGTATATTTTTTTGTTCAAAATATACATATATCATTAATTAAATATAAAATAGAAAGTTTAGTGTTTTGAAATAATTTTTTGATATTGCTTTAATAATTTTAATTGTTTTGCAGCTTGGTTTTTCTAAAATAAATAAATAAATAAATGTTAAACATCAATTTAATCTTCAGTAAATATTCGATAATTAATATTACTTCAAATATTAATGTTTTTAATTTGTCTGCTTCGATATTTTCTTTTGACATATTTATCCATTCATCAACCTCACCATTTTGTTGAAGACATTGATCTAATTTTATATTATTTTAAATAACACACATTATATTCTTAAATGAATTTTTAGTATAATATAATATAAAACAAAATATACCATTGTTGTAATTAATTAAATTTCTTTCAATTTGTATATCTTTTATTATTGTAGAAAATTTTTCGAAAACACCTTTTTGATGTTCTAAGGCTAGTTCTAATTTTATTCGTTTCATCTTTGATCTTATTTCTTCATTAGCAATTTTCTTTAAGTAATATTTAAAATATATAGATTAAGTTTTATAAAGGAATTAACGATAATTAAAAAAAAATCACCTCTATATTTTGCTTAAAATAAATAATTTTTGCTTTTCTTACAGCTATAATACCTTCAAGCATTCGAATATCTTGCGTATATTTATGAAGTCTTATTTTCATTTGCATCGTAACATTCTTCACTAAAATCAAGAAAAAAAATATTCAAATAAATATACTTTTCCTTTATAATTACTAGATATACAGTAAATTCAAATATATATATATATATATATATATATATATAATATTTATTTTGATTTAATATAAAAATATATTTAGAAAAACATTTTTCTAGTTCTTTTTCTTTTTCAGCAATATTTTCCAAATCGACTTCGCTGACATGAGCGGCCATTTTTATAAAAAAAATTTCAACCTAAACTATTCAAAATACAACCATATTAAAAGGAATAATTCGATTTCGACACTTTCTTTTTTTATACAAATATATTTATCGTATTATTTACTTAATACAGAATTTAATACGTGCGTAATATTTAAAATAAAATCAAATATTTGACAATTTACTATGCATATGGAGAACCACGGTTAAAAAAATGTTCTTTAATTAAATATTGACAAATACGGAAAACTCGTCTACGTGCAGACATGGAAATATTCTATATTGACAAATATTTTCATGAGTAATTTGTAGACTTATTGTTTAGTCCTAATTTTTTCACACCGAATGATTTTCGTTTAGCGCAAACGTGTAAATTAAATAACGTTTCATTCTAAATTTATAAACGAATATGTTTGGTAAAAGATAATCAAAATATTGAAATCGAAATTTAGTTTTAAAAATTATGACGATATAAAAATAAACAATTGATTTAATTAAATTTTATAAAAACGCTAAAGATTTACGAAAAATATTTTTATTACATAATTTAAAATTTTAACTAAAGCCTAATGACTCGCTTATTGTATTATAAAACGAATTTCAATTAACAATATATTATATTGAAATTATTTTTTATCGGTTTTCTATAATATTCCCTATTATTTGTAGAAAAATGTGTTTTGTATAATTATATGTTTTTTATTTAAAATAATAATAATAATAATAATAAATTGTCGTGCGTTAAAGTCGCAAAAAAAAATAGGAATGGAAACGGCGAAACGATTGTCGCGTTTAATAATGTAAAAAGGGAGGAGATTCTAGCGCGAACGTTGTGGGGTGAGTGCGAAAAGGGGTAGCGCGAATAGGTGGCCGCAAAGGCGGGCATCGGTGGGCGCGGTGCGGCAGACGCTCGGGAATCGGCCGGGTTCCCGCGGACGCCGTTTTCGTGCGCGATTGTTTTTTTTCACCGTTCGCCTGCGGATTCCGTTATCGGCGTCGAAGTCTTTCGCTCTCCGTTCGCGTTCGATTTCTACAGACGATTTCGAGGATCGCGTCGCAGGTGAGTCGCATTACCGTCACTTTTCGTCAATTGTCTGTCGGAGACGTTTGCACCCCTTCAATCGCCCATCGGAGTCTGTACCCCTTCGCAAGGGTGCCCCCCATAAAACACCTTTCCGCCGTCGGACGGGTTTCTTTGTGTGCGCCATAGCATAATTAGGTTATCGGTGGTGGTGGCGGTGGCGGTGGCGCGTCTCCACGTGCACGCCTTCGCCCCTCCGATGCACGCGCCTCGCCCCGCCGCACCCCGCCCCGTATCGATTTGTACGATAATTCGAAACGTTACATAAATGTCATTTTATCACGGCGCGGTCCCAGTGCCGCCTTTTTACAGCCATAATCGATTAGATCCGAGCGCGGATAATTTTTACGATTTTTCGGAGGGCGAATCCGAGATCGTTGCGCTTTTTCGCAAATCGACATTTAAAATAATCAATCTGACGTTTCTGCCGTCTTTTAATTTAAATGTCAAAACTTGCAGTTTTTAAAATATGAAGTCGTATATTATATATAATAATTTATACATCATATTTGAAAAAAAATATAGAATCGAACTCTGTATAATAAATTTGAAAAGACATAAAGGTCGCGTTTTTAGGTTATGTCCTTTGTCCGATCGATGCCCGGTCGAACGATGTGCAACAAAGACGTTTCGAATTAAATAATTTGTTACTAACCGATGCGCCTTCGAAAAAATATATAATATCGTACCTACTATTTATTTCGAAATACCACCGTCGGTTATAACGTATAATTATTTTTTAATTTGTTCGCTTCTATTGCGGTCGCAATAGAAGCGAATTTATTATAAATATAAATTTTAAAATTATTAAATTTTCAATAATATAATTTTTTATCAAACGTAATACACCTTTTCCGACAATTAACAATATATCCAAATTGTGAATGTATTATATATAGGATTTAATAAAATAAAAACCGATACAAATTTGGTAAATATTGTGATTAAAATTTGGATCTGAAATAATTCACTATCGCATTCCGTTTTCTTAGTAATATATTTTAATATATATTATCGTTCAAAATTGTGATTAAAATAATATTGTATTTTCTATGAGTTTTAAACGAATTTCATGTCTAGGTCACCTTGGATGAAATATACATTTTTTTTAGAGTAAAAGGTATTTACTACGTGTCACTACATGTTGAATATTGATTTTTGGATGTCGTCCACGTGACCTGTTGTTTTGATTGACCGTCGATTTACATATGTTGTAGCAAAAGAGCGAAAAATGACGAGGAGGTGAAGAGGAGGGTTCTTCGAAAAATCGATCGTAAAATGCCGATATGTGTACGCATGTATGTGTATATTATATATATATATATATATATATATATATATATATATATATATATATATATATATATATATATATGCGTGTATGTATTACGATATAATATAGGTGTGTATATCGTAAGTATGTATGTGTATGTATAGTAAATTGCGCGTATTTTGTTCCCATTTAATCTGATATTTTATTTAAGTACCCGCCCTGTCTGACTTTATCGGTTGTTTCTTTGCATTATTAAATTGCATACGTTTCCTATACTTGCTGTGTGTGTGTACGTTCGTATTTTCGACTATTTAGTCCTTTCGTTGAAATTGTAGATTCACTCAAATTAATTTAATACGTTACAAAATATGAAATCATTGATGCGTTTATCAGTATTTCATTTTATACATGATAGATATTTTCTGGAATGAAATTTTAATACATCTCTTATATTCAATATGTTACGTTTAAAAAGTTCTATAATGATATAATTTTTCTTTTGTAACAAAACTTTAAAATATAGGTATTTCACATATATGTACGTACTCGTTTTTTCTTTAATAGATTTTCATTCTTTTTTTTTTATTCTATTCTGTTATATCATTCTAAGATGTTTATGTTTCAGTAATATTTTGGTTTTGAAATAAAATAATTTTTCTTACTCTATAACAGTAATGCAATCATTCATAATTTATTATCTTTAATATAAGTCAGGGTATTTAGTTATATCATTAATGTTCTTTAATTTTATATCAATTAATTTTATGATGAAGTCGAAAACACGTTATTCTGGTTTCTTTATATTCATGTTTGATTTTCTTATGGAATTTGCATAATTTATTTATTCAATATTTTTAACGGAACTTTCGAGTTTTCGTGCAAAAAATCTAATTAAATGAATGCTCTTACTGACAAACCATTTCATCATTTTTAATGAAATTAACTCTCTCTCTCTCTCTCTCTCTCTCTCTCTATATATATATATATATATATATATATATATATATATATATATATATACATACGTGTGTGTGTTGTACATAAGTAATGACTTGATCAAAAGTATATCAAGTATTATATTTGTGCAATAAAATATATATTTTTTTAAGGAAGTTCTAATATTTTTTTTGGTCAAAATTATTTTACAAATACAATCGATAAAAATAAACATAAAATACAATCGATAGAATTTCTTCGAAAGTCGACATATACACTTATGTTGGAATATGATGTTATATTTAATATTTAAAATTAAGGCGTTGACCACGACTTCTAATTCATCAGAATTTCGTATTGATTATTTATATATTAACTTTAAGTACGAATATGGTTGGAATAAAATTGAATATGACAAAATTCAAAAAGCCCTGTTCTTCAATAAATAGTTTAATTTATTATGATTTGATACTTTAATCTATCTAACAACTTAAAATAAATCGATATCTAAATTGCCAATAATATCAATATAATTAAAGGTCAAAATTTGTAACATAGTTTTTTTTTAATTCAAATATTTGAATTTAATTTTCATTAGTATAATTAAAAAATAATTTTTAACACGTTTTTATAATTAATTGTTGTGATTAAATAATATTTGTTATTTAAATAAATATGATGTATTTCCAAAGCGCCTAAAGTATTAGCATTGATTAGATGAAAAGTTTGAATCTTGATGTGGTTAATAAGTAATTAAAAAAGAAGGATGTCAACTAACTCCTTGGCATTTAGAATAAGTTTTGATGCAAAAGAAGAATGTGTGTGTGTATATATATATATATATATATATATATATATATATATGCGTGGGTTTATATTTATTCATATGATTATTTATTAAAATTATTATTTTTTGTTGTAAATAAATATTTGAGTACCAATATTTAAGCGCTCAAGAATCTCACTACTTTTACTCCTTTATCCCTTAATTAATTACTGTAGTTAGATAAATATTATAAATATAATCATTAATCATAGTATATTTTATTATGGATTATAATCGTATCTATTATTTTTTTCATATTTTGTGAAGATAATTTTTGTATAAACTGTTTCTGTGAAGTTAATAAGATATTTATCTAAAATTATCTAAGTCAATTAATTATATACTTAAATATTTTATCGATTAACATTTGTATTGGTTGAACTAGTTTTATAAAATTAAATCGATTAACATTTGTAGTTATTAGCTGATATATTATTTTTTACTCAAATTAATTGGATAAAATCCAACATCTTAAGCCCAATTTATATTAGAAACTATTAGCTAATTATAGACTCATAGATTGATAATTTAAAAATTGCAATATTTATAATGTATAAAAAGTAATAGGTGCTGATTGATGGTAGAATAGCTATTAATAGTAGTCAGGATGACTGAGTAGTTTTAAGACGTTAAACATAACGTAAAATAGGCTTTAATATCAAAATGTTAATCACCTGTGAAAGTTCAGCTGATTTGTAACTCTTTAAATTATATATATATATATATATATATATATATATATTTGTGTGTGTGTGTGTGATCAGAATTTAAAATATAAGTAGTAATCAACATGATTTTTCATTATATAAATTATTACCTCACATTTTCATTGCTAAAAAATTAATAAAAAAAAATAATGTGTCAATATGTTATTTCAGATATTACTTTGAAAATTTATATTATTTATATTCTCTTATTTTTCTTTTATTTTTTTGTGATTACTTAACTAAATAAATAGAATTTCAGTTTCGGTTTAATTTTTAATTTGATTATATTGATTTATACATTTAAAATTTACTTGTATATAACATTGCAATCAAATATGTGTTCGTGTCTTAAAACCTAATTCGTACGTAATCAATCAACAGTAATTTAATTCAGTGGTTCTTAACTTTTTTTTGACTCGTTGCTTGTTATAAACATAATTTTCATTTATGGTTGTCTTAATAACGTTTTAATTTTTTTCATGTTAAAACTTAAAATGTATATTACCTAGATTATTTATATATTAAAACATTTTGTATGTTTAGATTTTTAGAAGTTTCTTTTTGGGACTTCATTCCCCTTTCTTTCAATTCAATATTCTTCTCTTATGCTGCACCACCAACCATTGAAAAAAAATTGTCTAATTAACTCTTTTCCTGTTGAATAATTATTTAAATTATTTTTTTACTGCTTTAATTACGGGAATGTATTTAAAAAAAATATCTGGAATCATTTAAAATCGTGATCACAGTAAACGATGAAATGTGCACGATAATAATTTAATTATTTCCACGAATAATATAAGTAAACAATCGGCACATTGGTAACACTCATGTTCCTAGCAATCCAGCAATGTCGCGACAACAAACCGTTTCCAGGCAACTTACATCACGACGTATCATTATAACATACAATAACACGTGTATATGCGAACGAACGAACGGGCGTTCGTACACGCACATTTCTAAACTTATACGTATAAATAAAAAAGAGACACTATTGTTAGTATTATATACATATGGTATATGATGTATATGACATTAAGTGTTCATTTATTTTATGTATATATATATGTGAATTTGTGTGTGAGACAGAAAGAGAATTGTGTGCTTAATTTTACTATTGGTCAACTATATAATATTGAATTTTATGCGTTTATGATACCTTTATTGTTTATTGCTGGCACATAATTTTATGGTTCAATATATTGTTCTATATGCATAGCTGCCGTTTCATTATCTTATTATATTACCATCATTTTATTCTATGTATGGTTCGTTCATTATAATTTTACACACACATACATATATACAATATATATATATATATATATATATATATATATATATATATATATGTACGTGTGTGTATGTATGTATATTAGAAACTAAAATATTAGACGATAAATTGAGTTATAGATTATATCTTTTCTTCATTGTATTGATTGTTTTTATTTTTATTATCGTTTCTTTCATGATTATCAATGACTAGCGTATAAGAAAATAGTGGTGTAATCGATTTTCTACCCTTATATATACATATATATATATATATATATATATATATATATATATATATATATATATATATATATATATATATATATATATATATATATATTGCGTTAATATTTTGAATATGAAATTAAAATATTTTTTTAATGATTGAACTAGCTCGCTTCGTTTTTTTATATTTCTTTTTATGATATTAAAATTTATATAAAAAATAAATGTTGTCGTTCAATTTCCTTAATGAGTTAAAATATTTTCGACTCAACTGACAAAATACATAGAATCAAGAAGATAGCAATTACGGTTCATTTTTTTATTTTCAGCTGAAAACGCACCCTATGGTTTTAATAGTACTTTTGGTATGTGAAATGTGACATAAGTAATGCTTGTTATTAATTACTTTTTTTGTTTGTTAAGATTTTCGAAATAAGAATATATGAATTTTGCATATCAAGTATTCCTAGATAAACGTAATAATTTACAATAATACATATACCATAAAATAATTAGAGTTAATTTTCATTCTATTATTTTTTTGAATTTTTTATGAGATAGTTTTGTTAATAACACTCTGCTTCTAAATTTCGACATATGGCTAGCGTCTTTAATTAAAAAAATAATAATTGTTATCATGGAAAAAATATCTGAAGAAAATTACAGTTAGTGTATTCCTTGTCACGCAATAAATGAGATGTATGAATGCTCAAAGATTATATCACAGATTTAATATAAACAGATTAGTAGATATTTTTTTATACTAATAAACAAATTTTATATTTCTGAATACATGTTATGTTTCTATTTTTTATATAGTTGAACATGCTTTAAATTCGTTTGATATTCAATATACTAAATAATAACTATGCTCTACAGCATAGGTGGCCAACATTTTCAGCAGGCGGGCCAAATTTTAGACATTAGATTTGCTAACGGGCCACACAACATTTTTTTTTCAAAGCAAACAAAAATAACTATTTAAAAAAAAAGATATAACAAAAATGAGAATCAAAGATGCGGAAGTATAACTTCCATTTTAAAACTATAAAACCCATTGTATGAATTAGAAAATTTTTAATTGTTTTCTATAATATAGGTACATGCCTAATGTTTTGTTTTACATAGTTTTGAAGATCAAATCTATTAGGTGACGACCCCCATTCTTTACGCACTGAGTAGGCCGATTTATGGCGTTTGTCATGACTTTTGCCAGGAGGTGTTATGTTGGCAATTTTTTCCTGGGTGTTGGTTTTCAAATCTTGTATGATCCTTGAACGATTCACATAATCACAGGATTTCAAAAAAACTCCATAAAAATCACATGCTTTTGAAGTTTGTACCGTTGCACCGTCTTGTAAGAACCAAATGTCCAAGGATAAACGCGTGTTTGCGCGCAGAACGCTATGGTGATCTCAACATTGAAGCTTTCACTGCCGCAATATTCTCAGCTGATCTAATGGGCCGAGAAACTCCAATTCTTCGTCTTGAAACGTTTGTAGTTTTCTGAACGTAGCGACCCACATAATAATTGATTTCCGGTCCGAACAGGTGCCAACGATGCTAAATTAAAATGCTTCCGAAAGGCGCGCTGGGTTGCGATCACAGAACATCGGATCGCAAAATAGGCCTCAACGGCAAAAGCATGCTCTTTATTGTTTCAATGTATGATGGCGACTAAACTGTATCGGGATTAAACTTTATAGACCCGTCTTTCGAACGATACCACTAGCGCTCCGCTGCGACATTAACCGACTGAATGCCGCGCAATTTAAAAAAGGTTATATTGTCGCTCCCGTATTAGAGTTACATACAAAAAAAGTAATAATAAAAAATAAACAAAATATAGTAAATTTTAGTAAATGATTCTTCCTTCAGATCAAGCACTTTTATTTCTGTATGTCTTGATTTCTGTATATTAAAAGAAAAAAAGTGTGCATATGTTCCGTGGGCCGCGTGCAACCCGCGGCCGCGGTTTGGTTACCCACGCTTTATAGGTTTCTGAATGCAACTGCTGCATCATCGTTGCCGTCCGCAAATATATATATTTCACCTTAACATCTTTTGGAATTTGTTTCTTGAGCCAATTCTGAAATATAAAAATGTATAACCATTCAAATCTAAAACTTCAACATTAACAAATATTTGTTCACTTTTTTTCAATTTTATTCTGAAAAAAAAAGAAAGTGAAAAAAATATAAACGGTATTTTTTTAGCATTATGATGTTCTTTTTATTTTATAAAATTGCATTTTTATTCTGAAAATTTTTGATTGGAGGACATCGCTCTCGTAATGAACTTTGACTTTAGTTCGATCGTTCGAGTAGACGAAAATATTTCAGCTGTGATGTCACTTTCTGAAATCGATAACTTGTTTTTATTTTAGTTTTATTCATAGACACGTTTCTGCGTGTCTTCTGGATTTTTTGATTATTTTCTTTTTATTTATTTATTTTTTTATATATACATTTTAAATGAATTGTAAAGACGTTATTATAAAACTATTACCAATGACCGAGTTTCTTAATATTTACAGTCGTACTAAATATTTTCTTCGGTTGTTTATTATATCAAGTATAATTTAATGTTTTTATGAATTCATAATATTTTATTCTGTTTTTCGATTTAAAAAAAAATTGTTATTCATACTAGTCTAGAAAAGAAACTCGCTTTTTTATTTATATTTTGCATGTGCTATAACATATTTTTTCTATTTTCAAAATATCCTGAAATATTTATTTCACCACTTTTTTTCATCTTATAATTTATATTCCACACTTCTTTTTTTATTTTATGTCAGTTTTTCTGTTCCCCTGTTTTCATCATTCTTAAAAACGATAAATTATCCAATTAATTAGAATAGATTATCTGATAGAGATAGTTGAGACCACCTTTACGTTTTCAGCGCTTCAATTTTTTTTTTTTTTTAAGTTATTTTTGATTCACACTTAACATCAAGATATACTAATTTCAACTTTCGTAATTTTTTTGTTTAAAAACTTTTGTCATAGTTTCTTAAAATTTAATCTATAGCTTTTTATTGTTTTAATTACACAACGAATTTGAAATATTCTATTATAAAAACGTATTTTAAAATTTTTCTCATTTGAACAGTTGTTTTTTTCTTCGTTTATTTTTGTTGTACGTATGTCAATATTTAAACATCTTGTATTTACATAATTGTATCTTTGTATACTTTTTAATTTTAATTATTAAAATAACTTATAAGTAAGTTCTTTATACGTATTTATTATAACTATGATAATAGAAAATATTTTTTGTCTCTATTTTTATATTCGCGACATTATTAACCAAAATTGTTTAAAACGTGTTTTCCTTGAACGTGTTTTTCCTCTCGTTTTGGAAATTTCTAACTGGAACTTGATACTTGTCCATTATAGAACTTCCCGTTTTGGCATTTGATGTTTACTTCGGAGTTTGCGTAAAAATTAAACCTTGATCTTGTTTTCCACCGTTACTATTTTTCTGTGTTATTGGTAGTGTTTGTATTATTATTTAGAACTTATTATTTAATTTTCAAATCAAGATCTGCATTCTCTCTCTCTCTCTCTCTTTCTCTCTCTCTAACACACACGTGTGTGTATATACATACTTAGCTATATCAAACAGTGTAGTGCTACCTTTGTCGTGAAAAATGTGTCATATCTTGGAAAAATATTCTATGATTATATCATAGCTTATATTTAATTAGAATTGTCAATTTGTACGGCATATTTTGTTGTTTATTAGATGCGCAATCGTACAAATATTTTACAGGTATAAATGCAAATACATAAACGCCTTTTTTTAATGACTCATACATGTTTTTTACTACATTAAGTATGTTTAAGTGTTTTAAGTTTTTTTCTTTTGAAATATTAAGATAGTATTTTTTTATTCTTATGAGTTTTTCATTAATATTTGTCAAATTTTTAATGTCAAAGATTTGTGTTATATTTGATAATTTTACATACATGTATTATGCTAATCTTTTTTTATAAACCTATTTATATATAATTTTTATTTCTTTCTTGTCTATATTATAAAAAATGGTATCTTGGTGTTTTAGGAAAAAACATTTTCATTCTTCTAAGTTCTTTTTAATCTTTGACTCTATATTTAGATCAGAGCTTTTTCTAAAATTTAGTTGGAATGATTTTTCTACTTATTTTATTGTTTGTTTATAAGCAAACCTATAAAAACTTTATTATTAATTTTAGAAAGAACTAATTTTATTTTTAATATTACAATTGATATGGCAATTGTGCATTTTGCTTGCTTATTAACGATAGACAAACATATTATTTGCTATTCTTTTGTTGGAAACTTAGTAATTGACGATGAAATGTTAGACGTATCGATCGACAAATGTAACGACAGTGCAAATCGTGGAACATAAACTGGCGTGCTGGTCTGAATTACGAACGGCGTCTCGTCATGAATTTTCCAGGGACTGCAGCCACGACGGCGCCGCCCCCTTTGGTCTCCCTCAACGACTCTAACCCTTCGGAAAATGGAAAAGGGTCTTGACGCTAACAAGTTCTATGAGAAAAAGGGGTGTAAGGGAAGTTCACTCCTTAATTATCGGTAATGTTGTCGCCACCGATATATACCCTTACCAAATTCTCCGCCCAACATTAACCCAATACCACAATTTTAACCGCTAGCCACTTCTTAGACTCGATCAAATATTGAGTGGTGCCTCTTGTATGTGTGTGTTTGTGTCCGATTGGGACACGCGAGCCAATCCATCAAATATTAACAGACTTGTGGGAAAAACCGCAGCTAGTATTCGGAAAAAATGCAAGACGTACATATATGTATTCTTATTATTCTACATACTTTACTTTCAAATCATTGACGATTAAATTAAAAATATAAGTTGTAATCATTACTTTAAATAAAGTAAACGAAATGGTATCTACAATTATAATAAATTATTGAAATCTTTATTTATTGCTATCAATAAATCTATAATTTTTTTTTAACTTTTTCAGTTATATCTTCCTTTCTTTCTAACTGCGTAACTTAAACTTTTAGGGAAAAAAATGAAAACTTCTGTAATTCTCCTACCCTTTTAAAATATTATGACTTACCATTAGAATTAAAAAAAATCGAATAGTATATTCACATTTGAAAAACATTTATTTTATATGGAATTTGTTATATTTGAAATTTTCTATTTTTGCTATTAATTCCACATTCCTTACGTGCTAACAATTTAAATTAGTATTATAATATTAATTGATCATTGATATTAAATTAATTATGAATGATTGTTGTAATAATATGAAGTATATTTTTAACGTTGGAATTAATTAAAACAATGTACACGTAAGGCCAAAGTTTATTGTATTATATTTAGTAAAATGGAAGTAAACAACATTAAAAAGTATGTCAATGAATTTTTATTAAAATCTGTTGAAAATTACTAATTAGTTACTTTACAAAATGTAACTAATATTTATTATATATATCTTGAATTAAATTTTAAAGAATTTTATTATCAGTTTAGACATATATTGTTTTTATATCAAAATCTACAATCAACCGAATTTTTATAACTGTTTTCCTTGCCAAAATTTTAGTCGAGAATTTCTTAATGTCACGATGTACTCGTAGATCGTAATATTTTTTTGATGGTAGCGTTAATATAAATGAATACTACAAAATCACATTAACATTTAATATTATATCATGTTAATATTCATTACGTAAAGGCTATCGATGACATTATTAATGGGCACAGTTATAGTCACACGTGGGATTAAAAATTTGTATAAAGTATCCGATTAAAATTTTATAATTGGATTAACGTGCAAAATTAATCTTTCGTTCCTATTATCTGTTGAACTCTTAATTTTACGTATTGAGTAATTACACATATCTATTTTATAACGTCTTTCTTTCATATCTTGGCATAATACATACACACACATATATATATATATATATATATATATATATATATATATATATATATATATAACTTTCCCTGCAATACTTGCTTTTAGACTATTTGGCCAACGTCCAGCGTCCATATATTTTTTCTTGTTTAAACGGGAATGTTTTGTTGGCGGCGGCTCGTCCGACTTGAAACAAATTATACGAAATTTACTCTCAAGAGAAAAGAATCGCATTAATTTGCCCAAAATGGCCGTTAAGAACCGGGAGAGAAAACATTCGATAAACTCTCAGCCCTAGTCGAATTCCCGTTTTATTATATATCATTTTTCTTTTTTTTATTCTTTGGGATTTCATCGGTTTGGGCGTTCTTTGTCCTTCCCCCCCCTTTTTTTTTGATCCGATATTAATTACGGCAATATCGGCGTGTGCGCTTTCCACTGAAAAGTTTTTCCTCATTTCCAAGTTAACTTCTGTGTAAATTTTAATCTTCTGTCAATACGATTTAGATCTCGTGTTTGTTCTTTGTAGACGGTTTCCCTTTTATTTTTTTCTTTCTCTTGGCGAGCCGCAACTTTGTGATTAAAGAGTTTTTTGAGTACATCATTTCATATTTAGTCTTAACATTTTTAAAATAATTTGAAAATCTGCTTTTTTATAATAAAGTATAATTCGTAAATTTCCGCTATTAACCTTTTTTTTAATAATTCAGTCATACTTTAAAGTTTTTGAGGATAAAAATCAATTCATTGATAAAGGTATATTTTACAAAATAAATAAAGTATTTTTGTAACAAGTAATATTTCGTATTGTTATAACACATGTAATATATTTTTTTCACTATTATTTAATCGTTTCAATATTTATATTGAATTTTTGACAGTTATTTTGTTGTGTTACGATTCTAACAATATAATCCGATAATGCTTGTCGATATTAGTTTAGTCGAATCCCATAAGGAAACCTTACGTTCAATATATATTCGATAGCAGAGGCGTTTGAAGTTTGACATGTCAGGTTTTTGTGATCTAGATCTTTTAATGTGGGTGTTAACGAGGTGCTCATAATGTTAAATTTTTAAACATTCGAATTTATTCAAAATACTTACCTATATTTTCATTCAAGACAAATCTACGAGAAAATTTCTTCATGATAAGATCATTTTCTTGTCAAAATCCTATATTATGCTGTTTTTTTTTTTAATTTATTAAATTTCCTTAGCTTCTTGCCAATTAAAATATAAAAAACTTTATATACATTGGATTATATATATAGTTATTGATGAATTTATTAGATTCTAATATCTAAGCAGCCAGTAAGCGTTGGCGGAGTAAATGTGGGAGTTAAAATGCGCCGATGATCGATTTAGATCTTTCTTTATTGTTTCTCTTATATTGACAGTAGCAAACCTAATAAGAAACAAGTACAAGGACGTTTCGGACATAATAATTGTTTTTGAATTAATATAAATTATTTAGAGGTTGTCTTTTAACAAAGACATGTATCATAAGTTCTAGGTGTATTTTTTTTTCATATAAAATATACATTTACAAACGAAATTGTATCCAGTTATGAAAAATCTTAACTGTTAAAATCTTTTGCTGTTGTATATTTTATTTTTCAATTTTTTTTTTCGTTTTTTTTATATTTTTTTAATAATCAACTGGTTAAATTGCTGTGGAAATGCTGTATTAACAGTTCATTAACCTAAGAATATTATTTATATATGTATATAACTTTCAGTAGTTTTTTTGTGTGATACGGCACATTGAACTTCGAAGTTGGAACGCAGTTTAGAAAATATGTAGTATATTTAACTGAACAATGCAAATATTAAAATAAAGCAAACTTTATATTATTGAAATTTTCAAATTTTGTGATTTCCTAAATTGTTTCTGAATATTTATCATTTGTATTTTTGTCTTTTATTTATTTTTTTCCATTTTTTATTTTTAATTTATTTTAGAGGCAAATTATCAAAATGTGTACTCTTCACAGGTAGTGTTAACGATTAGTGTTCTACAATGTGCCCTCAATTTATTTGTCCAAACAGTTCGAAGCGTGTCCATTTTCCGTTTGTTTGGGTTTTATGGTGGTATCGTACCCATGGCGACATTGGCTGCAAAACAATCAATCGGGTGAAAGGGTATTTCTCCATAAACCCCCTACTATTTTTTTTTTACTGTTTTACTCCGACTTGCACCTCTTACCTCCATATTTTTTATGGTGGTTGTCTTACCACCGTCAACTTCCTCCTCCATATACTAGCTATTAGACCATGCCGATATTTAAATTATTCGTTGTCAATCGAAAACGGTTTGGCACACCGTTGGTTCGAGAGCTTTCAATTGTGCTATTATTATTTTTTTGAAATTAATTAAAAAAAATGTCTTAATGTTAAAAATAATAGAATATTTTTTAATCATAATCATTAATATTCTCATTCATTTTTTTTATTCATTAATAATAAAGTATCGACTATTTTATATTATTATTTTTATATTTTCTGTTTATTATAATTTTCAATTCTGGTAGATTTTCATTAATAAACTATGTTTTAATGTGCCGTTATATACAGGAAAGTACATTTGTATAAATATTTTTTATTGTTATTGAATTTCTTTTAATACAGATGAAATATTTAACTTTTAATTCATAGTTTTATATATATATATATATATATATATATATATATATATATATAAACAAGGAACCCTTTAAAAACTATTATTTTTTATTTTATGTGTATTCGTTCCAAATCATATTTTTATAGATATTTTAATTATTGCTTAATTTTTATTGCTTTAAACGCACCTGTTCATAAATTTTCTATTGTTTCGATTTTTATTGCACATTTTGTCATTTTTACGACTTAACGCAAATTAATAACGTTAATTTAGTTAATTCAAAATGATTAATTAGCGTCGTCGTTATGTTTTTACATTTAATCAATTTATATTTACATCGCGAATGATTGATTATCTCCTAAAATGAAATATGAAAAGAAGCATTCAAATTATTTATCTTGATGAGTGATAATTGAGAATATCTATAAATAATTAGTTCAATTAAGAATCGCAATTAAGACAAAAATAAAATTTAATTTTGAGAAATTAAAAAATATACAGTGGAGTAGTTTTTAACAATCACTTTTTAATGTGTTTTGGTTTGTTAACTGTTGATTTATGCAATTTTGACTTCCATTGTTTGCGACGTTTCGAAATTTAGATTAATTGTAAGAAAAACGTTGAATCGAAAACTGAAAGAAATACATACGCGAAAAATTGAAGCGCAATTCCTCTTACATTTCGATTGTTTATACTCTAGACTTTACTTTTTTGTTACATCTAACTATGAGGTACAACAAAACAAGCGTTTCGACCAGAGTTGTGTAAGCGAAAAAAAGTTATTTATTGTATTTTGAATCAAACCATTTTTTACCATAAAATCGAATTGAAAATATAGAGTACAAATAACAAGAATAATAATACGAAGCGAACGATCGGATCTTCCAGCGCAATTTTATAAGACCGGTCGTACAGTTCGTTAACTTGAACGCGCACATAGTTCACTCGCATTTTCACAGCGGTTCTTCTCCTTCTTTCCTATATGTCGAGGCTTGAAATAATAGACATCGTGCTGAACGGATTAAGACCGGACCCTGTAGAACTGGTTAGCTTTGAATCGCCAGCAATAAAGATTAAAAATGAATTTTATCATCTTGCATTGTTACCGACTACAGTTTAAGTGCGTATATACTTTCTCGACTTTGAAAATGTTTCTTTAGTGAGATAAAAATCTCTTTGATCCTTTTGAATCTAGTGAAATTTAAATGTCCAGATTATTTTGGATCATATTCCGTATTTAATATATGAATATTTTAACCAATATATGTTAACGTAATTAGTAATTTATATTTGTAAAATATGAATAACTGTTACGTTTATAAATATTATTATACTATCATGAAATGATCATGTAAAATTCATAATTTAATAAAATATTGGTTATATATAACTCTTTCATTTTAATAAAAAAATATGTTATTACATTCTTATTTCTGTAATTTATTAAATCGGTTTCTTCTGCTATTAATAATAATTCAGAATCAAAGATATATAAAATAAAATGTAGTCGCATATCATTGCCTACACAAATTATTGAAATTAAGTATGTGTATATATATATATATATATATATATATATATATATATATATATATTCATTAAAAAAATATTTTACTGTCATTACGCAATTAGGTCACATGCAAAATAAACAAATTAAGTGAGCAATTCATTTTCTCACATTATATATGACATGTGTATGGAAATAATAAAAAAAAATAAAAAAACAAAATTAATAAATAACATTAAATTTGAAAATTTCATTTTCACTAATAACTTTGAATATTGATTTATATTTTTACGAACAAGTTACTTCTTTTAATTTTATTTATTTAAATAAAATTGTATTAATTACTACTTATTACGTAACGCGTGAAATGTGGTATATATTATTGTATAAAATAGTATATGTTAATAATTTTTGAAATATAAAAATTATTAGTAATAAATATGATCATAGATGCATTTTATGTAATTCTTTCATGCACCAATAGTTTTTCACCTGTGATAGTGGGTGTTGAGGTTGATGGAGGTTAAGGGGTTGATAATGGTGGTCAGTGTTGACCGGATGTGGGTCCGTATCTACGCAGGACGTCGTAGCAGACAGTCGTTCCTCAGAACAAGTTGTGCACTTCATAGACATCGAACCCAGAATTCGATTGTCTTCGATACGAGAATTCAGCTTTCGTTTTGCTGAAATCGTAGCCGTCAAATTTATTTTTTGGTTGAAAAAAATTTTTTTTCACTTTATATAAATTAAATAAAAAAAGGAATGGTGGCATAAAGTGGTTGTAGGCATTGAATTCTCGTTCGCAGTCGAAAATTTTGAAACAATAAAAAAGTTACAACCCTCATTCGAATTTTTATTGTGTAGCTAAAAACTAATTACTAAAAAATCGTATTGCATGGAAATAATCTCGAGTCGAATCGAGTATATTTTTCTATAAACCAAACAGAAATAAGTTTTTATATTTTTCTTTTTAAATAAAATACGTGCTAATTTTAAATATATTAGCATTAGTTTTTGCCTCCTTTTTTTCTTCATTCACCTATAGTTTCGTATTCAATTTGTTATTTATATTACGTATATCTAAATTATAGTATTATTTCTAGAAATTAGCCTCTTGTAACATTGCTAACGACGAATTACCTGCTATTTTTTGTATCTTTTTTGTCTTAATGAAAGAATAATCAACGATTGAATTTTTTATTGCGGTCTAAAAATTAAGACATTTGTAAAATCTATATATGAAATATGCTTTGTTTTTATTGAAAAAATATATCTCAAAAGGATTTTGTATTATGTGAATAGTTAAACAATTGTAATAAAATCATGTATGCTTCCATACTCTACCAGATGTTTGTTAATATCATAGTCACATTTTTTTCTTCATGGCATCTTTAACATTACAATATTAATCTTTTTATATTCAATATGACCTCGTATCATCCCATTAACGTATTGGTATTTTTGATTTTTCGCAGTGATCTCAAACAGCGACGAAGCTCAGTTTGTAATCCACACTTTCAGTGGTGAGTAAAAATGTTCTGTCACATAAAAACACACAAACACTAACGCATATTTACACACTATCAATACATGCAAAATGTACGCACACATGGATATAATTTATGTATTCATATAGAGAATGACCTCACTCTAGCAAATGACGCATGGGAATCTATTGTTGGCCAGTGCGGACGTGTGCAGTTTTAAAAAGAATAAAAAAAATGTTTCACGCGAGCGCTTTAACGATCGAATTATATCAAATACAATTGTTTCGATTATTCATTATTTTCAGTATGTTACAAACGTATGAAAGTGAAACGTATTGTTATGTGAAACAAGAACTCTTTTTTTCATAGATTTTTTTAATTAGTAAAAATGTAATGAAATTGATATTTCTTATAAATTAGGTTTGATTCATATATCGAATATTTTTTCCAGTGGAAATATGATACTCTTAAATAACTCCTATTTGTTAAATTTGTGAGTACGCGTTTTACCATTATTGTTAATTAAAAAAGTTTATTATTAAATTGTGAAACTAAATTGATCAATAAAATATTACAAAGAAATATTTAAATAAATTTGCACTTATATTGTCGTGACTTAAAATACTTCATCGTAAATAAAACCTTTTTTATATAGAATTGATTAAAACTGTAATTACTGCATTAAATTTTTTCAAAATGTGTTTTATTCGTCATTTTTCACTATTTTTCAAACAAAATGATTGTTAAAAAAATAATGAAAAAAGTTAAATATTTAAGTTTTTAATACATTACGGTACAATTTTTGCGTTCACATTAAGTTTTTTTTTTAATTGTATGATTGACCGTCGTAACTGTTCACTTGCGGGCTAAACGTTTTACGGTCAACGTGAAAATTTAATAAAAATTCAACTAGACATCGAATTTTTATAAATCGTTCAAGAGTTTGTCATATGTTAAATTAGTAGAAAAAATAATTTTATAACAATTACAAACGAGTTGTACATTTTTTAATCTCGTAAAGACAATTAGTTTTCCATTACAAAAATTACAGAAAGACTAATATCAGAACATAGATATGAAACATCAGAAAATACATAAAATCACTACATTCTTTTTTATTCATAAAATGTTATCAAATTTAATAATAGGTAATTAAAATAATCGGAAAAATTGACCACTATTATTGCATTTTTTTTTAAATTATGCTTTTAGTCCATTTTTCATTTTCGCATTTATTTATATTATATTGTATAATTTTTCGTATTATATTGTATGATATAATTTCTTATATATTGATTTTCAATTTTCTTTAAGGTATATAGAAGCATGTAAAAATTTACATTTATACAAAATGTGTTCATTGACCAAGTTGAACGGAAACCCCGGTTTATATAAATGTATTTGTACATTTCCGTTTTACTAATTGTATTTAGAGTCGGTATTTTTAATGTCGCCCTTAAGTTTTTATTATTTTTTATTTGACCAATTGGTTGATTACATCGTAAAATTTCAAAGACTAATTCAGTTTGCGCAATAGCAATGTTTTAAGTCAATATTTCGATGAAAGTTTGTAATATCGTTAGATTTTATTTTATTTAAAACCGCATCCGAACTGCTTCCTCCATTTTAATATACTATAACGACGTACTTATAGTTATAAAAAGTGTTTATATATATATATATATATATATATATATATATATATATATATATATATGTGTGTGTGTGTGTTTGTTTGTTTGTTTGTTTGTTATGTGTATTATTTTTATTTCAATTAGTTCATTTTTTACCTTAATTAAATAGAAAAGTACAAACGGGGTTGGGTCATGTTTATTTTGTAGCAGAAGCTATGGCAATTACGAGTGACTAGTCGTAAAAAAAAAACAATATTGGCCGATTTTTAAGGTCATTAGGTAAAACATACGGATGTTCATAAATATGTACCGCTATATTGGCATAAATTTTCCACATTTTTTCTTAAGTGCGAATATGGTTTTTGTCTGTTGACACGAACGTTTTACACCTTCCTTTATTTAGAATATTTGTATTTAACACCTGACATGAGTGACAGTTCTATCGTCGTTGAAATAAATTCTATTTAGGTTTTTTCCTTATATTTCTTCAGTTTTAACTTTCTAAATTTGATGATGTCAGATACGGTCATAATGGCTATGATGATCATCTTCGACCAGTTATGAGGTCGTATATGTCACGATTATTTACATTGATCATGTTGATTCTTATTCGTTTTCCATTATGCATATATAAATTTTTGTTTTGTTTATTTTTCTCTATTCTATTATAATTTTTTTTTAATATTCTTTAGTAGCAATTTGAAAATTAAATCCATGATATTTGTAATTAACAGGTTTAATTTTTTTCATTAGTTATAAAAGGATCCGTATTTGGATTCCTATGCAAATCGTATTTTATGATTGCTTAATATTGGTTATATAAGAATTTTTTTATTTAAATTATTATTATTATTATATATATATATATATATATATATATATATATATATATATATTATGAATGAATATATTTTACGTTAGAAACGTAATTTTATCTGTACATAAATACTTTATAACAATATTCTTTCACATTGTTTTATATGAATTCAACTTTTTTAATTTGATTATTAGACACTGTCTAAAACACGACTCAATCCAATTTATAATACAATTTCATCAAATTTGTATAATCCGCGAGCACATCGTTTCTTGTAAAGAAAATGTCTGAATTGAAACAATACTAATGCGTATTATATAGCTGTATATCTTCGTGCAAAGAATAACACACCGTACAATAATAGACTCACTCTCTCAGGTGTATATCGTGTTAACGTAACAAAATAATAATAACGATAATAAAATGAAAACGAAAAAAGAAATCGATTGTGCAAATCGTTACGACCTTCATATACCTCGCCTATCGCATTCTTTGTTGATTTATTATCGTATAACTAATCGAGATTTCGCCATCATTCCACTATATGCACATTTGCAAAAAAAAAAGCAATTAACACGTAAAATGTACAATTTATAATATTAGTGACAGACATCCTTTCAACATAAACTATCGTTTTAAATTATTTTATGGATGAATTAGCTTTTAAACATAATATCATAAAGATACTTAATTTAGCGTTAATTCTTATTTTATTATGATTAATATTAGTTTTTGAAGATTACAATTACATTTATTTATCATTTTTATTGTGATATCTCTAATGTTTGTTTCAAATTTTATTAAATTGTGTTCTAATTCATATAATATTGGTTTATAGTGTTTTTTTTTGTCTTGTTATATTTAAGTTTTTACATGAGGGACTGTAGGTGGTATCTATTCACAAAATAGAAATATTTAAAAATAATTTAATAGTATCAGATTTATGAAATTGTATCGCATGACGAAAAAGTCAGTCAAACTGTCATTTTATGTTTCAATTCAATGACTGAAAAAAAAATATTAAAAATATTAATGATAAAAATAAAATAGATATATCTTTTTCTTTAGCTGTCTAATGGTTTAGAAATATGAAATTTTTACCAGCCCATAATAACGAAAAGATTAAGAAATGCTTTTCTATAAAATATTAAATTTTAAAAGTTCTAATAGAAATGAAATATATTAAAAATATGTTCCATTGTCAAATTAAACTTCTGTTCAAACATGTAACACAAAATGTTAAAATCACATAACAAATTTAAAACGAAAAACTGAAAATTGATGCTACATTTTATCTCTAGTTTACGTAAATTATTTGATAAATCTCTCTCCATTCATTATTTTAACCTTTAACATTAGATAATTATGTGTGTCATATTAAATATTTCATCTCTTTGATAAATAATATGTAATTATAAAAAGAGCATTTTTTATATGACCGAGTGTTGTTTATTTATATATACGTAATATCTTTTATTTTTTCATTTAAAAATTTACTCCCACAAAATCAAGGAGAATATCGAAATCATACGTAATTACCTCATTCATTTAATTATGTATTCCGCACGGGCGAAACCTTGTAAGAAAACGTATGACACAATTTTTCATGCATATTTATTAGCGCAATGAAAATCGCTAATATTATATTATTGCGAAACGGATACGAATTCTCAACATAATAGAATTTTATTTTCCGCTCGTCCTTTTCAGTACTAGTTTATCTGGTTTTTGCTTTATATATATTATTTTAACACGACGCTCGGTTCAGGTTCATGGCAGATACGCATGAGTTCACAAGGTGTTTTATAATAATATACAGGCGGGGGGGACCAGTTTGTTACGCGTTGCTGTGCGGTGTGGACGCGCGTTTATAATTCCTTTACAATTTTTGCCTTAGCGTTATCACGTACGTTATTCTTTTCGGTCGCAAAAACGACGATAAACTCGCTTAATTTTTATTTATTATATATATATATATATATATATATATATATATATATATATATATATATATATATATATATATATATATATAAGATAATAGAAATTCTCATCGTCACTGTTTTATCTCGACGCGATCGATACTACTCGACCGTCGTATTTTTGCCTCTATTTATCCGTTTTGTCAAGAAGTTTTTTTTTTCACTTTTCCGCATAATGCAAAAGTTGATGGACGGTCTTTGACTCAAGTTAAATCGGCGATTTTTCCGCTTTTTTAATCGATTTGTGTGCGCTTTCAATTAATAATTCTCAGTGATTTAATAGCGACATATATAAAATATTAAACTGGTTTTTATAATTAAAACGGGAGTTTTTTCACCGTTTCGAATAAAAAAATTGGTGTTAATTATTGTATGTGAGAAAAAAAACTTATTAGTTATTAATATTTTATGATAACATCTCTTATGGCTGGTGAACAGTTAATTAAACTATTTAAAAATCAACTCAACTGTTGTAGCTTCATTTTTTTAATGATGAAATAATAATTTACCAGTTTTATAATATGAAATATGTATGAAATTATAATTGTGGATAATTTAAAAATTGATTTAATAATATCTCAAAATTCTTTCGTTCGTCACATAAAGTGTAAATTTCAAATTAATTTGTCTATTTTAAATTTCGCCAGAATTTTTTAGTTTAATACATTATATAGTACGATGTGTATATTTTTCTGTAGATTTATGTTATTTTCGAAATCGTGTGCGTGCGGCTTAATGATTCATTATAAACGCATGTGTCGCCGTTGTCAGCAAAGACGGACAGTTGTTTCAACATTTTTATCTTTTAGCTTGTATGACACCGATCTCCATTTTATATAAAATAATTTTATATAAAAATTATGGAATTGGCGTGTCCTAAATTTCAGTTATTACACATATAGTGCATTTTTAATATAATTTTAACTTTTTGGCATTAACCAATAATATGCTGTAAATTTTATTACCGTCATAAATTTATTATTTTGTATTCATGCGTATATCCTAAGCGCAGAAAAGCAAATCTGTCAAAATATTTCAAATTTTATAACACTGAATAATATATAGGAAAATTTTCGAAGAAATTTCAACTTTCACCTTTGATTATCGCTGTAAATGAGTATATTGAATCGTAAATTTTAATTATGCCGATTTTCTGTGTATATATGTGCGTCACTATGTAATTTACATAATAACTACTTCTAATGGATTTATGTCGTTACCATTATTTCGACATAATCGTCAAATAATATATAGTAACAATTAAACTGTTCCCGTTAATATTGACGTCCCGTTTTATGTCGTAATTTCGTTTATGTAATCAATTAAAATTTGATTATTTTGTCTTTTTTCCGTGTTGACTATTCATTACTTAAATTAGTATAATGTTTGTTTTTTATTACTATTATTTTAAACGATTTTCACTTTTGTTAGCTCAGCAATTTTAATTATTTAATTTACGCTTTGGCAACGTATTCGACGAAGGTTAATCTAAACTATCTTTCATTTCATCTTTTTATATTATCTAGTAAATTTTAAACTTGATTTATAGTGCGACAGTGTCAAAGCACAACCCAGAAAATGTGTTTTCCTGGTGTCAACCGAGATTTTTACGTCGGTTGTGAAACAAGCTATATTTCATTCCTGACTTAATTTTTCATCTTAGTTACGTTCAAAAATTTATACCGTTGACATTTTTACAAGTCATTTTTTCGCTGATATGATTAAATAAAAGAACCGATATATTAATACGACATATCTTGACCGAATAAAAATTTGATCGATATTTTAGCGTGGTCGTGTTCCACCATAACCAAACCAGCCACCGCCAGGCACCAAACGGGTTCAAATGGAGTATGAAATTGTATTTTATTCACAGACGTAAATCTACTTGAATTGAAATTGTTAAATTGTCCAACTGTATATATGTTGTATTTATAAAAATACAACTAATATTATATTAAATAAAATGTGAATAAGTTTATCGGTTTTAATAAAAGAAAGAAATATTACAATGTTCAAAAACTCACAGTTTTTAAATTCTTTACAAAAAAAGTAAATATTTATATTTTTGAAAAATATAACATAATAAACGTAGAAACCAATTTTTATATTTTTTTGCGCATGAGTACAGTCGCAGTTTTTTTTAAGTTTTGTTGTCAATTTCCGCGAAATATTTACATATTCCTTTTAATACTTTTGGAGTATATATTGAATTTTAATTATTATTTTTTTAATTCATTAACGACAAAAAAATATATGTATAATATGTTTTTAATAATGATCATTTATATATTTTTTTGTGTTCTGTATATGTAATTATATATATATTATAAAAGTGTCCATTAATGCGAAATATTGTATTTCTTTTATTTTAAATATTAACTCTGAAAACGCACGGTATCCATGGAGATTTTAATTTTCAGTCACGTATCATTTATTCCTAAACCGCCAAACTAATCGATATTATATGATAAGCTTGTATATCATTCTGTATTATTTGCAAACGTGTATTAAACTTATTTATAGTTTAATTGGTAGTGCAGAAAACCACCTCATTTCACCCTCTCAACTTTGCACTAGTTGTTCGATCGTATTTTCCTAGAATTCTGTTGTTCGTGAACTAGAGAAAATTCCCATGATTCATCAACTATGCATACTATTCGTGTGCCACATTGTAATGCGGTTATTCTTTCTTTTTTTTCAGACACTTCTCCCCACTCGTATTCGGTTTTTCTCTTTCTTTCGTTTCAGCAAATGTTGAATATGGCTATTATATACTATGTGTCGGTGTACAGTGACGATTCGTAGTAATGTTTCACTTTCGTTTGCTTGTTTGTGTCAGTTAGCAAACAATTCTGTTGAGTTTTCTGTCATAGTCGTTCTTGGTCGTTACCTCGTCTTGCCTTTTTTGTCATTGGAATTCGCATCTTGAGTGCATAACTGACCAGCACTCATTCTGGTGTCATTGAGCAACTTCTTTTTTACATAATTATACGTTTCTTGTGCTTGTGTTCTCGTTAATAAGATGCACTTGTTGCATTTCTAATTTATATAAAATACTTATATGAAAAAAATAATTCGTTTTTGACTTCATTTTGCATTTTGTTATGCATTACATGTGCTTTACTTCTCAATTCTTATGTTAATTACATGTTCGAACAGGTGTCCATGGTAAAATTTGTTTCATTCGTAAATACTTAACTTCGCTTTTTCATTTTGTCCCAGTATCATCTCGCATTTGTAATAGATGTTTTCGTCTTTTGAATATGTATTGTTTTTTATATTCAATTACGTGACTTTAATTCCTAAATATTACAATAAAAGTATTGCTGATATTTACTATTTTTTATGCAACCATTTTAAAACTGGAAAGTGAAAATATCTTTTTTAATAGTTTTTCATTTAAAAATTTTCATATTTTATACTTTAAGGTGAAATTAATTTCAATTTATACTTTTCTCAATTCTCCAAAATAACTGCATTCGATTGAATTAAAACTTAACATTTTAATTTTAAATATTTTCACTAAAATTAGGAAATTAATACAAGTGATGTATTTTTTTTTAGTTTTCATTCTTTCATTATATTTTATTTTTCAGTAAATATCTGAATTTTTCAACCAAATTTTCAAAAAATTCAATATAACGTAACATATTCGTGCTTTAAGTTATTAATTGCAATCGATTAGTTTTTATTGTTTAATTGCATATTTGACTGTAGTGACACGTAAATAAATATTAACGACTTTTTGCAGTTAATTATTAAGGTTTTAGAAAAAATCACTATTTCATATTAAGTTTGTTGGCTATTTATACAAAAAAAGAGGGTCTTAAGAAACATAGTATAGAAGGTTTTTCTATCAAATACCAATATCAAATGGAAATTAGAAACCTGTAGGCGTGCTTGAAAATAATTTGAGTATTAGAAGTCTCCGATTACCATTAAAAAATAGCTGCGAATACACAACGTTCCGATTTCCAACAATTGAACTTGCGTTATTTATGGAATTAGTCTTTCGATTTATGCATACACAATTAGGAGAGAGAGTCGTTTTACTGTTTTGTCGGTGGACGTACGATCAATTCTGTGTATGCTGAAGTATGATGATTATTCAAAATTGTTTTATTCAACCTTACATTTGTGTTACGGTGTTAAGGAACGGTAAAATACGCCCACCTTAAGAATTCCACATTTGAGTTCTTTTCCCACATATAGGTAGCCGCGACGCCGTTCAGGACACACAGACCCAAATACTCGCCCACAGATCCGCCTTCGGATAAAACGAGCAAACAAATTATTTGTTTATGGACATTGCGTATTATTTAGCCATTACGAATACTTTACTACCATCAATTTTCATTTCTTCGCACCCAAACATCCGTAACGTGCTTAACTGTTTCTTCAGTAATATGTGTTACCGTTGTTACGATATAAAATACGTGTAAATTAATTTTTCTGTTTTTTTAATTATTTAAAACTTTATTTATACAAATCGTTATATGTGTATATTACTTATAATAAAATATTTTTCATCATTGAAATCATAAATTGAAATTTTGAAACTTGAAACTGTCCATCAATAATCGATTAAATTCAAAATGTATTCGTGTACAATTTGCTGAGAATTTCCAATAATGTCTCGTATGATTATCGATAAATTGTAGTTGCGGTTGGAATATGTAACCGATGCTTAATTTCGAGACTCGACTCTGGGCTTTAATTTGCTTCCAAATTGCACACTAGTACTGATAATTAACATCTGAACTTATATTACAATAGATACTACATATTAAAAGTTATTACTATTAATTTTATACATCAGTAGAAATCTTAAACTCTTAATATTTTCTTACCCTAATTATAGATTGTATTTTAATTTTAGCATTTATATTTTATTTATAATATAAATAAAATGTATTAAATTTTCTGTCAACGTTTTTTCCTACGTGTTATTACTATTATTTTATATTATGTATTTGGCATATATAAAAATATATTTTAACGTGTGTAATGTGAAATATAATATCATCTTATAACGTCTGTTTCTGAGAACAGCTTATGTTTACTTTCCATATTAACATTCTATCAAATTTCCATTTACAAGTGACATTTTTAAATATTTACCGTTATATATTTCTTTCATCATTGCAGGTTTTTAATCTTCAGACAGATTTAAATATCATACCTGTGTCATCATGAAGCGCGAAGCTCACGATAACAGTAACAGCGGTGGTCAACCTTTCAAAAGACATCGGCGTGGCGATGTTGAAATCCGACTTCTAATACCAAGCAAGGTATTTATTCAACAAATTAAGCATTATCAGTGCTAATTTGACAATGAATGATAATATTTTTAATTTGCTTCTAAATCAATTAATCAATTTAAAAAAATATGGAAAACAGGTAGCGGGATCCATAATCGGCAAAGGAGGATCGAAGATCACCAATCTTCGAAATACGGTTAGTATTTATCTTAAACATTTCCATAATTAATGTAAATTAATTTTAAAAATCAACAATAACTATTAAACCAAATACAATTGAGTATAAAAATATACATAATTTGGCATCGTAAGCTTATTCAAATACGCTCAAATTATATCGCCGTTAACAGTTTTAACACCACCAGCCCAAATTTATATATACTCACGCAACTAATTATTTTAAAAATAATCTTATTTCCCTTACAAAAATTAAATGAGAACCGAACCTTAGAACAAGAATAGAAAAAATGAACGGACGATCACCATGCCCATCCGACGTCGTATGATGAGAACTGCCATGACTTCATGCAATCGTTTGTAAAATAAATGTACTAAATACCCAGAAGGAAACCCAGTGCAAATGATGCGTTGACGATTCTCCTCTGCGATGAATACAATTTACCCGTGTGTAAGACACGAACCGAAGGTCCTCCAGTGTATACTTTTCTTTCATTTTTCTTTTTTTTATTATATTTAAAAAAATGTTATACCTGTTATTTACTTTAAAATCAGTTTTACTTTTCAAGCACACGTCTGTCTATGCAAATATGTTCTCTCAATTTCCTTTATGTATATTTTTTTTTAATTTTACTTTTTGAAAATATATTATAATTAGATGCGTAGTTATATTTAAAAAAAAATAAACAATAGACGTTTACAAATCAACTATGAAATGTAAAATTTTATCTAAATTGTTTCGTTTTTATAAAAAAAAACTACAAGAAATTATATTTTTTTACAAAATAATTCTATTTTTCATTGTTTTCTTTCGTTTCTAAATTGGATATTTTATTTTTTCATTTTATATTATATCATTTTGAATAGAAAACAATGCATATTATAATAGAAATATATGAATATGTTATTCTCAAGTTGATTTGCGGACGTCGATATATTTCCCACCTATTGCAATAGAATGAAAAAAGAAATACCAAGGCATCCAACCGGTTTATTTCATCGTTTCTTATATACATTTTATTATTACATTCATATTTAGGAACATTTTATATTAATATTTTTTCCATATATTTTGTGCCCTTCGTGTGTTTTACATTTGCCAACACGTACTTGCATAGATAAGATCCATATATATTTTTTCCCAAATACGCATTTTACTATATATATATATATATATATATATATATATATATATATATATATATATATATATATATATATATATATATATATATATATATATATATATATATATTACATGCGTTCAAATGTTAAGCAAAAACCGGAACGTAGATAACCTGTTGATGCCCTGATATACTATAAAAGCAACAATGTGATCAAATTGGGTGTGCCCTCGCGCGCGTGTATGAATTTGAGTGCAATGTATGTGCATAATATGCACAGTGTGCAAGAAAGATGTGAATATTGTTTATATATTATATGATGCTGAATATTGTTTACGTTGCAGTCTATAAATTATTTTATTTTACGGTGTAACAAAAAGATATTTAAATGTGACGTTATAGCGATGAACGTTGATTCAGAGATCAATGTTATAACGATTATATAGTAATCGGAAAGATATATTACATCATTCAGACGAGTAGTTTTGTTCTATCATTATTATTATGGAAAATGTATTATGTGTTTACAATATATGTTTACAAAGTTAATGGCACTAGATCCAATTCAAAAGTATAAGGTGTTTTTTATAAGTATATAAAATTTTAAATTAAAATAAAACATATAAATAGTGATAATTCTAAGCCATTGTACTTAAGTATGATTTTCGGTATATGGCTACCTCGGTTGGCTCGGAGGAAGTTTGAACGAGAAGTCCAATTTTCGATCTCTTTTTGCAGCAATTGAGGACTTATATCAGTAAAAACGTAGCAAATATTGTCTTCCAAGTTGTCAATTGTCTACGGCTTATCGGCGTAGCACAGAGACTTTTCATAGTCCAAAAATGTTAAATCGTACAACCTCGAAGATTAATTCACAGGTCCATTTTCACTGGCAATTCTATTTAGAAACTATTCTACAAATGCTTGATGTCCCTATGGTCGTATGGCTTCTTCCACATAGTGTTCCACATGGACTCATTTGGATCTTCCTCAATACTACGCTCCACAACAGCAATAGCTTCTTTAGTTCGCACTGAATGACGTTTCTAATGACGCCATGACCATGGTCTTCGTAAAAAATTGCACAATTTATAGGCGTTGTTCAGATGTTAGTCAATACATGATGTAATAGCATATCAAACTAAATACAAAACGAGTAGTGGTGTATATATCAAAAAAATGAGAACATAAAATTTTATACCTTTATGAAAAACACCCTATATTTTATAATGATAAAACAATCATTTGAAGTAATATTGTTACAACTGTGATATTTGGTTGTGCTGTAAAATAAAGTTTTTCTTCAACGTAACAATAACAGCACAATCTTATTGCAGTTCAGCAGATGGATAAGCGATCAGCGGCAGTATCGGTCCAAGCTGCTTCTGTCAATTTGTCCCTCTGCGTGATAACACTGCATTTTCTTTTTTTCTTTTTGAAAAGTATGCTTATGACATTGTGTATGTGTGTGCGTGTGTGTGCATGACGTCAGCAGTGTATGTATGTAGCAGCTGTCTAACTTGTGTTGTGTGTTGTGGTGCCGCCGCCGTCGCCGCCGCTGCTGCCGACTGCTACCAACACCACCATCACCACCACCACCCCCTGCCGCCCGCCCCGACACCCGACCAATGCAGTACAATGCCTCTATTACAGTCCCAGATTGCCCTGGCCCCGAACGGTAAATAACTCTCTAAATGACAAAATCACATATGTACAATATTATCTCTCTCTATCTCTTTTTGTCTCATGTCTTTTTTTATATTATATTACCATTACATTACATTTAATGATAATAATAATAATAATAATGAATAATATACATGTTATATTATACCATTTTGTATTTGTCACACTATATATAGTTAATTGTTTTTTAGTGCCTGATCGTTTAACGTCCGTTCATAATCCGATTTCGAATTGTTGACGCGTCATGAAAATAGTCATGTACGTTTGTTGTTTGATGACCAACACGAGTATCGCCAGTGCGATTAATTTAAACGATACGTCTAAGCAATTTGCATTCTAAATTTATTGCGTATATATATTATTAGGATTGAAAACTGGATGTTTACATATATTAATCGATATCCATCCTTAAAAGGATGTTTTGTTAGTTAGAATGCATTTATTTGTTCTTATATGGTAATTAAAAATGTTGATATATGAAACTTTGATCGTTTCATGTGTGAAAAATAATAATATCTTACTGCTCATAAAGATACTTGGCCAACTTATGTTAATTTGACATCGATTACCAAGCTGTAATTGAATTGAATTTTTCAGTATAAAATCTTGTCAACGGTTTGAAATCTGAATATGGCGTTTATTAAATCGATCGGTGTCCTGTTTTTTATTGCATTTTTAAAAAATAGCTATTTTTCCAATTTGCCAAATTTATATTTTTTACAGCCTTATTCGTCTTTCGCCAAGTCATCCGCTCATTTCTTTTTTCTTTCACTACCATTGTCTGTGTGTACTTCAGTTAGACGCGTCTCCTCCTTTTTTCTACTATAATGCCCTTGTTCCCTTCGACCGATCGTCATTTTTACAGTATTTTCTTAGTTAATATCGAGGTGAAACCCGTAAAAGTCCCCTTGCTCACCAACCCATCTTAAATAACCCGCCCTCAGAATGCCTTAAATTTGCCGCTCAATCTGCGTCACTGCGGTCCTACATGGTCAAAATTAATGACTACCAACGATACCCACTCGGCAATATTTGACCCTATCTCTCTTAAACCAGCAACAACAGTCGAACCTTCGTCATTAGCCAAAATACCTGACCCGTCGCTGCAGATCACACATGACGACAATATTTTTGATCACCCAATCTCCGGACCTTTACCCTTAAAACGTTATAAACTCAAATTATAATTTTCAATTTTTAATTCAGTATACGATATAACTGAATTATCGAATAATTATTTTGTTTTATTATATATGTATGACTCGTACTTTTATTTGTAGGGATTGAATTTCGTACTTTTGTTTGCTTTTTTACAGCAATTAACAGGTAATGTAACTAACAAATTAAAAATCACACATTTTAACAATTTAGCTTTCGTATTTTTATTATTATATGGTTGGGGTTATAATTTTGCGCTTTCTTAGCAGTTGTGAGCTTTATAGTATATTTTAAATTAAATATACAGTATTAAACTATTAACAATATAGAAAATGGGTGTTAAATTATATGCACGTTCACATATACGTTTAAAATGTGGCTGAGGTTTTAATTTTTGTAACAATATTACGGGCAGAAGGAATTTAAAAAAAAAATCACTAATCACCTTTATTTCTAAATGATGCAACCAATATAAATATGAACGGTGTGTTTCAATATAATTTTTAATATATTAAAAAAGTGTGTTTTTTTATTTTTATATACTATTATATTATCACTTGTAAATTACATATAAATTTTAAGTTTTTGCATGATTATAATTTTTAACATGTTGTCATATATTTTAATGTAAGTTTTAGAAAATTCGTTGTCATACATATTAATGCGATGTATATTTTTTTAAAACATGGACGCCTATATCATTTTATGATGTTTATATAATTTTTCTTTCGTAGTTTTCTTAAATGCGATTCATATATATCTATAAATATATTATTACTATTATTATTACTAAAATAATAATAATAATTTTAAATATATTATTATTATTATTACAAGCATTTTCCACGATTATTTCAAGTATATAATACGATGACGCTATAGAACGTGTTCAATTTGTGTGATTTTATATATAAAATTTTAATTTTAAATCTATTCTTTTTATTAATATCAATTGAATTTTTTACAGCATTCTATCAATATCTTCGGATTTGGATACTATTTTGAACATCGTGACGGATGTGGTTCCCAATATGGAAGAGGTGAGAAACATTAAAAAATAATTTATTTATCATCAAATAATAAAATTCATTCATCTTTTTATTATTAAAAAAAAAAACACAACACGTTAAAAGTCATTATGATGATGGCCAGCATCATTTGAAAGTTTTATGTCCGTGTTGAAGTTTTACGGCCTATCACTTTCATATATCAAAAATGTCCCAATGATTTACGTTTTAAAATGTTTTCGCGAAAGAGAGTATTTATCTTAACTATTTTTTGTAACTTGGCACAGATTATATGTCTATATAAGTAAAAAATCAAAAGCATTCTTAAAATATTTTTGATTTTTATTATTTCGAATAAAAGAAGCACAAAATTCAAACATACCTATATACGGCGTTCGTGACAAGTACGTGTACAGTATGATGGTTCTACGAAACCATTTATTTGTTATTGTTATTACATTACCATTATTATGTGCATTTACCACTTGCGCATATCGTGAGTCGTGTGCTGCACATACATTTGTTTCCCTTGCATTTGGATGGACATGCACTATGCAATCAGCCGCATTGCATTATGCATGATGCGTGCGGCGCCACATTGTCTGTTGATGCTTTATTATTCCGAACCAATTTTTCCTATATTTCTATTAAAAATCCATATCGTTCATTTTTCAACGCTCACTTTTTTTCTTTAGCGTTAAGCGAATAATATATCATATTTTATATTGTAATTTACAGAATGGTTCGCGAGTCAGCAGCGACGAGCTGGACATTCGCATGTTGATCCATCAGAGTCAAGCCGGTTGCGTTATCGGCAAATCTGGTTCAAAGATCAAGGAATTGAGAGACGTGAGTATCCATCCTTCTTTTCTTCGTCCGTTATAGTTTTATTTTTCTCGCGAAATCCTTGAAAATTGCACACCAATCTCGTTCTTTTATTTTACCTTCATTGTTTTTGGCGCGTTGCTGGTTTTAAATTTCCATCGTTTTGTATTATTGGTCTTCTCTGTGTATTAAAATCGTTTCACGAAGCGTCTCGAGGAAGACCTTCAAATTACTTAGTGTTTTTTTTTTTTTTGTATTCTTTATTTACTTTATAGAGTGCTATTTTATTTTAAATCAGAAGTTTTCAAGTATTATTAGTATTATTTTGTAGAATTATACTTTTATCATTTTTTTTATTTTAAAACCAACCTTGGTTTTATTCGCTATATTTTTTTTTCTATGGTCAATTTGCATTTTTAAGTGTTACATTTTTTATATTGCAATTACTAGAATATTTTTAACATGTTTATATTCATGGTCATCTACTTAAATATTAATTATTTCGCCCATAAAAAAATTGAATTAGTCGATTTAATACTAAGTTTATTTTCCGTTCCACAATAATGTAGTCAGGTCATACTGCGAATTACATATTCGTAATTGATCACATGCTAAGTGACCACAAATGGGGCAAGCCCAAACCGAAAATTGCATATGATCACGTTTTTTTTTAAATATTTATGAGCTTTGATGTTATAATAATCTTGTCTATGATAATCATAGGAGGTATTCGATACATTATTTACCTGATGTGGCTATTGTTATAAAAAAGTCAGTTTTAGCTACCTTCGATTTTCAGGTACGAGAATGTCGATGGGATTTCTCGTTCTATTGTCAATTTATAAATTGTAACGGCAAAAATAGATCGTTTTGGTCAGCTTCAGTTTGTGAATTAAGTTCGTTTTTTTTTGACAAAATTTTTTTATATTTTTAAAAAATTGCGAAAATAAAAATATTCGGTTTGGTAGTTTTTACGTAGTATGATGACCAGTAATAAGGTTGTTAACTACAGAAAGTGTACATCCATATAGAAATTATTTTTTGTGCGTGTGGTGGTAGTATGCGCGCATCCGGTGCGCGAGCAGGTGCTAGCCAGGTGTCACGCGCAGGTGGCCCTCGAGCAACAGCCCTCTCCCTCGACACGTGCCAGTTCACGTGCGACTCTCATTCTGCTCGCAGCATAACTATATATTTCTTTGTTCTCAACTTTTCTTAACTTAGATTACTCCATACTACCATTAATTAATGTTAAAGTTAACTTATATTCTTATTAATAATAAATTTAACTTGTTTTTCATACTTTTTATATTTATGGAGTAAATTTTATAATTACAGAAAACTGGATCACGAATTAAAATATTCTCTGTTACTGCTCCGCAAAGTACAGATCGTATCATTCAAATAATTGGTCGTCCTGACTCTTGTGTACAGTCGATCAAAGAAATCGTCAATCTTGTTAAAGCAGTGAGTATTAAATTACAACTTTGTAATACTTATTTATTTTTGTAAATATTTGTGCTTATATTATTATATATCCTTTTAGACTCCAATTAAAGGCCCAGAACAAAACTATGACCCGCATAATTATGATGATTTCTACTGTGAAGAGTATGGCGGTTATGGTGGAAACGGTCCGATGGGCGGGCAAGGTAATCGTGGAGGTAGACCTCCACCACGTGGTGGACCTCGTGGTAATGATGGCATGGGACGCTTTGGTAACGGTAATCGTGCTGGCCCACCTCCTCCACCTCGTGGTAACTTTGGTCCTGGTCCTAATATGGGACCAAACAGGCCATATAATGGACCGCGCGATAATTTTGGCGGAGGCCCTCCAGGACAAAGAGGTGGTTATTTTGGAAATGATAACTTCAACGGCCCTCCTCCAAGAGGAAACGATAATTTTGGAAGCAACATGGGACCAAATTATGGACCAAGAATGAACGATAATTATGGTCCTCGAGGTGGAAATAATATGTACAATGGTGGTCGAAACAACCATATGGGATCAAATAATGCAGATAATAATAATGGTCAACCTCCCAACATGCAGAATTATGGAGGTGATAATAATTCAGGTTCCACATCCACACAAGTGACCATTCCTAAAGATGTAAGTTTAATCATGATTTTATAATGCTTTTTTTTTGAAAATATATTTTTAAATTATATTTGATTTTTAAAATATTTAAGTTGGCTGGCGCTATCATTGGTAAAGCTGGTTCGCGAATTCGCAAAATCAGACAGGATTCAGGCGCAGGTATTACAATTGATGAACCACTTCCAGGTGCATCTGATCGCATTATTACAATCACTGGATTACCTCAACAGATACAGATGGCTCAGTATCTCTTACAGCAAAGGTAATTTAACTTTCTTCCAAATCTCATCGTCATTTTTTATTAATAATTTGGTGTGTTATTACAATTACATTATAAGAAAACTTATTTTACTTGAAATATGTGTGATGATCGTAACGACAAAGATTTCTTATAAAAATTAAATCAAAATTATTTCAATAACATTGTTTAATTAATCACAAAATTAAAATTAAATTGTTAAATAGAAAGAAAGAGTTCATAAATTTGCATGTTTGACATTTGAAAGAAATGCTTCATCTACATCCTCGCAATTCATTCATCTTTTAATTACGATCAAACATTTTAAACGCTATAATAATAAATGTTTCACAAATAAATGTCGAGGTTTTTGTTGAATGTGCTCTAATATTTAATACTTCCTTTCTAAACTTGTCATTTCTTATGTGTTATTTAATTTTCAAATCCAAAAATCAAATAAATACTAACAAAAGGCTTTGGTGCTCTAATCTGAAAAAAAAACATTAATAAAAACTTATACTGGTCTTGAATAATCAAATGTGCATTGTTTTTCCTAAACGATCTTTGCAAACATTTCTCAGCTGATGTCTATATACATACATATTTATACTACACAGTGTGCTGCTGACTTGATTAACCCATTAAAATGCCGAGCTGTTGTATGGAAGACTAGTGATTTTGTTGTTCTGTTTTTAATTTGTAACAAGGAATCACTAATCTACCTACAAAAGCCAGGAGTCACTCACCGCGGGATTTCCATCACTAACAGGTTTAAGATGCTTCAAAGTGAATTGTGTTGCGTTCACATTCATCTTTATTTTTTGTTCACTCCTTTAGTTTCTCTTTCAAAATCTTTCTCGTGCTATCTACTAATCACGTTTCATATGGAAAAATCACTAATATTTCATTTATTTTATTTTATTTTTTATCATTTTGAATCAAAATAATATATTATTTAATTTGTTTTTTCAGTGTTCACGAAAACAGTGGTGGCAGTGGAGGTCGTAATAATAATTATTAAATAAATTCTTCAGCAGCAGCAATTATAATACATAAAAAAAATATATTGGCACAAACTTATTTTTTTCCTTAATAATACGCCAAATTCTATATTAATTTTAATTATCGTAAGATATTCTCATATTGGAGTTATACATAATATTAGTAAACATTTTTTTTTATAAAATAAATAAAGCTACAGCATACTGTAGCTACAAATAGTTTATTTTCATTCATTCATTTTTTTTATTTTATATTGAAAAATAAAAATAAAATCAACGTTCATTATTAGTGTATATGTATTAGAAACTATGTGCAGGTTATATATTAATTCTTATTCATATGCGCTTAAAGAAGAATGTATGTCATCGATAATTTTATTTAATTATATATTTTTTTATTCGCCACGAATGAATGTATGTATTCATGGTTGCTTTATTATTACTTTTTTATTTTGTAAATATTGCTACAATAGTAAAAGTCAATTTTTTCACAAGATCATTATTGACATTCCGTTTTAAGTGCTTTATTGTTTATTTGTAAATTTAGTTTTACTTCTTTTGGGCATTACGTTTTGGCATGTAGCATAGTTATTAAATAAGCGTTTTTAATCATTTTTAAAATTGACGCTCTAGTATATATATATATATATATATATATATATATATATATATATATATATATATATATATATATATATATATATATATATATGATGTGTTTAAAAATGACGTTTCTGACAAAACGATAAAAACATTTACAATAAGATTTTTTTTTTTAATAATTCACAATAATTATTTTACAGCATAAGGAGTATAACAAGAAACGTTTTAATATCTCATTATTTTTGCATTGTATACATACGAATAAGTATTGATACATGTATGTAGTAGTTTATTTAAATTAGATATTAGGATTTTTAGTTTATGAGTTTTTACGTCTAGAAAAATATACTTTGGCCCCCTACTGTTTTATTGAAAAAAAATAGTAAAATAATATGTACTGTTAAAAATGAAAATTGTATCACTTGTGCATAGTGTAATTGTTATTATTATTCAGTGTGAGTGATTTTTATTAGTTTGAATCAAATGTTAAAGTACAAATGTAAACTAATATGAATGATTCATTAACATTATGTAAAGTATAATGATAAATGTATTCAACCAAAAATTATTATAATAACTAACACCGATAACTTTTCAGACTTAAGTCCGGAGGCCTTAATGTTAATTCAATACCAATAACCATGTTAGTTGTATCTACTCTTTAAATCTATAAGCAAAATAAATAAATAAGTAATATTAGGACAGTGTTGATGTCAAATAAAAATATGACAAAATGTAATCTATAGTTTTATTTTAGCACCTTTTTTATTTAAATATGTCTTATATTAAAAGAAAATACGCTGTACAATTTTGAAATACATCGATATTGAAAATCATTGAAATATATATATATATATATATATATATATATATATATATATATATATATATATATATATATATACCTGAAAATCGTAAGAGTAAATTGGTGTATAATACACAAGGCACTCGTATAATGCATCTTTCAATTATTAAAAGTACTGTCAGATCATTTGGAACATTAAAAATTATTGCAAACAATATTTCGTCTATTTAATTTGGCACTTTTTGAAAATAGTCAAATTTTAAAAATACTATTTTTCTGTATATTATCATAACGTTGAAAAGATAACATTAACGTCAGCATCTTTCAATATCAACAATACATATAAACAAATATAGAAACAGTAATATAACAAAGTGACAAAAATGAATAGAATATAAAGCTATATAAGAATATTTTTTTTGTCATGTTTGGCTCTGATTTTTTTGCCCAATATTATATTCTTATCATTATAATTTATAAAATGTAACTATTGATATAATACGACATAATAAAAATATACTTCCATTTCAGTATTTGAAGGATCATGACAAATTGTAATTATTTTATTTTAATTACGTGCTTCTATTTTAAATCAAAATATTTATATATATAGTGAAAATGCTGATACAGCTTGATGATAAAGTGTAGAATTAATATTTCGTTGTATCAAAAAATAACGATATCTCATGTTACCAATACACATTTTCTTCATAATCTTATTTTTATAATAAATCGTTAAGAGATTCACGAGAGTGATACAAAATATTGGATAAATTTGAAAATATTCATTTAAATAAGTTGATAATTTAGAAATCATTTTTTTAAACAAATCAAACACTAAAGTGGTCGCATAAGATTCAAATTCTATAAAACTTAACTCGTACCATCGACTCATATAATACCAAATATTATTTCTAATTCACTGGTAACCATTGACCTGAAGCCTACGTTAAATAATTAGAAAAAACAAAATATCCTTTAATTTTTAACCTTTTCCATAATACTGAGATTTATGGTTCGCATTTGTGGCAACTTTATATTTTAAATTTTCACATTTTCGTTTATTATAAAACCTATTCTTTTTTTTATTTAAACTATGTATTAATATTGAAAAAAATATGGATCAACCTAGAACGAGTTATTTTTCACAAGTGCTGGCTGATTAATTTTCTTTAATCATAGCCAAAAGAAAAACATCACACGTGCGAATAACGTCGATAAAATGTTTAAGAAAGAATGTTAAATCATTGTAATAAGCGTTGAGAATAATGGAAATTGAAATTAGATAATTTTACATATTCCGTCATCGTCCAATATGTATAGTACTCTAATAAATCAATCCATAATATAATTTGTTTATAAAAATGGTACAAATTAATATTCACGTGTGATGATGATATATCTCTGGATGTTCAGCAATATAATACACATATATTAAAGGCACAACAACACATAGCATTAACATAAATAACAGTAAATGGAACCATTTTAAACCAAAATCGTCACCTTTAGATGTGAACTCTTTCAAAACAATATCTTCCACACTGTTATTATGATGTGCGTTTTCCATTATTAGTGGAACAGTCTCACTGGCAATGACATTATCACTTATCTCACTATTCAAGAATTGACTACTGGTAGAGGGAATGTCATAGGATTGGGGTCCTTGATTACTAACGGTCATAGAATTTCGTACCTCTGAAGAATTTACTGAAGCCACAAGCAGTTTCTCTTGTAGATTTTCACTTAACGGTTCAGTATTCTGAACAATAACTTCTTTTACTTTGGTGGGTGAATTACTGCCACTCGTATGAACTAAAGGAAAATTTTCTGTTAAAAGTGAGAATGCCTTTACTGGAATTTTCAGTTTTCTTCTGGCATGTATTTCATTTTCTTTATGTATATTGTTAGCTTTTTTTAAAGATGCAACCTGAAAAAATAAAGTTTATTTTTAAATTTTAATTATATAAATAAAAATCTATAAACTTTTTATGTGTATGTAATTGCATATGTGAAATTAATCAAGTATGATGCTCTAATTTAATGTTAAAATTGTCATAAACCAAAAGCAATACAGTATAAAATATATTTACACACGTATTTCAATTGAATATAATAAATAATTATGATTATGAACTGAAACGTGAGTATGAGTGTTTTCGTTCTTTTAAATAAAAATATGTCGATTATATGAAAATTTATACGCTATTTATATAAAATCTTTTGTTATTTACGACTTCAATTTTGTATTACTAATCTAAAAATTGCACAATAAATCATTAATATAATTAATGTTATCTAAAGTAATTGGTTATTGCGAAAGGATTAATTCTTAAATTAGAGTATATGAAATACAACAATGTTAAAAACACAATTTAAAAAAAAACAGTGATAATCTACAATCAACACTATGTGAAAATGAGTTGAGTTGAAAATGATGAATCAATATTTAGAAATATTTTTGTACAACTTTCACAATTGAAGACGTTTTACTTGTAAAGGTGATCACTAGCCTTAAAATTAGTAAAACATATAGTAGTTGAAATGCAACAATAGTTAACATTAATAAATATAACACTGTGATCAAAAAGTAAAGTGAATTTGTTTATAAATTGTAAATTCTTTGTTTATTTTTCCAAATCAATTTCATATATATATATATATATATATATATATATATATATATATATATATATATATATATATATATCATATATATATACAAAAAAAAAATATATATATATATCATATATATATACAAAATAGAGCATACAAAAGATAAAAATTTCTTAGTATAACTCAAGGTTGTTAACTGCATTTCTGCGTTTTATGTACATTTTCAATTCAAGTCTTGTAAATACAAAATAAACACACGTCATATATCTTGTTTATTCATGTTGGTTTTATGTTATATCAACTTATCTACAGAGTTATAAATTTAAATTCATTTATTTAATAAGTAAAAAAAATATAAAAATAATGATTACATACGGAACAATTAAATCTTAGAGCAATGGCTTGAAGAGTATCTCCATCGAGAATATCTGCTTCTACAAATTGTTCTTGTTTACGAGTGCTCTTAGTCGACAACAAAACGAGTTCATCTCCACTATCGTCACTATATTTTCCTTGATATCCAAAACCAAAATTGTCATCGGTATATTGGACCCTGAAATATTATGTATTATTAAAATAATATATAAAATACAACATTTATGTTTCATATTTACCGTGGCCGCTGTTTCATGATGAAGGCCAACGGGTCTTCACCGTGACGATTCTACTATGGCGAAACGTCAACCCCTTTTGACAGCTGACGGTTGACAGATCCTAACACGTCACAATATTCACACTATTGACGACCATTACTACTTTTTTTTGTTTCTCCATCTTTTCCTTTCGCCGTTTTTCAAAATTTCAATTATTGTTGCTTTATATATTTTAAATATTATTTACGACTATATAAAATATTGAAAAATGTTTGGTTATATATAAATTGATTATTTTAATATTAACTCTAATTCAAAAGTGAAGAGGTTTATCGGTTATCAAATCAATATTATTTATAAAAATATGTCCATATACCATTATAAAATTTTAATATATATTTTTAAAATTTATATTTCATTTTTATGAAAATATAACATTTTATAAAATAAGACGTACATTATTTTTTATACTAATGTATAATTCAAATAATTTATATTAGAATCCGATTTAGTTTTTTACTATTATTTTATACATCATTTTTTTTAGAATAAAAATATAAAATTTGACAAAATGAATAATATTAGTTAATAAGAAAAAATAAATAAAATAGTATTCATCAAATATACCGTTTCGAATAATGGCGCCGATACGAATCACTATTGACTAGTCGCGCGCACTTTGCCGCCATTTTCAAGACGTCGTCATTATATACAAAGTTTATACGGATAAACTTCAAATATTTGTATATTGTCAATAAAAATTACGCGAATTAGAAGCGGATACGAACATATCGGGCTATTGTTAACGTATTTCAAGAAAAAAAAATTAAATACATATATATATATATATTATAGTCGAAATCTCACTTTTAACTGTCAACACCAATACTCGTTCGTTTATTTATATATGTAATGTCAGTTTTGTGCGCATATGTGTGCGTGCGTTACCGGTTACCGCTTGCGTTCGACGAGCTATGAAGAGCCGATGAAGAAAAGAAGATCTCGGGCCCCCGAAGCGACGATACATGGCGGGGGCTCACGGTGAGAAATCTTTATAATATCAGCATTTTTTTTTAATTATAAATTATATATATATATATATATATATATATATATATATATATATATATATATATATATATACATATTCATACCGTACGCGACTAAAAAGTGAAGCGTGTTTTGTACGTTGTTTATAATGTGCGAGGGCGAGGAGTGCAGAGTCACGTCACGTTGCGTTCGCGTGAACTTCCGGAAGACGATTTTGGAGGCTGCGCCCTCGGCCTCGACCCCCTTTTCGCCTTCGCGTTCGGTTCGTTTGTTTATTTATTGGCGGCGGTTCGTTGGCCCCCGCGTCTTATAAGGGCCGTTCAGTCTCGTTTCGGCTCCCTATAGTGGAACACTTCTCCGTGTAAACGTTGTCGTCTCCTCAGAGGTATTTAATCCGGGACCATAACCTTTATTTTGTTTTTTTTTGTTGTTGTCGTTTGCCTACATTTTAATAATAATTCTCTTAATATTTTTTCCAAAAATTTAATTCTAATCTATAAATATTCTTTTATTTTACTGTCGTGTTTTTTTAGTTTTTAAAACTTCATATTACTATAATTTTTAATAACATCCTTTTTAACAACTATGTTTAATATAATTTTTATTTGCCGGAAACAATGCTGAATTCATAACGTTGTTTTTTTTTTTTTTGATGTACAAAATTCGCCATATTGAATTTTCTATTAATTTAAATATTAGAAAACTTTCAAAACGAAAACGTTATTTTCATAACTCGTTTAATATATTCCAAATGATATTAAAAATATATAGAATTTTTTTATTTTTAATATAAATTATCGGTTATATATATATAATTGCAGTCGATTTATTTAATTAGTCCGATTAATGCTAGTTTCGTTAAATATTGAAAATTTGGTCATCATTTTTAATTACTATTGATAAATTAAGAATTTATATTATAGATGTAAATAGAATGAAGTTTATTGTCATATACGATCAAAAAATGATTGTTCACCTTATTTTTTTATTAAATGTATGTTTTATTTCTACATATATACAATGAATATATATTTTTTGTTCATTTTTATACATTTATATGAATTTTAGAATATACATTCGTTTATATAAATTGATACGATTATTTATAATAATAAATATTATTGCACAATGTTGAAATATAAATTTAATTGTCTTGTAAAAGTAGTTGACTATTGCACTCCTCATTTGGCTATCGCATAAATGATATTTAATTATTTTTTGTTGAAAAATGTGTATAATATATATTTTTTTATTAATTAGTAAATAATAATCGTATAATAATTTAAACATAGGATATAAAATTTTATTAAAATTATCAACATGTCTAATCTGCTATATGTCTAGCTAAAAATATATTTATGCTTCTTTCTTTATACTCGAAAAATTATTTTATTTTATTCTCTATCTGGGTTGATATTTAACAGTATAAAGTATTTTTGTATTTATATTTCTCTTAACAAATATTTATGTTATTTGGTATGTATATTTAATTAATTATAATCTATAATACTTTGAAATAAATGTTTGTACTGTGAGTTGTTTTTCTTTTTTTGTAAATTCATAGTTCTCATCAACAATAATTTAATAGTGCATGCACTTTATATGTATAAAAGTTATTTTCTAAATAAAAATGCAAATTTTATCATTCTTTAAAATTCTTCATTCTTAGTCTGACTTTTAATTTGTTTAATCATCTTTAAAAAATAAATATAATAAATGTAACAACAATTAAGCGAATTCTCCCAAAATACTAAATTTATAAATATTAATAATATGTGTTATAAAATATTCTAAAGAATGATATTATTTATATACTATACTTAATGCAATAATTATAAGATATACTATTCTTATATAATGTAAATATAATATGGTAAAGGTACGTGTATATATATATATATATATATATATATATATATATATATATATATATATATATATATATATATATATATATATATCGTTAAGTCACTAATGACCTTTCTCATATTACAGGTAATTTAAGAATAATTATTTTGTTTATTTTGTATATTAATATTAATTAATTATCAGTGCTAGAGTGATTTATTTTCTAAATTTATGAAACAGTTTACTATTGTACACTAAAAATGAGTTCCATTACTATTATACATTCATTTATTAAATATGTGGTGAAACAATTTTGTAATCGCTTATATACTTTCTTAGACTTGGTTGTTTTCTCACTAATTACAAATTTCTTAATATATATTAATTGATAATGCTACTCCATAATTTTCTATTTTTCTTTTCTTAACAATAGACTTAGATTTCATAGAGAATATATTTTGAAATATATTTTTATAATAAATAATAAACGAAAAATAATGTGAATTAAGAAGGGTAGTGACATTTTTGTTTGTTTTCTTTAGTATTGTACTTCTTTTTTTTAATAATTTAGTTTTGGATTATGTGTAAATATAGGTCATATATAAAATGTCATCACTAGTATCATTTTAATTAGTAAATATTTAAATGTACATCAATGAAACTGTAGTAAAATAAAGGTCAAGTACATACATGTATAGCAGTGCTTCTCAATCTTAATAATTACAAATCATTTATAGTGATTTATATATTTATTAGATTTAATCTTATTTCATTTAACAGTAAGATGCTCAATAACATACCATAAATCTTTTTTTTTAATTTACACTTTGAGAAGTGCTGAAACATAGAATATGTGGAGAATACAATATACAGTAATTGTAATTATTAAATTTGTTTAATATTGTTGATCTGAGTATTATAACTGTACGTGATATTTTTAGATCAATAAACATCTGTTATTTTAATATTATCTTCTTTCTTTTCTTCTCCTTCTCCACAATATTATGTATTTTTAGCACTTTAGATACTTAGATGTATTTTACTTGTTATCCAGCGAATTATATTTTAATATATTATAATTTAGATATACGTCAACAAAAATTATTTATATGTATTTTATCATATTATTAAAAGGTTTGTGTTTGTTCTAAAAATTGCACATCAACATTATTTTTCATAGAGAGATACATATATCCTAATTAATGTTTCCTCTTGAAACAATTCAGTGTGTAACAACGCGTTCTCCCTCTTACTAGTCATTTTGCAGTTTCTAAATATAAATCGTTCATTACAAACTCATCATTGCATATATATATATATATATATATATATATATATATATATATATATATATATATATATATTTATATATATATATATATATATATATATATATATATATTTATATATATATATATATATATATATATATATATATATATATATTTATATATATATATATATATATATATATATTTATATATATATATATATATATATATATATATATTTATATATATATATATATATATATATATATATATATATATATATATATATATATATATATGTACACAGTAAATACGGACAGAATTATATGCAAACATAGGCAATGATGAAAATGCCTTATCAGTATCAAACCATTTCCGTTTTTCTTGATAGACAGTACTTTTTTTCGATGAATGTATTATAATAATTTCACTGAACTGAAAACCACAAGAATTTCTGATAATTATATATCATTATGGTTAGTTCAATGTTAATATTTTTTTATATATGATTTTTCATTAAAAAATTCTTGCTTTTAAACTATAATTTATAAACAAAAAATGTAATTGATTCTAATTTGTATGTTTTATTAATTAATCATAATTTAATACGTTAATTCTTCAATTTCGTATTTAATTTATGTATTAATAATTATTTGAATTTGTATATATTTCAATGATTATTCTATGGTGTTTGTTTTGTACATTATTTATGGGTATTTTTGTATTTTTCTGTTATCTTCTTCTAATGTTAATATTTGTCTGGTGTTATTTTTCTTCAAACATATTTATTATTAAATATAACGATAAAATTTACTTAATAATTATTTTTCCTTAATTTAGATGTAAAAACTTAATTAATACGTTTTTTTTTAGAAAATGATAGATTTTCTATTAAGATTATTTTTACTAAACTAAAATTCTGCGGCTAAATAGCTCATCATCTATTTGTTAAATATGTTACTTGGTAATATTCCCATTGTCAATATATTAAAGGATTGTAGGGTTGTCTATATATAATTATAACTTTATTCTCCTGGTAATTAAAATAGTATATTTATTATTGTATTAATTAAATTCAACATAATATTTTCTAAATTTGATATTATATAATTTATATCAAATTTGGTCAGTAAATATTGATGATAGATATTATGATTCGCCGATAATAAAATTATATTGATTATTATGATTTTATAATAATATGGAATATATAGCATACAGCGACACTTGTAAGCATTAAAAATAATGGACCGAAATCGGTACTTGACTGAAAAGAGATATTAACGTTGGCACTTGACTGAAACCTTTATTGACATTTTGTCGTCTGTTATCTAGCATTCGTTGCCTTTGTATTAAAGTGAATACATATATATATATATATATATATATATATATATATATATATATATTTATTTTCACCAATTTGGAATGCCCTGAGTCATTATAACGTGGTGGTGGCGATCCAAAGCTGAAATCCGCATTTCGTCCTAAATGTTAAGGTCTCTTAGGGGTGGCAACCCTCGTTTCCGCGGTATGAGCATGCAAGGAGGTGGTGGGAACATGCGCAGTGACTCTTCGTGGTCGATTCGACGCACTCAGCCGTTCACCGCCTAACGATTTGCTACGGACGTCCATGTTCCTTCGCAAGTTCAAGTGTTTACGTTCGCACGATGTACGTCCATAATAAATTTTATCAATATCGAAAACGACAATAAATTGCTCAAACCCGGTTGACGTGAAAAACGCAATCGGAGCCTAAACTCTCCGAGTGTGTATCTCATAAATATCTTGTTTTCCTATCTGTCCGTTCTCTTCTCTATGTTCAACCACAAGCTTCCGCAAGCCGAGTTCCCAATGCAAACATTACGCAAGAAAACCAGCCCCTGTAAATGTGAGTCTTTCTCTCTATATTTTTCCATTCCATCACAAACATGAAACGATAATTTAAATTATATACGTATATATGTATATATAAGAGGTATGAGTACTGTGTGTGTATGTGTATAAATGTGTGTGCGTATTTTCTTTTATTAAATAAATAAAAGTGAATGTATGTTTCACCCTTCCATTTTTTCGAACATCAGCATCATTACGGATCTCGCCTTTACACACACCCATAGCACATTTAGAGCTTGCACAACCCTTTATCCACGGAACCCTATTCAGCTGCATCATGTGCCTCATTGTATATCCAGCATGACTGCACGACACGAGGGAGGATCAGAAAAATAGCTGAAGCGAAAATACAAAAAAAAAATGCACCGAATTACTGTTTTTCGATGTTGTGGCACATTTGTGTTCCTCCGCCGTTTCTGCCACCGCCAACCGCCACCGCCGCCATCGCCGTCACCTTCTAATTTATTTATTTTATTATATATTTCCTCACTCATTATTTGCCTGTTATTTTTTACTTTGATTTTGATGTCGTTGGCGGATAATTAATCACGTAACGATCGTCGATATCGATCACTGTTATCGTTTACGTTAATTAATGGACATTTTCTTCGCGGTTTACCCCGCAACTGAAAAGCTCTCTCTCTCGCCGTTTTGTGTGACACACGCGAAACAATCGATTTTTAAACTCTCAACCGTACAGGTTATTTATAATCGCGTTTGATTTTTGATTTTGTAAAACTTATTATTTTGTGAATAAATGTGCATTTCATATATTTTCGTATTGTCTGTGGAAACCGCATCGTAATATGATGAAAATTTTTATTCATTTCTAATAAAAATAGGAGTTTTTTTAGGTAATGTTCGTTGCTCACGCACGTTTTATGTGAAACTATATATTTAATAAATTTATTTTATATTATTTCAACATAACATATAATAAATATATATTTTAGATGATTTTAATATTTAATTTAACAAATATTTAAAGTAGCATTTTTTTCAATCTCTTTTTTAACACAGTCGTCGTAGGAAATTTTCAAATTTAATTTTCTTATGGCCTTCAAATAATTAGCATAAAATTGCATTAATGTTCATTTTTAATACCTGTCAAAAATTTTATTTGCATTATCTTCGATATACGATTTGTAGTAGTTTTAATATGTCATACAATAATAATTTGAAATATATTTTAATGACCAAATCATAATTTATAAAATGTTGAATATATATTTTATATAAATTATTATTTATTTAGAACCAAAATTTGAAATTGGTGAAATATGATTTAATTAAAATTATTTATTTTGAATTTAGTATAATCAATTTTTAAATATAAAATATTTTTTGATTACTCACATTAACATTGAGTAATATATTGCAGAAAAAGGAAGTGGTATAATTCTTCTTACAAAATAATGGATTGTGAATATATTGACTTCGTAGAATATAATATAATTACATATAAAATTGGAATTCGAAAACATAATTTTATGTTTCATTATTTAACATTAATATGATTAATAAGGAATTTGTTAATATTTTACTTTTTTTATCTTTATATGGTTTGGCTTTTATTCTTTGACTATACTTCATCCTTTCTTTCAAAATATGAGAAAAAAACCAGAGTAAAATCTTAAAATTCTTGATATTATAATATAAAATGGATATATACGTAAAAAAATCAATAATGCAATAACATGACTACTATCTAATTCATACAGAACACCTTCAAATATAACATTATAACAATACTTGTCATTTTATTTATTTTCAAATGATATATATATATATATATATATATATATATATATATATATTTGTAAAATAAATTATATATTTTTTATTTAGAACGTTTTATAATACCAAAATAGATTTTTAAAATATGCATGCCTTATTATAATAGTTTTACTTTATTATCAATTGTTGCACTCAGATTCGTCGTGTTAAGTTTTATTTATTAGTATTAGAATTACAAGAATTCTATGATATAAATCAAGAATTTGAGCATCAGCACGATGAATTTGATTACAAAACAATATTTTTTTAATATATTATGGAAATCTGTAATCGTTTTCCCGTATAACGTAGAACATTTAGCGAACGTATATGACAAAAACATATATACAATGTTTTAAATTATATACACCTTTCTGATCTTTAAAAAAAATAAACAGAATTTGCTTTTTTTCTAAACACCCTTGCCAGGTTTACACATTGTGACATTTAGTGAGATGGAATAGACTATATCGCCGGGTATTAGAAAAAACGTTTAGGAAAATTAGAGAAAAAGCCAAACGAGAGTACTTCCACATCCTAGCGAAGTGCAAAAGGGCAGAAAAAGATTTTTAAGAATGCAGGTCTGCCACTTTCAACATCTCTTAAGACCATTCGGTGAGTGTTTTAGTTGAACTTTAGATTATTTAAAAAAACAACAATAATAATAATAATAATAATTAAACCCTACCTTCGAGTACAGAATAATTAAAAATATCATGTACTTCAATATTTGTTATTAATTCATTACAAATAGTATACCATCATCGCCAATGACGTGACAGTATACACACATGCGCACACAGTCACACTAATTAATATTATTATTTTTTTTCTTATGTACAAAAATATATATAATAAAAGAGCATGCGTGTATATTTTTAAGAAAATACAATTGTATATATATATATATATATATATATATATATATATATATATATATATATAGTAATTATAAATTTAAAAAACCCGTACATAATGTGTAAACCTTTCTCTTCACTGGTTGTGGGTATGAAAATACACTATAAAAATTATCTAAAATGAGGTGATGTATACTAATGCTGAAAAAAACGATACGCTTATTTTATATACGAATTTATATATATATATATATATATATATATATATATATATATATATATATATATTAAAAATAATGCGCATGAATTTTGGTTAAAGAAAATATGAATATTGCATGAATTATATATATATATATATATATATATATATATATATATATATATATATGCCTTATAATATACAATTAATTTGATTATTTGTAATTATAATCACTGTTGATATTTGAGTGTTTTTTTATTTTGTTTTTTTTTCTTTGGAATATCACGCTTATAAATCCCAATTTCCATTTTCATCATACAATCATCATCGATGTAAATATATTTGTGATTAATATTGGTTTTTATTTTTATGTTATTAGTCATGTGAGTTGTAAAAATAATTACAGCATTTTCTTGTGAACGTTTTGGAAAGACCTTCAATTTTTTTCAAATCTGTCTTTTATTATCGCATTATTTATTTTCCAATTTGCGTGTTTTCACATTATCTAGGTCGTTAAACTCAAAATCTTGCATTTTCTCTTGTTGCATATATTTATTTTGACATTTGAACTATAATCATTGAATAATTTGAAATGTGTATTGTGAATTTTAAATTAATATAAAGCATATTATAAAGTATTAATCTTTTATATTCAAAAAATTCAGTAATAGTGATAAACGCAAAAAAATATTTGCGTTATATTTGTAAAAAAATTGAAAGTCTTATTTTGTTGTGATAGTGTTGTTGTTTTTTTTTAATATGTATAATGATACATTATATTATATTTCTTTATTAATTCTTAACGGTATATCCGTGAGCGCTGTGCAGACAAAAACGAACCTTCTCGGTTCCTCGGCGAAGGTGTATCCTACAAAGCAAAACTTATTGGCATACTTGAGGTGGCTGAAGCGCGCGGTGACAAAATGTGCCAAGAAGCTTTAGCTGATTTAAAAATGGCAATAAGAGCTGCTGGGGAACATAAACAAAGGATATCAGTTCATGTCGCGATAGATGGCTTAAGATTGCGCGATGAGAAAACAGGCGTAAGCCAAATAAAATTAATCACTAAAATAGTATCTTCAGAATTTTTTACATTAGATTTTTATTTTAAGGATTCATTATATCATCATCCTGTGCACAAAATATCATTTATAGCACAAGACATGAGTGATTCTAGAGCTTTTGGCTATATATTTGGTTCACCAGATACAGGACATAGATTTTTTGGTATTAAGACGGATAAGGCTGCTAGTCAAGTATGATAACGAAGCTTTAATTCTTTTTTTTCTTCTTCTGTAAATATTTTAATAGTTATTGTTTTTATTAAGGTTGTTATTACCATGAGGGATTTATTTCAAGTTGTATTTGAACTGAAGAAAAAGGAAATAGAATTAGCTAAACAACAACTTGAAAGTAAAACTTTACTTGCTTCATCAAGATTTTTAACTAGTGCAAATGTAGATTCGTCAAAAGTATGTCGTATAATTATAATTTATTTATAAATAAATGTTTATTTTTTTAACAAAATTTTTATTTTAAGAATGGTGAGACTACAACTACGCGGTCTCGTTTGGGAGGTAGTGGAACTAACGTTTCATCAACTTCTGGTAATAATAATGGAAGTGCCGCAGGAACTTCAGGAGGTAGTGCTGTTGCTGAATTAGTAGATTTGGAACAAGAACTTAGCTCATTACAAAGGGGATTACATCAAATGGAGAGAATAACTCCTCCAACAGATCCTTTTGGGGATTCTTTTACATCGACACCAGTTCCTGTAATAATTTTATAATGTAAAATATAATATATATGTATATAAATTAATATATATTTCTCAGTATGATCATTATTTTAGGGATTTTTGCCACCACCTCCTAGCAGTTCGCGTGGTCCACGTACAACAGCTAGTATAACAAGTGATGGAGGTTCACCATTTAGTCCACCGCCAGCTCGCACGCATTTTAATTTTGATCATATTCCTAATGTAGCCGCAGTGACAACTACGCCTACTTCTATAGTATCTCAAATATCACCAACAACTACTACAGCTTCACCAGGACCTAGTCATCAAAGTCCTAAAAAAGTAGTTGAAAAAGTTGTTGAAAAGAGCACTATTGAAAAATCTACTACTAACATGTTGGAAAACACTCTTCCAGTATCACCCATTCCAAATGAAACAGCACAAACGGTATTATTGCTCAGTTTTCAAATTATTAAAATTTAATTAAAGATGTAGAAAAAATATTTTTGTATATTTATTTAATATAACTGTTTATTTTCAGATTAATAATGAATCGTCTTCATCTACTTCTGTATTTGATGTTTTTACTGAATTAGATCCATTAGGAACTGGTCGTAGCAAGCCATATGTTGATAAAAAGCACTTTTTCCAAGAACTTAAAAATCCTCCCAAAAAAGTTTTGAAAGATTTAGTTGGTGGAAATGTAACATCTACAACAGACGCTCTGTTTCAATCTAAATTCGACACCAGTCCTAAGACAGAATTATTGACAACTCTTACATCAGTAGGAAGACATTCTGGAGGATCTGTCAGCATAGCAAAACCTCCACCTACTGCTCCTTTATTTAATAATACTCCTTTATTTACATCTGATCCTTTTGCTGAAACAGATCCTTTTGATAATAGCGATCCATTTGCAGAATCTCTACGTGATGATCCTTTTGTTGGTAGTTCATTAGATTTTTCAAAAAGTTTACAACCAGACTTCACGTCGTCTAGTAAAATTATTTCCAGTTTTATAAAAGAAATACCTTTGCCTGAATCTAAAATAGGTTCTGATCAATCTAGTAAAATTAATTTCCTATGCGCAGCTCTAAAAAGTGATATTGTTCCACTTCAAGTTTCCCTCCCTCCTGAACCCAATAATCGATCTCCAAAACTAACTAAACAGGTATTTATATTATTACAAATTTTATTTCTTTATGAAATCTTTAATATTTCAACGCTTGTTTTTTATAGAATACTATCGACATTAAATCAACCGTTAGACAACGACCTCATTCTGGAAAACAACACGTACAACCTTCCCCATCACCACCACCTCCTTTACCACCTAAAAAACCAATCGAAAGGACCGGAGATGTAAGTGTTGGACCACCATTACCTCTTCCAGCTCGCAAAAGGCAAATAACAACTGCTCAATCTACAACATCAATTAATACTCTTAGTTGGTTAAGTCCATCTATTGGCCAAGAAGATGATTATTTAGTCCCAGCTCCTATAGTTCCACGACGTCCTGTGCCTTCACCATCAACTGCTCCATCTCCTGGACTCGATATCACATTAGCTCAATTGTTGACATGTGGAATGGATGAACTTGCTGGAAGATTACGAATGCCAGCTGAAACTCTTTCAAGAATGACATTAGCACAATTAACAAGTCATCTCCAAGAATATATTCAAACAGGCAATAATAATAAAAAAGATGTAGAGAAAATCGAAATGGATCAACCACCAGAAGTTTCTGCAAGACCTTTAACAACAATAGATAAAAATATCGAATTTGAAGCCAATTTTGAAGATAATTTTGCTAATATGACAACTACTAATATAGCTACAACAGATACATTTGAGGCGAATTTCGATAGTTTTAATAAATCAAATAAAAGCTCTTACGATCGATATGCAGTATTTCGTGAAATAGAGGCAGAAGGATTAAAAAATCAAACTTTAAATGAAACTGTACCACAAAATCAAGAAGAGCACGATTCTCTTAGTTCACAGCCAGAATTGCCATGTGATTCATCGATATTGCAAGTTGAAGATAAATCACTTAAAAACATTAGCGATATTAAATTTGATCCTCTTAGCGATATAACTCCAATTACAACGTCTCAAACAGCGCCAAATTCAAAATTAGAAGAATTGAAAAGTGTAATAAATAATATTCATAAAAGCATTTCTCCTACTCCTGAAATGGAAACGCCTGTAAGCGCAGAAATTAAAAGTAATGAAATCGAAGTAAATAAGAGTACATCATCAACAACGGATAGATATGCTGCACTTAGGGATTTATCAAATGTAGAAGAGATATCACGACCATTGAGTGCAGAATTATCTGAAGGTCCTGAAATGTCTGCGCCATTACAAGTTCCAAAGGAGAGAAAGAAGTCTGATGAAAAATCTGATGGTTTCGATCATTCTGATTTCTTTGATTGTATAGACAATTCTTTATCACTTGCCAATCCAGATGATGCATTTCGTAAATCGCCTCTTGTTTCAAAAGATGCGGTCAGTCCTGAAAAAGTTCCTGAACCAATTAAAAGGTCTCCTGTACAACTTACAACTCCTCAACCTTTAGTATCTGGTTCTATTAGTGACGTAGCTAGTGGATCTTCCCCTGAAATTGTTCTAACTGGTAATGAATGTTTCAAAAATATTTATTTTGATTTAAATATATTTTTAAATATTATTTTACGTATATAGGCGGAAGAGAATCAGCTGATAGGGAAAGAGAAAGAGATAGTAGTCGTCGTAGTAGTGGAAAATCAAGTAGACGAGGTGATGCATGGACTTTGCTCCCTGGGCGTTCTTCACCTCCAGCTCAGAGTGAGGATGGTGCATCACCTTGGTCATCTGATTCTAAAGAATCTCCACCACAAATGAAATGTTGGTCGAGAAATTATCCTGAAACATCACGCAGACATCGACGAAATCCCAAAAATTGGCATACAAGTAATTAATTTTAGTATATAATCAAATATAAGAATTTCAGTTAATTCTCGTGTTCAGACAATTTTTATATAAATATAATTTTTTAATTTAATAATACCAATTTTAGTATTTTTCATTGTTGTTATATCATAGGGCAAACATCTTCGTCTTCAAGAGATGTTTCACCTTGGGAAGAAGAACCGCCAACTCGTGAATCCCGATATCATAGAGAAAGGTTTGATTAATTATTCGATAGTCATTAATAAAAGTAAGTTTTATTTTATTTAAAATAATATTATATTTTAGGCACGAATCTGTTGGATCGTGTGAAAGAAGAGATTCTGGTGGTTCAAGAGAACGTCGGGATTCTGGAAGTGGACGTGATCGTGATCGCGATCGAGATCGTGATCGTCATAGAAGACGTCATCATTCTAGAGATGATGATGACGAGTAAGTATATTATTTTTGTTTTATGTCGTTTAATAAATATTTTAAAATCACTTTTTTTATATAGTTGGTCTGATAGTCGAGGTTATTCAGGCAGTAGACGTCTTTCACCTTGCACACGTTCTAGCAGTAGAGATTTGCGTCGAGATCGAGCTTGGCCAGGAGAAGATCGTCGAAGACCTGATGGTTATTTATATTTATTTATATAATTATATGTAGCAGTCATTGAGGATTTCTATACCATATATAATGTTTTACATTTTAGAACGCGGTTATAGTACAGTTGGGAGGAGAGAAAGTAACAGAAGAAGAGGTGAACCGCCATGGCAAGGCGACGACTCACATAGGTTACACATTGTACAATACATGAGGTTATTTTATATTGTATGTCATTTTATTTTTGTGTTTAAAGGTATAGTTGTACAATGGGTAATCGTAGTTGGAGACGTTCAGGAAGCAGTGGCGAAGGGGATAGAAGAAGTGGAAGTTCAGGTGCCGAGCGTCCACGAAATCGTATGGGACCTTCATCGTCTAGCTCTCATCGTTCTCGTCCATCAAGGCATCGTACGCACAAATCTCCATTTAGAGATGATTTTTCAAGAGACAGATCTCCTTCACCACCTCTACCAACTTCACCTCCCCGCTCTAGGCATCAACATCATTTCTTCGATGATTTTAATCAGTCTGAAGCTGATTCACCTATAGCTCCTAAAAGCAATGCCAGATTTCGATTTTCGAATGATTTTTCTGAAAAAGATTCTCCAAAATCTCAGAATTCGCCATTCGAGAATGATTTTGTTGAAAATACTAGTTCCTTAAGGAAAAATTCAAAATACGAAGGGTCTTATGCTAGTCTTGAAAAACAGTCGCCAGTTACTAAATTATCTAGTTTCAATCGTTTTAAGTATGAGAAAGATTTAAGTTCAGAAAATTTATCAGGATCTCCAGCATCAATCAAACCACAAAAATCACCACCTAATTCTTCGCGTTCACTTTTCGAGGACGATTTTTCTCCTGAACCTAGAAATGGAATTCTAAGAACAAGCGATGCAAACGGTGATCATTGTCGGAGTATATCTGAAAATAAAGAAATCACAACTTCGGCTAAAGAGGAACGCACTGAAAAAATTGTAGGATTCGATTTTGGTTCTGGAAAAGATGGATCGATACCTGAACATAGAAGAAGTCAAAAACATGCTAGTGGCAAATCCAGATCGAAGCCAGAATTGGATATTAAAAAATCAGAATCCGTCAATATTTTCGCAAGAGATAGTGATCCGTTCGATGGTGATGATTTTTTCAGTTGTACAGCATCTGATAAACCCAGAAAAGATAATTGGCAAGGAGATTTCGCAAGCTTCGATGATATATGACGCCATAAGTAAAAATTTAATTTGTAGTCAACATATATATATATATATATATATATATATATATATATATATATATAATTCAATTTAAAATCATCTCTCCGCAATTACGATTGAAATATTGTTGCGGTTACTCCTTTCGTTAAGCTTTACTCTTTTGGAGCAGTAAAAAATAAAACAAAAAAAATGTAAAGCTTCTTATTTATTCACACGAATGCTTGGTCCATTAACACCATTCCCATCTCTTTTAATTAAAGAACAAAAAAAACATAAGAGAATAAATTATATATATTATCCAAATAATCTCACTCCACACTAGATGTTAAATAAAAACTCAATTATATTTAGATTGTAAGATATATTTGTGAAAAAAAAAGAATTTTTTGATTACATATTGACTGCATTGAGAATAAAAATGGAATATAATCCAGGGATCGATCAAATTTATTTTGAATATATTTCTTTACTATTTAATTTCTAATATATATATATATATATATATATATATATATATATATATATATATATATATATATATATTTATATATATATATAAAATATATATATATATATATATATATATTTATATATATATATATATATATATATATTTATATATATATATATATATATATATATATATATATATATATGTGTATATATTTACATACGTATTTGTATATTTGTCATGCATTATTTGTATGTATTTTTTAATACATAGTGATCGTCGAAAGACCAAAGCATTAATAAGCCAGATTAATACCATTGAAATGTATTAGTTACATGTTTGTATTGTAATACGATGTCAATGACATATATTTCAATTTATTTTGTACATTTATTATGACGCTTTTCAGAGTAGAAAAACATTTTAATGATTTTTACTGTTATATAACTATTTCTTTTATTTAGAAATATACTTATTTGACCAATTACAATGTTTTTTCTTATTTATAAAACCTCAAACAAATATTTATAAAGCTCAATAAAAAGTTTAAAATGCTATTAAATTATTACATCTACTAGACTAAAATGTTGATAAGAAACTATGTGATGAATAAATTTATGGTGAATTAGAAATATCCATATTATCTGGTGAGTCTTTGCTTCTTGCATCAGGTGTAGCATTGAATTCTTCGGATTTTCCAGATCCTGCGTCAGCTTCAAAACCTCTTTCTTCTTCGTCATAATCTCTAGCTATTTTAGGCATGTCATCTCTATCGTGAGATTCTCTATTCTTCATATCCATGCTAGGCGACTTGGTTCTGGGTTTTGACCCACTCTTTGAATGAGAACGTTTTCGATCACCCGATTTAGATCGTTTTCGATCTCTCGATTTTGACCTTTTTCGTTCGCGCGACCTAGTTCGTTTACGTTCACGGGATCTGGAACGTTTTCTATCTCTAGATCTTGATCTCTTGCGTTCACGAGAACGGGAACGTCTTTTTCCACGAGATCTACTTCGTCGTTCTCTCTTTTCCCTAGATCGAGAACGTTTTCTTTCTCTATCTCTAGATCTAGATCGCTTGCGATCTCGTGATTTTTTCTCTCTGGAACGAGATCTATGTTTCTCCTTAGACGGCTCTTTAGATGCCGAACGCCTTTTTTCCACAGAAGATTCTTTTTCAACGGATGCAGTCTTTTCTTTTTCTTCTTTTTTAATTTTTTCTTTTTCCTTTTCCCTCTCTTTATCGCGATTTTTGGAAGAATCTCTTTTAGTACGAGAATTTTTACCTCGTGATCGAGATCTACGAGAGTGACTACGACGGTGACTCGAACGAGATCTAAAAATAAAGAAATATCAAATTAAAATTGTTTAAATTAAATATTCTTGCGGATAAGCAAAAAATGATATACCTCGACCGATGTCTGTGACGTCTCGATCTCGATCGCGAACGTCGCGATCTATGACGGGATCTAGATCGCGATCTACGTGATCTCTGACGAGAACGAGACCGGGAGCGACGAGATCTCTGTCGCGATCGAGATCTACGTCTGGATCTTGATCGCGAACGCGACCTAAAAAAAACATACGCAAATAGAATATAAATAATGTAGCATCGTCGTAAATATTTTATTAAAACTTCTTATTCACCTTCGTTTTTCTTTAGAAAGAAGACCGATAACCGGATCTATAGCGGCCGATATTAAATTTTGCGCTTCCTTAACTCGGCACATCGCCTCTTCGATTTCTCTCTGAGCGGCTTCGTTACTTTTAGTTTGAGGTTTGGTAATCGCTTGAGTGGCGTGATGCACCTGCGGAAATAATAAAATTTCACGTTTAAAAAAATTAAAGATATTATGCACGCAGGACGATCGTCGAAGATAGTTTTTTACCTTAAGAGCGTGATTGTCGATTTTCGATCCGTTCAATTGAAGCGCTTTGGCGATACTTTCCTGTTCGGTAAATTCGATCAGGGCGTATTTTAATTTGTCCAAATCTCTTTCGCAGAATCTGACGTATTTCACCTGACCGGCGGTACCGAAGCGATCGACGAGCTGTTGAGCGGTAACGTCGGGATGCAAATCTATGGCGAGCAACGTTCGACGAATTTCTTCGATCTGTCGGGCGTTATAGGCCGCCGGTAGAGGAGGATAAGAGGGCAGACCGGCGGCTAATAAACGCGGATCGTGCGTTTGAATAACCTAAAAATATTTTAAAAAAATGCATAAAATCAACGTTCGTGTTTATGTTTAGATATTTTTATAAATTGAAAGCTTCGATTTATAAAAATATCTAAAATTCGGTAGATTCGATTACAAAAACCAAGAACATGTCTAAACCTGATTCGGAGGCAGACCGTCGAGGGTGTTGACCAGATGAGCGGGCAGTCGAGGCTCCGGTTGCGCCGGCGGGAGTCCCGGAAGAAGTCCCGCTCCGGACAGTTGCAGGGCTCGATGCTCGTCGGGAAGCTCGGTGCAGCCGGGAACTCCGACGACGATTAGGGCGCGATCGATGAACACAGTGTTGGTGAGATGAGGGGCGACGGCGGCCGCCGCTGGCTCCGCGTAACGCACCCAGCAGATCCTCGACGTCACCGGACACGAGACGTCCCTCACCGTCGGATACAGGCGAATATCGTCTACGCGACCCAAATAGCCGAAAAGGGTCGCCATCTGATCTTTGGTCGCCTGCGGGGCGATGTTCGTCACCTGGATCACTCGGCCGCCGCCTCCGCTCGCGCCCCCGCCGCCGGAGGCCGACGACGAGCCTCCGCCGCTCACTACCATCGTTCACCGCTCGCCGCTTGCCGCTCACCACAATGTCAAAACGCCGACCAAAACAGTGACAGCGAGTGCAAAGCGCTGAACCAAACACGATAATTTACGACTATAATTTTTCTAGAACGAATTAAATCCGGTCAAAACATTTTATACTACAAAAATTAATTTCGAATTTCTAAACGATTTTAATTCAATTGTGTCTAATTTTTGATAAGATGAAGAAGATCGCGAGCTACTTCAAGACGACACAGAGAAATATAAATAAAGCAGAGTTTATCGGACTGCGAGAATTTTTTCTTTGAAAAATAAAAGTGAGCGCATTGCAAATAATAATATTATTATTGTGTACATTTATCGGTCCATCGGCCGAAGATTCGCAAAGAACGATCTCCGATACAGATATATTTCGTTAATAATTTATTGTTCAATATAATACGTAGTTGAATGTAAAAATTTCACGTTTCGCGATATTAATTGAAAACATAAGGAAGGATTTAAAAAAAAATGTACGTCTACGGTCGCGCGTATTATTAGCGATCGATATTGAAAGTATTTTTATATTGTACGCGATAAAAAGAAAACTAAATTACTTTATTATATATAACTTTATTCTTTTAATGAAATTTCGTACGATGACGCGGAAACAAATTATACATAAAGACAAATACGAGTTATAAAATTGAAATTCAAATTTAATATGAAAATATATGATAACGTGAGATCTTTAAGATTTACTTTTAGATTCGTCGTATACCATTTAATAAACTAAGATTCTGATTTTTTATTAGAAATTGTTTATAAATCTTCTTTTTAATTAATATTTTTGACGAAGATTTTTTATATTGTGGGGATTATAGATGATGAATGATGAAAGTAGTACGAATGAAAATTATATTGTAGTCCACATAGACAGGGTGCCCCGCGAATTGGGCGCTATAATTAACCATTATTTAGTGCAGCATAGTAATTATGTTAATTGTCTCTTAAAAAGCCTTAAAAGTGGGGAATGGCGCGTTGACAAAAAAAGCTTTTTTAAAGGAGTTTTGCTATTAGTTAATTATAATTTGTTTCATTTTAACTTAGAATATTATATTTTTTTTGCGCTTGAAGTTGAGCACTTTTTCTTGCGATTTATTTTTATTTTATTATCGCGATATGTATGATATTGATATTTTTACTCTCGCATAAATAATTAAAAACTTGAATATCATTATCATATTCAAATTATAAAATATTTTATATCGACATTCGAATTGATTTTTATTGTTACATATTATCGAAATTGTAAACAGGATGCAATGAATATTTTATGCTGCCGCAGTGATGTCTATTGTTGAAGTATGGTATATGTATACGAATAAATGACAAAATTTCGATGTAAAATTTTTGAAATAAATTCCTAGATGACTATTTCTTTTTGGTTATAATTAATTATTTACGATGAAAAGACTAAACTATTCGGAATATAATGAATACATTTTTTAAATTATTTTTTTTATCATAAAAATAATAAATTAGATGACTGATATTATTATTTTTTCAGAAAAGCTTCAGGAAGAAATTCACTTTAGCCAATTTAAGATGATATCTGTGATTCTCCGTTAAGTGATTTTGAATAGATATCACTTCTTATCGAAAGACATGATTTATATAATATTGTTGGAGATCACTAATCAATGATATAACTAGATTTAGAATCATTCGTTTTATATTATAAAACTTAAAACGAGTTTTTCTCTAAACGAAAAAAATCTTTATTTGACATTATTTAAAAAAACAATTTTGTTGCAAACGTTAAATGCATATTATATATTGTTTTGAAATGACCGCGATATCTAGTATCTTTTTATTTTTGTCAAAACGATAGCGTTAGCCGCTATTATTTTGATATCTTTTTAAAGAGCTTAACATTAATGATTTTGCGCAAAATAAAAATAAATAAATATTAGAAAATATATACGAATTGAATATTTTAAAATTGAAAATTTTAAATCGACATCGAGATAGACGTTTGAAATATTGTTGCAAAAAAAAAACAAAAAAAAACGACTGGCAACATTCGCGTTTGTCGTATTTGCAACATTGTTTTCGAAAACGACTGGCAACATTCGCGCACCGTTTAAGGTTAGATGTAGCGCGAGTGTAGCCGCGATGGCCGTCGCCGAACAGAAAATGGAAGACGGCGAACGGAACGAATCCGGCGAACAGACCATGCAGCAGAAAATTGCCGCCGCCGTCGCCGAAAACGACTGCGGCAAACTGAAGAGCCTGCTCGCCATCGCCTCCCCGTCTGATGTCGACCTGTGCGACGATCACGGCATGTCTCCGTTGCAGCACGCCGCTTACAAAGGCAACCTCGAAGCCGTTCGCCTTTTACTAGATCACGTAAGACCAACGGTTTATTCATATATCGATTATGTGATATTTGTTCAACGATAACCGTCAACATATTAGTGCAAAATAATAAATCGAAATCCAAGAACGATACGTATACGTTGCGATAAAATTCATTTCAAATATTTCTTTAGTAAACTAAAATAAATAATTCTATATATTTGCCTTTTAGCTATATCATATTTTTTATTGACGATTTTAAGTATTCAATAATGTAACTAATACATACGTTTATAATGAGAACATACGTTTAATAATGTAACTAATACATACGTTTTTATTTCTTATAAGATTGTAATGATATATATATATATTTTTTTTAGGGTTCAGACGTAAACTCCGGAAAGCACGAATACAATTATACGGCGTTGCATTTCGGAGCGCTGTCCGGCAGTACGGAAGTGTGTCAGATGTTGATGATGGCCGGCGTTAAAATAAACGCTAAAAATTCAGTAGGCAGAACGGCCGCTCAAATGGCCGCATTCGTCGGAAATCGCCAGGTGGTCGCCAAGATAAATAATTTTATTCCGAAAAGTTCCGTAGACTATTTTACGGTACCTCAAGGGCTCGATACAGAACCGACGTTACCTCCGACGTTAGGCGATCAACTTCACAGATTCGTAATGGAAGTCAATTTGAATCCCATACGAGTGGCTTTGAATTTATTCCGTTCGTCCGGACTGGTCGATCATTTAGATAAAGTTAGATCCGTTCTGGAATCGATGTGCGAAAGAGAAATGACTAAAGGCGGAGAAAACGATGAAATTTTATCTTTTAAATTGCACTATCTTTCATATGTGGTGAGCGAAATTCATAGTATTCGTCAAAAGCATATCGCTTCTAAGGAGCCGAAGAAAAAAAGTTCCGAAGAGAAGAAAGCCGATTATGTGGAATTATTCTCCAGGAAACTTTTGAAACCCGGCAAAGACGGAGTCACTTTAGAATATCAAGATAGCTTTATTAAAGAAGGTATCAGGAAATTTCCCTTCAGGCAGTGTATAATATTTCGTCAAGCCGTATCGACTTTGGCTCAAAAGGATTCTCCGAGCGCTCTCAGCGTTATCGATTCCGCCGTAAACGGACAGCGCGGTTTCTCCAATAATGTACTCTATTGTAACACTTGTGGTGAAGAAAAGCCGGCAAAGAAATGTTCTAAATGTAAATCTGTGCAATATTGTGATAGAGAATGTCAAAGATTACATTGGTTTATTCATAAAAAGGCTTGTAATCGTTTGGATTGTATGCAAAGCAGTACTTCAACGACGTCGTTATCTAAAGTGGATACGGAACAGCTCAGTCAGCATTTACAAAATTTAGTTACCAGTTAAATTTTTATTCGAATATCTGCAATTTATTATTTTTATTATGTTCATATTGTATGTTTGCATTGACGCTATGTATTTTTATTTAAAACATTATATAGTTTTTACATCAAATTTTGTACTTTATTGCACAGATGATAAAGGTTCCAAATAATTTATAATATAAACCAAATTTTATCTTTGTGTGGTTATTCGAGCTTTATATATATATACAGGGGTAGGCTGCCAAATTTTGAACAACTGGCTCGCTATTATTTTGAAGCAGAAAAGCGGTAAATGAATGCATTGTCTTCATTTTTTTTATATAGTATAAAAAATATAATAACGATGACTGTTTTTTGGTTTTCAAAATCAGGATAAAGAGCGCAAAGAACGAGAACTGTAAAATGCGACCATTTTTCGTTTTTTTTTTTTCTTGCTTCAAAATAATAATGAGCCGCTTGCTTAAAATTTAATAAGCGGCTTTAGTTTCAACAATTTTAACAACCAGGAGCCAGCTCCAACCCACCCCAGTATAGATATATATGTATGTATTAAATTCATTAACAGACTTCTGCTATAGGGAAATATAAAATATTTTTTTAGTTATGTACTTATTGTATATGTGTATATGTATATTATGAAAGACTATATGTAGGATCGAATCTTTAAGATATATTTAAAATTTTTCGATTTATGTTTTTAAAATTCGAAAAATTTGAGCAAAGGTATAGTTTTTGAATTTTTTTCATCACTATTGATTATTTTATTATAGATTCTGGTGTTCATGGAATGAAATTTATTTGTTGTATAATACAACTTTTTAATTCATTTAATGTCAAATAAATGATTCAATTGCGTGACATTTAGTCTTTGACTAATGTGGATTGATGAACTCAATTTATAATATTGACTTGGTATTCGTTGATATTTTTTATTAAATGGTAAATGCATAAATGTTGTTTAATTGTGAAAGCTTTAAATTTTGCCATTTTGTCTCTTATTTGTTTTTTTATTTTTTATTTAAGTTATTCTTTAGAAAATATATTGGCTTTTTCATTGATGTATGTAAAAAAAATAAATATAAAGTATGTTAGTCGATATAAATGTGTTTAAAAATATAATCTATCCTTGAGAAAAAAAACGATTTAAAAAAATTGAATTTTGTTGTCAAAAAATATGATTATATAGTTTTAGATGTTTATTAATTTGAATTAATAAAAAGTACGCAATATACCGATAATAGTTTTTTTTGATAAATATTAAATTTGGGTTTTTACTAAATCAGTTACATAAATATTATCTAATGTAAACAGGACCAGATAAAATAAATATTTAGATTGGTCAAAAAAATCGAATACTAAATTATTCTTTATATAATCAGATATAATATGCGAAACAGTATCGCGAGTCGAATTAACTAGCCCTTTGCCTATAATTGACCTAAAATATGTTAAAAGAAATTTTTTATCAAAGTGATATTCAAAACGATTATAGTATCATTGAAACGATTTTTGTTTATAATTTATCAAAATGCATTGAAAAAAAATGAATCAAAAATTGTTTTTCGAAATATGTTATAATAAGTATTGTTTATGGTCGTACCTTAAGACCAAAGGTTTGCATGGAAGTGTCAATGTGTTGGAGTGACAGTCGATATCAGGTCAGTTTTCGTTGATGTTTCGTTTTGGATGGTAGTTTTTCGAAGTCGAGAATGGCGCGAGAATGTGACATTGTCGCCGAAAAGAGGTGATTTTACGTTTTGATCATTTATTTTTTACGCTCGTATTTTTAGTTGGTCAAGATTTTTTATATAACATTTATGTTGATACTTTGTATTGTGTTTTGGCTTATAAAATATGTGCGTCATCGATCAAATGAAATATATCATCGGTTATTATCGCACTTGTTTTTGTTTGTGATGCGTAAAATGTTATGAAATAAATTTCGAATAACTAAATCAGTGTCAATCTTTGTTATCGTAATGTATTTTTTGCATATTTATAATGTATTTTATTTATAATATTTTTTTTTCATTACGGTACAAATTTTATGATTAACATTTATATTTTTTTCGATTAATTTTTAAATCATAAATTATTTCAGGGATTCATTTATAACAAATTTATATAGTTTAATTATTTATTATTTAGTATGCATCTTTATTTAATTCCCTTTTATAGTTTTAAATCACAATTCATATTATTTTAAATTTAGATACTTTTGTATTAAAGTAAGTGTATGTACTTTTTTATTTTTTTAGATGATGAGCTTAAATGTTACTAAAATATTGTTTTTTATTTATTTAGTTTTTTTTGTATTTTTATATATCATATTGTTATTTTTTTAGTTTCATATAAAATCAAAATAAAAATAAAATCGTGTGATATTTGTAAGTTTATTGTTTTCTTTTTATAGTAGCAGTTGGTTTCCAAACTGGCTTAGTTGGACTTCATCTTCTGAAGTTATGTTACGAGCTGTAGAAAAAAAGATTCTTTCATGTAAGAAGTAGTAATATTTTGTAAATTTCATATTTATTTTATTAATAAAATTTAGTAACAATATATGTGATTTCATATTAAATTACATGGTTTTAATATTTTAGGATTATATTTTATTAAAATTTGAAAACAGTTGTTTTGTATATATAATATTATATTATATATATGACATTTTATAAAAAAATGGTCAAAGTTTTCAGTTATCTTTGCTTATATTTTATTTTATCTTTTTTTTTTTAACAATTTGTGGTTATTTTAAATTTATTATAAATATAAAGTAATATGAATTTTATTGTTTGTTATTCATAAAAAATGTTTACATATACGTATTACTATATTTTATGCATAAAACTAAAATATTAATTTATCTTATTTTCTTTTAATTAACAGGTTTATTTATATTTTGACATATATATAACAATATTTAGAAATTATCTTATCGTTTCTTTGTAACCTTGAAATTCTCTAATTTCATTTTTTTTCATAATTATCTCGTATAAAAATATTTTACTTCCTACATAAAATCAATTGCGTATACATATTTTGTATTTTAGAATAGTAAATATTTGTGTTACAAAAAATAAGGTATATTATAGACAAATATTGTAATATTTTTTTAATTCCCTTTCTTTTTTAGATTTAAAGGCTCCATATAGAGGTTGGTTTGTTGATATCGGTCCAGTGGTTGGTAAAGCAGACAAAATATGGACGATATCTTTAAACGAGGAATCACCTAAAACACCACTATTAATGTTACATGGCCTTGGAGCAGGTGTTGCAATGTGGGTCATGAACTTAGATTCTTTGGCTTCTAAGCGTCCTGTATATGCGATTGATGTGTTAGGTAAAACTACACTCTGTGGTTTTTATTGAATTAATATCAATTAGTACAGTTATTAGTGAACTTGTAATATAATACCGTTTAGATTATCTTTCTCAATTTTTATATAATTTAATTAAAAATATATAGGATTTGGACGAAGTTCGAGACCAACATTTAGTTCTGATGCCATGGAAGCTGAAGTTCAGTTAGTGAATTCTGTTGAAGAATGGCGCAAGGAAATGAATATTGATAAATTTTATTTGCTTGGCCATAGTATGGGTGGCTTTATTGCAGCTTCATATTCTATACATTATCCTGAAAGGTATGTAAAATTATTATATTACAATAAATAAAGTATACTATATGAATGTATAAAATAAGTTAATCATGTTTTGTAGGGTAAAACATCTTATATTAGCAGATCCATGGGGTTTTCCTGAACGTCCAACAAATGTTGCAGAACGTTATCAATTACCATTATGGGTTCGAGTAGTTGGTATGGCTGTACAACCTTTAAATCCACTTTGGGCTTTACGTGCTGCAGGCCCCTTTGGACAGTGGATTGTAGAAAAAGCTCGTCCAGATTTAGTGAAAAAATTTTCTAATTTTATACCAGAAGCAGATAATCTTATACCACATTACATTTATCAATGTAATTCTCAAACTCCTAGGTATATATAGAATGAACAATTTTTGTAATTTCACTCTGCATTATAATTATATAATCACATACACACACACGAACACACACACACACACACACACACACACACATATATATATATATATTTGAATATATATTTTATATATATACTTTTGTAGTGGGGAAAGTGCATTTCATGCAATGATGCTTGGTTTTGGTTGGGCAAAAAATCCTATGAGTCATCGAATACATACTCTTAACGACAGTATTCCAATTACAGTGGTATATGGATCTAGATCTTGGGTAGATAATATTACTGGTGATACAATCAAAACTCAAAGAACAAAGTCCTATGTTAATATACAGGTATAATCACTTTTTATGAGTAATATTCATTCTTATTTATCTATGAGATAACAAAAAATAAATACAATGGATTATTATTAAATGTGTTTTAGGTAATTCATGGAGCAGGACATCATGTTTATTTAGATAAACCAGATGTTTTTAATAAATATATACAAGAAGCGTGCCTTTATTCTGATTCTGTTGATTCATTAGAAGTTTCGAAATCTGAAGGAAATGAATCTGATCAAGAATGTGATAGAGTAAAAAAATTAGATGAATCAACTGATGATATAACAAATAGTTAATTTTTATAATAAATTATATAAAATTTAATAGTGCAAGTATTACTTTACAAATACATAAAGTCGTCCAATTTTTCAATTCTCTTTATTATCTGTATGTTTTTAAATAGTTTTGTATTCAAAGAGAAAATAAATCAGGATATTTTTCAAATCTCAAAAATTATAATATATATTGGTATCAAAAGTTTAGTTGATTTTTTAGTTATATAAATATTATTTTATGGTAAACATTGTAATTGATGGTTTATTTATTAGTATAATATATATATATATATATATATATATATATATATTTGTTATTTATGTTTTATTTTTAACGGTTATTTAAAAGTATGTTATTTGTTAATAATTTTGATGGGTGCTGCTAGTTTTATTTGTGTATATGTGTAACAATTTATTGTGTTAATGTAATATAATTCTATTTTTATAAATAAATGTTATTTTATATTTATTAAATCGTCAAGAAATTTGTTACGGAATATCACCTGATATTTCAAAATTCTAATTTATTGTTTTGAAGAATGCAAAATAAGAAACAATTACTACACTGAAGATAAAATATAAATTGTAATCTAAAACTATTAAAAAGACAATAATTGATAAATGAAATATTAAAAGAAGTATCCTTTCAAGTTAACATTTCGGAAGTGATTATAATAAAAAAAATAATGGTTTATATTGGAATGATTGTTTATTTTTAGATTCTTAACATTTTAGTAAATTTCTCATTTAAAGATATTCATATGTAAAAATTAACAATCACATTAGATACATGACATTAAGAAATCAATACAAAATATTGTTCAGTTTAGTTTGTAAAAACTTGAACTTTTAAAAGAATTTATAAAGTATTATCTTTGACACTTAATATTAAAGTACTACGAACATATTATATAAATATAAATTTTCACTTTAAGAAAATAAATAGAAGACTTTTCTTCCAAAATGAAAATTTTAGAAAATTTTAACGATATTAGAAAATTAAAATATGATACCCTTTGAATATAAATATAGATTATTGTATGTGAAAAATAAGAGATTTTTTTTTGTAAATAAGTTCTTGTTTTTGAAATAAAAAAAATAATTTAATTAGTGTTCTCCATTAGACGTAAATAATTAATTGTTGGCAGCATTGGTAAGAATTGCCAAACTTGTTTGTTTATCGAAGTGACGTTTGCTAAAGTATTTTTCAATATCATAATTATATAAAATTTTATGAATTGATGAAATCTAAATATTAAGAATATTGTTTTTCAAATATTACTTTAAAATAAATCATTGTATTATCATGAGTAAAGATTTTTAAAATGAAAAGGAGTCATGACTTGGTATCAACTTCGTGTCCATTATATAAGATTGTAAAAGGTAATTTTTATTTGTAATTTTAAATATTATAATTTTATCATCATATTTAATATTTTAAAGGTACCAAATTTGCGGTTGATGCTTTTTCTTATGGATATATACCGGATATAGAAGTATATTTTTTAACACATTTTCATTCCGATCATTATATGGGATTAAACAATTCTTTTAAACGACCTATTTATTGTTCAAAAGTTACAAGTATTTTTATTATTTTAATCGGGTTTTTTACGACTGTTAACTGAAAAATATATACATATTTATTTTATTATAGGTGACCTATGTTGTAAGATTTTGAAATTAGATCCAACAAATTTGCACACATTAGTGGTAAATAGGACTTACACAATACGCGGTGTTAAAGTGACCGCTATTGATGCTAATCAGTATGTTTTGTAATTGTTAAAATAGATAATATTATTGAAATTTTATTATATTACTTTATTTTATTTGTTTTAGCTGTCCTGGTTCAGTAATGTTATTATTTCGTTTGAAAAATGGTCAAAATATTTTACATTGTGGAGATTTTAGAGCAAACAGTATTATGGAATCTCATCCATTACTTAAAAATACTCAAATACACTTAGTATATTTAGATACGACGTAAGTTTCAGAATTAATGCAATTATTCGTTTAATTTTTAAAATGTAGATGTTACTTTATTGAAATTGTATTTACTATATTATTAGTTTAATAATTAAAAAAAAACTTATTCACAGATATTGTGATCCTAAATATAATTTTCCGACACAAGATGTTTGTGTAAAAAAGGCGCTTTCTATTTTAGAACACAAAGAAAAAGTTATGATAGATAACGGTAATGATATTTCAAAAATTTTAATCGTCTGTGGCACATATATGATAGGTAAATTGTAATTAATTTAAATTGTATTGTGTTTATTATACTTATCTGTATTTAATTTTTAGGAAAAGAAAAGTTTTTTTTGGGTTTGGCCAATAGTTTAAATGTTCATGTATGGGCTTTACCAGAAAAGAATGAAATATTGAAAATTGCAATTAATAAAGATTTTAATAAAATACCTTCACATTTATGTAAAATACACGTTCTTCCAATGATGAATCTCAATTATAATGTAATTATTTCTTTTTGTTTTTCATTTATTGCACTTAGTAATTTTATTCATATTTCTAGTATTTAAATAATTATTTACAAAAATTTGGCAATCATTTTGAAGAAATAATCGCCTTTAAACCAAGCGGTTGGGAATTTAATGTGGAAAATTTTGAGCAAAGGAATAATGTTACAATATTTGGTGTGTATAATTTTTGATATTTTAAATAATTAGTTTATTATTTATGATAAAAAAATATTCGAATATTATTTTAGGAATTCCATATAGTGAACATTCTAATTTTTCTGAACTTCAGAGGTTTATTAAATTTTGTAAGCCGATTTCTATTATATCAACTATACCTGATCATAAGTCAAAAATTAAGGTGAATTATATATAAATTTTATTTTATAACTATTTTATTTTTAATATTTAATATTTATAGAAATTTATATGTTGTAATAAAAAATAATGGATATTTAAAATTGAATATTCTAAAAATTAAGATTCAATACTAATTGCAGTACTTTAATGTAAATTTTGATGTATAATAGTATTTTTATTTTTGCTATGAGGAATTATTTTGTTTATTTACGCTACTAAAAATATAATTCTGTTCATTTTCCTCGAATTCAATATTATTTAATTAATCAATTATTATGATTTTTGATGTTAAATTTTAAAATTAATTTACCTTTTTTTTTTAGAAATATTTTCCATGTTCAGTTGGCGTGGAGAATCAAATGTCTCAAAAGAAAATATCTGATTATTTTACAGTTATAAGCAAGAGTTAGAATTCAAATGAAAACACCCATCAAAAAAGAAATCGTATAACATTACACTGTGTTATAATTATAATATAAATAAAAAAAGCATTTATATTTTATTATATAAAAGATTATCGAAAGGATAGTTTTATTTATTTTTAACTATATTTAAATATAATCGCAATATTGAAATGTAAGGTAATTCAGTTAATAATTTTTCAAATGTTTGACGTTCAAGAGGAAACAAACTGCATTTTAATTCGGTTTTCGAAATTTATTAAATGAGTTGAATTGCGGTGTACATATGCAAATTGCACCGAAATGATCGCCTTTTCGCCACGGGCACTTTTTTCCTTTGTATTACGCTACCGAGTTTATAACCGCTTTAGTGCCTCCGGATCAATAAAAGTAGCATTTTATTCTTTCTGTTACAATGTTTTTTTTTATTATTATTATTAAAATACCTTTTCATATAAATCTGTCGTAATAATCATAGTTTATATATTTTTTTACATTTATAAGTGGTAATTTATAAATATTTTTATACTTTAGATAGTGAGATTTAAGAAAAAATAATTACACATATATTGATAATTTTAAAATATGGAGTATGAATAATTCACATATATAATGTGTATAATAAGCCATTTCTTCAACTTGTACATATTTCAAATTTTAAAATTATGTTTTTATTTTTATTATATTTTTATGTAATTATATCACTTTAAATTGTTATTCTTAAAATAGTCTCATGTAAGCTAAGAAGATATTTTTTTTTCAATATATAGCACATATTGACAAAAAATAAGTATGATTTAATTTTCATTGGCATCAGGAAGGCAGATAAATTATATTTTTTTTCCTAGGTTGATAGGATTCTATAACATTTGCCAAGCTTCTGTTTGTCAAAAGGTTTAATTATCTCAGAGTTATACGTGTTTTTACAATTCTTGGTTCCTTCATAACGATAATACACCATGTCATACTGCATTGGTTCTTCGCGAGTTTTTCGTATCGTTCCGCAACCACCGTATTCGCCTGATTTGGCTCTGTGCGACTTCTGACTATTCAGCAAACTTACTTTGAATTACTTTGGATTACTTTGAAGAAGATGAAATTGATTTGGAAGAACAAAGAATTTACATTTAACAAACAATTCACCTTACTTTTTGATCACGGTGTTATGATTATTGCTAACTGCATAATAACAATGGGAAAATACATTAAAATATAGCATTATTTAATATAACTGTATTATATATTAAACTATCTATATATTACAAATCGTGCATGCATAAAGTTAACATAACACAGCTTGACTTCCTACAGCAAAACGAGCGTTTATTCACGATTAGACTTTCGCAATGGCGATTATTAAAAGCGAACGATAGCAAAATAGTACATAATACAAAAAGGGAGTTAACCATCAACGACTATAATTTTTTATTTTTTTTAACCATATATCGTATATATATATATATATATTTCTGTCTTCGGTATTAAAATAATTTAAGCCAAAGACCGCACGCAACGTCGTTTACTGCATCGCCTAAGTTATTATCACCATCACTATGACCACGTCGATCGCTATCACAATCATCCACCATCGTCATAATAATCATTATCATCATCATCATCATCATTTTCATCAGCGTTGCCACCCTCAATAAAAATCGAAACGATTCTACGATCAAAAACGATGCTATAAAACCACCGGGTTAAATTGTGTTCGCGAAAGCTGAAAGTACAATATAATAATAAATTTTTATATATATGTTGCCGTGAATGCTCATTATTCGACTTTGATATGAAATTTAAATTTTTAATCCAATATATTTTATATTATTATTATTTAAAATTATATTTTAATTATTTTTTTGAATATTGATAAGTTTTTTTAACATTTAAAGCGCCGGTTCATTTTACTTTTATCCTTTCTAAAGCGGTATAAACTATGTGCAATACGTGAAAACCTTATTTGTATGTGCTCTAATACTAATAGATATAATATGTATTAATAAGTGATCCGCGCACAATGTGTCAAGTATATTTTTAGTGATTTACAATTTTCAAAATATAATAACTCAAATATATATAATTGGATATTATAAAATACATTTTTAAATCTATAATATCTTAATAATAACGGAATTTATTAAATAATTGTTTTATATATACAGACTAAATTAACTATTTAGAATTATTTTTTGTATTAAAATTTAATTATGACTATAGATAAGTTATTTTGAATTCTGAATAATCTATAGGTGAATTAATTTAAACATATTTTTTTTAATATAAACAAATTATAAATTGTGAGAATTAACAGCTAAAGAAAAAGATTAATTTTTGTAACTTTTTTTTTTATAATAATATATTTATTTAGTTTCAAATAATTTTGAAACAAATATATCATAAAGAAATATAAAAATATATAGTTTTGTGAAAAGCGTAGATTTCATTATTCGAACATATTGCGTCAGCAACATATATATATGTGTGTAAGAGACAAGTAATTTTGTAGTCTTCGGATTTCGTGAGAATGGTAAGCTTTTACGACCCGCACGAAAGCTCGCTCGATTGTCGGGCTTCATATAAACGAATTTAACATAATTATTGTAAAATGCGACTCTTCGGGTTTTTATGGTCGGTCACGTTAATGTTTCATTATTATCTTGTCTGTTGCCAACTGTGAACGAGTCGATTACATATATATAATATAATAACTGTGTACGTAGTGAATATATATATATATATATATATTTTTTTTTTTTTTTCTCGTTTAATAATTAAAATATTGCCATATATTATGTTTGTCCTTTGAAAGTTCATCATATAGATATAATATGTATAATATTTTTCACATTTACCATTTTCAATTATATTGCGAATGTTTCATCGCAACTAATAAATGGTTTTTGTTGAACAATTGCCGGTTTATACATCGACAACCCGATCATTTTGTATATATTTGAAATATTTGAGAAGCGCGTGCCTCATTTGTGATTTTATTACTGTTTTTTTTTTGTGGCAAATGTATGTTATAATCGACAGGCGGCTTATAAAATTGAAGCGTGTGCAACTTTTTCGAACATATTAAAACGCTTCGATATCCTGAAGGTGTTGTTTTGAAACGCTGTTATTGTATCGGATTATTGATTGATGTTTGAAAATGAACGTCAATTCGAAAAAATATAATACATATTTAATATATGTGTATACAAAGTTGAGCAACATCAATCTTATTGTGTGATAAAAATTTGTTTTAAAATATTGAATTCTACGTATTGGATAATAATGGAATACGTGACCTCTTTATTACTAATTATATAGTGGAAATCAAATACTTTTTTTTTCAGATATTCTATTTTTTGCAGGACCGTATTTGTTAATAATTTTAGTTCTATTTTATATAAATGTCATTTTTATTAATGAAAATATATTTGTGTAAAATTTACTCTAGTTAATCCATTAGCTATATAAATGTAAAAAAAATTGAGATCATTTAAATATTATTATTTTGTACATATGGATTAAATTATTTCGACAAATCACATTTTTATGTTAAAAAAAAAATCTTTGTTATTAAAAATTATAAATATACAACTGTTAAAAATTTCATAGTATTTAGAATATATATATATATATATATATATATATATATATATATATATATATATATATATATATATATATATATATATATATATATAATGATAAATTATTTATTTTAATTTTGTTTTATGAAATTTTTACGAATATACCGATTCAATTCTTATGAAGATAATAAAGAAAAAATAAAAACACGTACTCAAATACTAGATAGCAATTGAAATGTCGATGATTTCGTATCGGTTTTCGCAATATAATAACATTCAACAAATTAACCGGACAAGAATAATGAATACGAATACAATCGAAACAATTTCGCGAACGGAAAAAAAAAAATTCCAGATCAGATTAGATCCAATGGAATTCGTATCTCGTATAGAAACGTATAATATTTTTATATGTATCTTTGTGTATACATAAAGAAGAGAGACGAAACTCGTTCGGCTATGGGAATAAGTCAAAATGCATCAGATCATTCGACCGACAGCCGGCGTGAATACAACGAAGGTAGAACACGAGAATCGATGGAAAAGAAGAAAATAACTTGTGAAGAAGAAGCAGCAAGCAGCAGCAGAAGATGAGGAGTCGACAGAGAGTTCTTTTTTTTTTTTTTTGGTGCGATGGCACACGCTTCATTACCATCGGCTACCGTTTAGATTCCGACGGTGGATCGAATTAGATTAAGATACGAGTTATGTCACCTCAAAGATGACGAAAGAAATCTATTAATTTATGAAATATATTATTATAATAATTAATATTCCGTATTTTAAACATATCTAAATAATTTTTTCAATAATAAAAAAATATAGGTTATATATATATATAATAAAAGATTGTTAAATTGCACTGTTTATTTCTTTAGTACAAATCTTGTAATTTATTTTTCGAACACTTTTCATTCTTGATAAAAATACAAGAATAAATTATTTGATTGATTAGACTTTTTGTTTTATTTTTTTTTAATGTAAGATATGAAATATTTTAATAATGTAAATATATATTTATATTGTTGTGTTCTATGAGTGTATATCTTGTATTAGATATGGAAGTGTTGATATTAAAGATGGAATTTTTCAATCTATCGACTATCTATAGAATGACTGAATTCGAATGCCTTTTAAAATAAAAATATCGAATTTCACTTCTGGTTCTACAACTTCTGCATTTGATATACCGCCATTCAATAATTCCATTGTATATATTAGGACAAATAAAAAATACTAATAAATTTTTATTTAATATATAGCAGATTTTTAATTTATTATTTTAACCATTTTAGAAATTTATTTTTCTAAATTTTGATTTTCAAAAGTGGAAGATATATGAATTTGATTTATTAAACGGTTAATTTAAAGGAAAAATTTGTTAAAAAAGTAAGAATTTTTATTTATCATATAATTTATCAGGTAGATTACGAATATACGAATGTCATATATCCTTCGAATGTGCTCCTCTGTCAAATGTAATCAACAAAAATCCTTTTTTTATATATATATATATATAACAGAAAAAAAACATCACGACAACAAGCTGCTACCGAATTTACATTCAATCACAATTTTTAAAATAATTCAATAGGAAAAAATCTAAATATATATATATATATATATATATATATATATATATATATATATATATACTTGTTATAATATTAAAGCAATATTTAACTCGAACTCCATTCAAAAAAAAAAAAAAAACGGAACGTTTACCGGTTATTGAATGATTTTAACATAGCATAATAATGAATATAAAGAGTAATAAACGACGTTTAAAAGGTTTGCTCGGTCTCAGCTATTAGAACTGCTTTTTTTATGTAATAAATATATTATTATGGCTTATATTAAATTGTTACGTGTTATACGACATGCATTCGTAATAAACACTACATTTAAATATTACTGTAATTATGTGTCGTTTGCTACACAAGTTTAATCGTCGCTTCGGTTTTATTCGTGTTTATTTTTTTTTTTCATATATTTGACATGTGAATATGGTCAATAATATTAATGGAGTACATCTTGTTTCTAAACTTTCTTCCATTTCTATATATTTTAATATTTATTATTAATTTTATATGCGATTTAAAAATAATATTTTTATCATTATATATATATATATATATATATATATATATATATATATATATATATATATATATTAGTGGTAATTCTTTTTAATGTAAGCCAGTATTAGTTATGAAGAAAATATGCATGTTTTCAAAAGCAAAAAGATCTCATATCTGTTTTAAATTCAAGACTTTCCACTGTTATCTTAAGGAATGCTTTAAATTGAGCTCATATTGAAGATTATAATAATTTTCATATTTTATATATTTTGATTAATATTAAAGAATAGTAATATTTTTTACAGATATATTTTATAAATATTTATTTGTTCATTTTTTTAAATATTATAGTGAAAAATGATACATATTGTATATATTTGAAAAAAAATAAGATTATTTTGTCTTTTGCGGTATTAACGTTTGTTAACTATGAAGATTGTATTTTTTTTTATCTTATGAGACACCATTATTTACTGACAATGTCGTTCGACATCTGTGAGGCCTCGTGTAAATATAATTTACATAATTACACTTACTCATGCACAAATCTGATGTTTTCATAAAAAAAAAATGTATATAATGTTGCGTGAGATCGTCGAGCTGCAACTTTCACTATCCTTTTGAACTAACAAAAAAAATAAATAAATAATAAATATTATATTTACCTATTGTATGTATATTGAATAAAAATATTTTTTTACAAACGTTTTGTCTTCAATTATATATTTTTTTTTATTTTGACATATTCGTCTTCTTTTTCTTTTTTGGATTATATATATATATATATATATATATATATATATATATATATATATATATATTCGTATTTCGGATTGCGTGCCATTGAAATCAAAGACTTTGCGGCTTCTGGGAACTTTTGAACGAATAATTAATTTGACAAAAAACTACCTAGCCGAGGCACACAGAATATGTGTATACATATTATATATAAATACATATTAAATATTTTAAATAATAATAATAATAATAATAATAATGACGTACACGAAATCGTGTTGTAAAATCATTTATTGTACACCGCAACAAATGAAATAAATAATAATATTAATAATAGAATAAAAAAAAGAACAAACCATCACGAGATTTGAAATTTACAACGATTATCGAATTAAACGATTATTTATAAAATAAGAAAAAAAAATATATATATATATGTGTGTGTGTGTGTTACAGATGGAATGATTAATTTCTAGATTTAATTCGATAAATAAACGCACAGGTGTATATTATAATATGATATGATATGAAAAGCGGTTTCGCACATCGAGGATTTGAAGTCGGTGAATTACCATCACTTTCACATCAAAGGTGCACGAAGTTATTATGGAAGCCTTAGGCGACTGCTGCACCTTATCGTCTATAATATTTATCGAGTATTATGAAAACGTTAGAATTTTTTTTTTTTTTGTAAATTTTTGACATGGTTTCCGATATAATGATCCTCTTTGATGTTGATTTATTTCTATCGGAATGGAAGTTGAAATCAAAAGTGTTATATATATATATATATATATATATATTGGTGTAGTATATTTTATTATTATAAAATATATTAAATGAATATTAAAAATATTTTAAGATGAGATCTATTTATATTATATATGGCAAAATAAAAATATCGTATTAGATTTATTATAAAATTTGTTCTCTATAAAATAGTTTGAAATTTGATATATATATATATATATATATATATATATATATATATATATATATATATACGATTTTAAAATATATTTGTATGTATGTAATATTAGAATAAAATAAATACCATTTATAAATCTCGCTGATTTATTTTTAAGCATGAATAATTAGTAATATGATTATTAATTCATGACATTTAATTATAAGAAATATACGGAATAATTATTTTATATATACCCAAATATATAGTTATTAATTCTATATAAATAGTATTAAAAATATATTATTAATAATGAAATATAATTGCAATTTAAACACTGTTAAATAACGTTAACTTTACGAATTTTTTTCCAACATTTCGTGAGAGAAACTCTCGAATAAAAATGCCAGAAAATAATTATCAATAACAATAGCGGCAATTTTATGGTACCGATTCGTAATCACTTAAATCACTTTTTTTATGAATTGTGCAGAAATCACGTTCATTCCATAAAATAAAAAAAAAGAAAATGTTTTATGGATTTGGAAATGTTTCGTTCGAGAATCGCTTCAAGTCATTCAGTTTAAATTTATATATATATATATATATATATATATATATATATATATATATATATATATAAATTTAATTTAAACGTTTAATTATCCATTCAACGCCTCGTTTCGTAAGTAATATATATAAAAAAAATCAACTATCATCATAACTATATTACAATAGTAATTTTTATACCGGAAAAAAGGAAAAGAACAAAAAAAAACGGGGCGTCTACACTAATTGCCATCATCATAATATTTATACGCGGTCGCCGTTAAATATCAATAAATGTTACCGACTCTTTATAATACATATATATATATATACGAATAATAATAAGACAAGTGTAACGACGATGATGATACTGATGATAAGTGAGGTTTTCGACGATGATATCGGATTACCGACGTTGGCAGGTGCTTTGGATTTCACCCGTACTGCGTTCAAAGCCCGCGGGTCAATCGAGATCGTTTCATTATTATTATTATTATTATTATTTAGTATTTTTGCCCGAACCTCTGTGGATTATTATTATTATTATTATTATTGAGTTTGCTATATATGTGATATATAAAGTGGGAAGCTTTTGAATTATCCGTTGTTCCTAGAATGAACAACGATACATATCAGGTTTGAGTAAAAAAAAAAATTAAAAACGATTTTTGCGCATGATAGCCGATTGCGATATTGTAAAGTGTATAAAGTAATTTTGTGAATATTGTGTAAATATTTATAAAAAAAAAATATATTTCCTTATTATATCAATAGTTTTTATTACAATATATATATATTAAAAAAATATGAGTCCGTATAATTTTAGATTATTTCTAAAAATAATAAATATAAAAAAAAATGGTAATATAATTTATTTAGATCTGGTTCTTGCTTTTAAATATAATTGATCTATTTTTAAAAGTTAATTGCCAATTTCAAGCATCTTTCTCAGATATCAGTTTTTGCTGAAGAAATTTAGATCATTTTTTATAATCTAAAATTTGTTTTATTCTTTTATTAAACAAGAAATATTTATTTATTGTATAAACAATATTAGGAATTCAAATGATATGTTTTTGATAAAATAAAATATTTTAATCTATTATATATCATATAAATATTTCAAATATATATTGTAATATTTGAATCGTATTATATTGATTTAAAATTATTTTTCAACAATTTTATCGATAAATCTCTTCAAAAATAAAATTTAATAATACAATATATTAATTAAACATATTTCATATTATGAATAATAATTAAAAATATTGATCATATGCAACGTATAATGAATGCGTTACCACTATTGTAATAGTACATGTTCGAGTTTATCACTATGAATTGATCTATTTCTATGCGGCCATTAAATTTACGGCATTTTGATGGTGTTATTTATGGTTTTTAACGCACTCCTCCGTTAAAATTTGGTACACAATAAACACAGGTTGTATACAATAAGGTGATAATTTATTTTTTCTATACGGGTCAACTAGTTTAGAATATGCCCCGTCATAAAATTTACAACGACCCGTTTAAAAACGTGGCGTGCGATTGAGCATGTCCTCGCACCTAGAAAATATCCACTTTACTAGATACTAGATAAAAACTGGATAGTTAATAAGTCGTATATAATAAAGGATCGGATTTGTTATGATAAAAGAAAATGTCGAATATATATATATATATATATATATATATATATATATATATATATATATATATATATATATATATATATATGAATAAAAGTTTACAATTTTTCTGATTCAGAAAAAATAATAGAAAATATGTAAACGTATAATAAATAATATATATATTTATCGTATATGTTGTTGGCAGCGATGCTGATTCAATCGAATGATTGCTCAACATTTATTTATTATTATTTATGATGGTATCGTATTTTATTGGCTTGATCGCTTCCGATGTGTTCTGAAATAAAATTGAGAACTGCTGGCATGAGCAGCGTTTGCCAAATGTATTTTTCCAAGCGATTTAATTGTCATGCACAGAATGAAAACGGTAGCCGCCTTTATTCAAATGTGAAGTCAAGTGTTTTCATTTTGCATTCGAATATTATGCTCGTTGTTGTGACCATTATTTTTATGAACTATTATTTTATATGATTAATAATAATAATAATTTGATTTAAAAATTAAAAAAAAACACAACAACAACAACAATAGGACGATCAATCCGTTGCGAACGAGTGTTACTATTTGCGGTTGATTTGTTAAGTTATATGATTTGATGGATTAAATGTGTCTCAGATTTCGGACGATAAATATTGGTCATATGAAGTTCAATTTCTAAGAATCCGGGGCCTTTGAAAGTGAGGGCTGCTGTCAAGGGCCTCCGGGTCCTCACGAATCGTCACGTGGAGTTAACGAGATTGCTCAGCTAAGCGAATATCAACCTGGAATCCTTTAAGAAGAACCAACTCTTTTTTTTTTTTTTTGAGCGCACATTCTCAAAATTTTTATAATTTGATAATATGGATATAATTGAATTTATTTAAGAAAATAATAATATTACAGTTTAGATTTCGATTTGATATTTAGTTTATAAATATTTATAATATAAAATTTAAATATTTTTATACTGATATTAATTTTAAATATATAAAAAAAATCATCAAAATTATTTATAATCAATTTTGTATTAATGTAAGTCATTAAAATTACATTTTGTGCAATTGAGAATATGCGAATATAAATATAGTATGAAAAAAAATCATAGTCACTATAAATCACATCTTAAATTCTTTCAAGCGAAATAAAAAAATCTTGTTAAATCCAGATTATGAGGTTTACATTTGAAGATTAATTATTGTCAAACGTGATTCAAATCTACAATAGAATCTATTTCGATTAAAAACGTTCATTTTTGTGGGAATTCTTAATTCATTCGAGATAAATTTTCAGTGAGGTTTCATTTTCTTTTTTTACTACGACGAACCTTTTATATTCACATAATGGGATTATATGAAAGCTTCTTCGTATTATATATATATATATATATATATATATATATATATTTAAGCGGTACAATGTATGAAGAGAACGATTTGAATAATTACTAAGACGAGTGTATCCAGTCGAAATGAAAACGTTATAAATGATTAAATGCAATATCCGCAACGAACCCACGCATGTAAAATTGAAATAACAAGTGTGATTCTAAAGTTCAAGGATTATATGTTCAATATTAAAAAAAAAAAATCAAGTTTTTATCTTTGTCGACATGTATATACAGATTATAATTACAATTACGTTAAAACGAGATCTATTCCGTATTCATAAATTTTTATACTAAATATATAATATACTATTTATTACATTGAATTAGTGAGTTTTGTTAGTATGTCAATTGATTTAATATGTCCAAAACACTTTGTATTTTTATATATTAATTAACTTGTGTTTAGTCTTTTGATTTAATTGTTTTCACTTTTTTTTTAAATCTATTTAAAATTACAATAAATAAATTATAATAATATTGTTTTGATAATTTTTAAAATGCAAATATTTTTTTAAATGTTAAATAAAACATTTGCTTCAAAGTTCTTTTTCACTATAATTTATTGATATTTGAATGATTTTTATATTTGATGAAGTCTTATTATCAATTTTTGATGACTTTATGTTGAATAACTTTTATAAAATATTAGGATATTTTATAAATTATATAGATTACAGTTATAAACTTTTTATACATATATATATATATATATATATATATATATATATATAAATATATATATATATATATATATATATATATATAAATATATATATATATATATATAAATATATATATATATATATATATATATATATATATATATATATATATATATAATAAAAAATCGTATTTCAAGATAGAACATTAGATCAAAATTACACAAATTATTAAGTAGAAGTATTATTTATGGTATACATTCATATTTTATATTTTTATAATTTAACATAACGGATAAAATAAATAAATAAATAATACCAAGAGCGTGTTCAGCACGTGTATCGTAAACATGACGTATTTTTTTATATTTATCTATATATATATATATATATATATATATATATATATATATATATATATACACCAATAGCGAGCTAAAATCGAATTTTTCACGCGGCAGATTGATAATCTATCGGTAATGACGGTAATGATTTAAAGATCGATTTATAGACCTCAACAAAAAAAAAATCGCCGAATAAACACACAGACGAACATAATCGACACGGAATCGAATCAATAAAACACTAGAAGTAAAAATAAAATAAAAAATATTCAATTGGATCTACGTGTGCGTTTTCGTTTCGATCAATTTCGCCCCCCCATAGATAAACGCAACGTATTAACGTTAATGTGTATATTTCTATATGATGTCTAGTTATTTATTTATTTTATTATATATATATATATATATATATATATATATATATATATATATATATATATATATATATATTAATTCGTCCCGATCATACATCACGTCTATTTGTCGGTATAATTTATTCGAAGTGTTCTATCGTGTGGTAACCGACATAACCCCCCCGCGTGCTTCGGTCGAACGTTCGGATTAAAATGTTAAGCGAACGTTCTCCCCGGCGTGTAAACGAATTATCGAAAACCGAATGAGACATCACGATCGAAACGTCGTACATGCTATTTTTTTTTTCTATGATTCTTTTAATAGATACGATCGATTAAAACGTAAGAGTTTCGACTATTGTCAAATAAAAAGAACGCATCCCCGATGTCTAGGAAATAACGACGATTTTCAATTATTTAAAAATATATATATTTGTTTAATCATATACTTGATTAATATAATTAAATATTGAAAAATAATAATTATAAATGTATTTGGATTCGATTTTCTAAATTAAAAAAATATAATTTCATTTATATATATATATATATATATATATATATATATATATATATATATATAAACAATATGTGATTACCAAAACGATAATAAATGTTTTATATAAGTAAAAATATTATATTGAAAAAGCTTCCAAGTATGTATATTAAATATGTAAAATCATGATTTTTATTTTATAATTATTGCTAATGTTAGAAATATTACTTAAAATAATATTTTTATAAAAATGGTGAACTTGCGACATGTAACCTTTTGAAGTTAAGAGCCTTTTATGTTCTTATGTAGTGTATTTTTAATATATATATGTATTTAATATATAAAATGTATATTATTTTACGTAAATTAAGAATTAAATTAAATCAACATATTCACGGTAATATAATTTTTAAGTTGAAATGTCTAAATAATATTTTCCACTTTTCATTTATCTGATTTTATATATATATATATATATATATTTTGTTTAATGCTACTTCGATGAGAGACAATTGCTGAAAATTGACTTTTATAACCAAAAAGGTTCTTCACGCCTGATATAAAAGAGTATAAATATAAATAGTATAAATCTATGAAATTAGCTTTAGTCAAATTCATATCCGAATTCATTAATATAGATTATAGATAAAAATATTTAAAATTTCTAATACTTTGATAAAATATATCATAATTTATAATTTTTAAAACAAAAGAAACGTCAAAAATATTTACAATATAAATAATATTTTTTTATTATAACTACTTTATACTATTTTTCTAACCTACAAAACAATGTTTTTTTTTTTTTTTTGAGATTAATCTTATTAATAGTATATTTATAATGATCTATAAGGACTTCGAAATTAAATTTATAATAATAAACAGTTTGATATTCTCCGTTTGCGGGAGCTGAGAAATGACGTTTTACGAATTTATCTCATGTTACGTGAAAAAAAAAAGGGAAAAATTACAATATTAAAGATCGAACGAGTGCACGTCTCCCGGCCAGTAATGTATGTAGATTATATCGCCGGCATAATTACTAACGTAACGTCTTAATATTTGAAGATGACACGAGTTGAAAATAATTAATATTGGCGTATTTGTGTGATTGCATGCATTAAAACGAAATCGAGTGAATGATTGCCGAGCGATCAATCATTTGCGGGATGCCGCCGCAGCGATTTACAATTTTTTTTTCTTAATGTAAAACGTTTTCGAATCGAAACTACCATCGGATTGATGTGTATGTGTGTATGTGTGTGTGTGTGTGCATCAGGTTTGTTTGCGTTTATAAATATTTTAAATTTTATTATAATCGATAATATAATATTATATAGTAAAATATATATATTTTTTAAATTTATGTTTCAATTAATTAATATACAATACGTGAATGATTTATAATATAAATTCATTTATACTATACATTTGAATTATTTATAGCTAAATTTATAAATACTATCGAACTATTTAGATCACAACAGTTTAAATTTGCGTTGTCTTTGCATATTTATTTCATAAAAGGTTATGATTATAATATTAATTTTTATAGCGTTATTAATATAAGCAAAAAAAATCTATATTTTAATTTAATATATAATAGAATTGTATTAATTTTTATTTGAGTTTAAAATTTTAATAATTTTAATCGACAAAAGACGATTTAAACAAGAATAAAAAAAAACGAACAACGAAATGCATCCGAGTTGTGTATTTTGCAAAACGCTGCAATTAATATCTGAAGTTGGTTTTGTTGAAATTTTTAATTATTATATCGTTTTACCGTGTATAAATCATCGAAACGTAATGATACACCTGCATTTTATTTATATTATATACGTATATGAAAATTTGAAAAAATAAATATTCCACTTTACAGGTATATTATAAAGAACAATTTCGAGGCGTAAAAATGACGAACACAACACAATCGAACAGTTTTAACGTTTTAGACGTCGACGACGGCGTTTTTTCAATTGATAATTGTTAAATTTTCGACGATCGTAAACAAGCGGTGTTAAAATGTATCCGTTAAAAAAAAAAAAAAAATATATATATATATATATATATATATATATATATATAGGAGCGTATAACGCTTCCGTTGCCCGTTAAACGAATTAATTTATCAAATTTTATAATTGCACACGTTTCGTTTCGAAAGTAATGTCAAAATGCACGAAATTAATTTTAAAACTTTTTTTTTTAATATTTTTGTTCAATAGAAAAATATGATTAAAAATATTAAACACTATTTATTGTTGACATTAAATAATCGTACTTTTTTATGTCCACATATTTGAGATTAAAATTTATGATCATAAACTATGTTGAAATACATTTTGTAATTATTTACTTCAGTTGTGTAAAAATATATTTAATTCAATTTATATTTTAGTTTAAATTTTTTCATATGCAGAAATTTTATTTTTTATAGTTTAATTTAAACGTTTTATTAGAAAGTAAATTGCTATTTATAAAAATAAATACATTATCATAAAAAAGTGCTTAAAATTAGTATTTATCATTTTAGTGTGATAAATATTTTCAGGCATCATTTTTCAACATCAGAACAGCTTTTTATAATTCTTCAGAAAATATTTGAAGAACCGTGGTTACAAAATAAATTATTGAAAAAAAAAAAACAAATTCCCGAGACAGATTAACTTCTGTGCGATTTTTATAAGCGATGGCGTGATGATAAATCTATAATCATACAATTAACCGTATTTTATTTATTTTTTTCTAATGTAATCTTCTCCGTACACAAAAACCGTTCGGTAACAAATCACATCCCCCCCCAAATACCTATTATTTATTTGACCAAAAATAATAAAATTGCGGATATTATTAGAGATGGTCGGTTATAAACGATCGGGTGTTTATATGTGAATTTAATGAACGGTTGGTTACACGTTCGAGTCTCGGCTTCCAGACATTTAATAGGACGACGGATGCAAAGACTTGTAAATAAATAAAATACAAAATATGATAATTTAATTTAAATATTAAAATATTTATCAATATATTCAGATGTATATATATATATGTGTGTGTAATATATAATATTTGAATAATATATATCATCACAATGCAAATGTAACTTATTTGCGAGGCGTTACACACTCATCCGTTCATCGGTAAAAAATGATTCTCATTTGTACCCATTAGTTGTACACGTAGCATCACTTCGATTTGTATACGTACGTATGCGAGCGATTCTCAACAGTTTTTTTTAAATTATTATTATTATTTTGCTTCGATCTATACCTGACAGATATTAATAATTTATTTGTGCCTATGTCATTAGAGCATAATCGCCGCGAAACGGTAAATGATAATATTGTGAAGTGCTTCTACCGATTTCTATGCGATAAAAACCACACACGTTGTTAACAGTATAGCATAGAATCAAATAGAATATTTAGCGTAATATAATAAAATATTCAGAATGAATTTTTAAATCGAAAATTATGAAAGACATTCGTCCGCTATTAAAATAAAGACAACGTATTTTATATTTTCACATATTAGCTACGTGTTAGGGAAAAGGTTGACATTAGTACGAGTAAGTTTGGCATATTTGTGCATTATTTATGCACGTTTTATGTAAATATCTCTTATGGAATACGCGTTGTTTTGTTCATTGTAGCCGTTAATGAATGCTCGCTACCGTGTGATTCCGTGAACGATGCTTTGTCAACCGTCACACGCATAATAATCACATATAGTATATATAATATATACGCATTCGGCAACTCTTAGGAAATATTTTTACTGTTACGAGATAAATTTTAAATATTATCTACTCTCAAAACACGTTTTGGAATTCAAGGTAATGTTTTATTTGATGTATTAGAAAATAATGATATATCTATAGGGAATTCTTTGACAGTAAATTGAAAATAAATATGGAATAGGTATATATATATATATATATATATATATATATATATATATATATATATATATATATATATATATATATAATAAATCAAATTAATTGATGTTTATATTTTATTTAGACAGTGACGTTTTCATCTTGGTAATTAAATATTTTGATATTACTTAGTATGGCAAGACACAAATTAAAAGTATAATATATATTGTAGTACAATGTGAGTTGTTAATTATAAAGATATACCAGAAATTATGCGATTTTTAAAGATAAAATATTGAGTCTAAAAAGAAAAAATATTTTGGTTAAATAATAGTCTATTCGTTTATTTAAAAAATCTACTTTTAAAAGCTAATATGAAATATAAAATGATGAATTATACAAAAATTTAATAAAAAATCTATTAAAAATACGATGAATGAACTTTTGTAATATTGAAGTTAAAATATAATAATATAGATACATTTACATATTATAAAATAATTTTTTCTTAACATATTTCTAGTTCAGTTTCAATCTGAATTCAGCCAATTAATATTACATATTTATAGGTATAAGTAAGTCAAGTGGCATCATCGGTTGTGATCCGAAGGGATGTCTTTTCAAACGATTATGTAAATAAGAGTCACAGTCTTCCAGAAATTTTATTGTGTCGTCTTCTGCAGGACAAAGATGAGAGAGGGTCAAAAATGAAAAAAAAAAAAGTAAAAATCGTTCAACGGCGGCTACCATCGACCAACAAAGCCTTTGACGAAGGACGACATTTTCATTGTCGCGGTCATCATTATCACTGAAATATTCATTTGCATATCCATAAACTACATGGCTTTTGATAAACTGCAACAATGAGGTTTTTTACACCCTTTCGGATCTTTTCGTGTGTCCAATTGATGGTTAACTTGTTGAGAGCGCGCATAGAAATGTAGACTTTTTATTTAGTTTTTTTTTGACGGTTTCATTTTGTTATGCATATCAAGAGATTGATATTTTTCATTCATTCAATATATTAGTGAGCATAGTAATAATGGTTCAACGTAAGAATTTCTTTGTTGAAATGAAAATTTTGTATTAATAAATCATGTACCATATATATAAATTTTATAAAAAATCATTTCAAATTCTATTGATATATTGATATATAACATAACAGATAAACGATACTATTTATATAAAAAGGAAATTAAAATCACAATTACGATACTCAATTCAAAGGATTTTTATGTTACATATGTAATTTAACAATTTTCGATTCAATAGTATAAAAAAATGATTTTATATGTGGTAAATGTTTTTTATATAACGTGGGACATGCAATTTTTATACACGTTCCAATGTCAAACACTACAATTTTAGATGAACCGTATCTTTTGATCTATTTTTTTTTTCACCGTTAAAAAGATCGTTCATTATGTTTTTAACGTAATAACACTGCTTGAATAGATCAGTTAGAACGATTAACACTTCAAATTGTTTCATTATATATATATATATATATATTTTTTTTTTTTTTTACGATTTTATATTATATCGACAATTATTTTAATCATGCTATTTTATATGAAAGAAAAATATGAGAATAATATTTCGAGCTCGCATTGTCTAGATTAGGGTTAAAAATGTTAAATTACCACACATTTTGAACGTGTATATTGTAAACAAATCGCATTTCGAAGTGTACATATAATAGAAATGTTGATGTTCAAACCGAGTGTGGAATAGACAATTCGGTAAATATTTTTTTACTGATCGTTCGTAATTAGTCAGTGTCTTCTGGATGCGCGTTCATTTGCTTCGGAAGCATGTTAAATTTATACACATTGTTCACTTAATGCGCTTGTTTACATCCACTTAATTTCGAAATGAATTATTATTATTGTTGTGTACGTATTTTATTTTATTTTTTTTTTTTGAACGGGGTTGAAAAAAAATATTTGTAACCGACGACAACTGCGTTGAAATTTGACTTGAAAATAAATAAATTATATGGCAATGTTCGACGGTATAATCGGGCATTGAGATTCATTCGAAATTAATGACTTTCGATACGTCTCTGTCATGTGTGGTTTTTTGATCTTTGAACTGTGCTATTCGACTGTTCTCCAATCAACGAGACAAGATACCATAACAATTCGAACGATTTAATTTCAAAACGGATCTGTGGTGTTCAGTGTATTGTTATTCTTTTTAATTGAACCCCTTTCAAATTTTCGTTTTGTTTTATTTTATATATATATATATATATATATATATATATATATAGAGAATATCTATAATAGAACTAGTTTTAATAATGTGTGGAAAATCAATGTTTTTTTATAAGATATAGTCGATATCAGTAATAGGTATGTGATTAAGGTTGTTTCGAATGGAATATTTTAAAAATCACGAATTTTTCAGATTTTTGAAGTAAAGAAAAAAATATTAATATTTAATGATTGATTCTAAAAACTATATAAAAATAAATCGTAATTCTGAAAGAGTTGTAATATCATTAATTTGAATTTAATATTTAAAATATATTACACTTTATGTATATAAAAGCCAAAAATTCAAAATTTTATTGATTATTTAAATAAAGTTTATAAATTAATATTAGATATAATTAAAATTTTAAAATATTTAATTGTTTATATTTAGTTAAAATATTGATAATTGAACATTGATCTAAATATAATAGTATAAAAGATACACAGTTGAATGACGTAGTGTCATATACGAAAATTTCATCGCTATTAATATTAATCAAACACATTCAATCGAATCATACTAATCAGCGTCTGGTTTAATAACAATCACAACGAGAATAGACATCGAGACCGCGGTCACAATACACGCAACAACAATCGACATCGAAACGTTGAACGGGGAGGGTGGAAAGAAGAAGTAAGAAAAAAAAAATTCTAGGATTCCACAGATCGAAGCTCGTTTGTGATCTCTCGGAAGACTTCAATGGCATAATAAATATTGATAGTAATAAATAAAATATAGTTTGAAACGGTGAGGTCCGTTGTTCGGTCATTAGTCGATCTTCTGGGGTCTGATTGAGCGCCTTGTGCGAGCTGAAAAGCGTGCGCTCAATTTGAGCCTGCATGCACAACAAGAGGTGTTAAATTTTGATTAATTTCACGTGCCGAACGTGCAACATATCATATATGCTATGTTAAAATATTATATATATATATATATATATATATATATATATATATATATATATATATATATATATACGGGTTTGTATTGTTTTGTGTGTTTGAAGTTTCGAAATGACGAACTACGTAAAGGCGTAACAAAGGATGATTTTTAGAATAATTTATTTTAATGTTATTAAAAAAAAACGTTACTACATTTTAATGTGTAAGAGTTTATTATTATATATATATATATATATATTTAAAGAAAAAAATAATAATATATTCTTATATAACGATTGTATGATTTGTGAATTTGAATATTTGTGATATTATATAAAATTTTTGTTTCAGTGTTGAAATTTAGTATTTATATAAAAATAATTTAGTATTTGAAATATGGAAAAAATAATACATTTTTATGAATGATTTTATTATTGACTATCATTAGTACTTCAAAAATATTATCAATTTAGATTAAAATTGAGTTATAAAGATATTATTTATTTTGAATCAGCATCCTTTATTCGAATCATAAAAGCTTTAATTTAATTTTTACAGAGTTAAAATACTATTTCAACGCTTAATCTTTAATTTATTACTAACACGATTATTTAATATTCATTTTATAAATTTAAATTTACTATAAATAGTATCAGTTACCATATTTAAAATCTTCAATATTACGATATGGAAGACAATGGAAAACCACCATCATATAAAATCTTTCTGAAAATTACGTTTATTTTCACTGTATTATTTTTTTTTGAATATTTTTAATTATCGATAACGATGATATTTTATAAATTAAAATTTCAAATACAAACACATATATATGGATAAATACACTAATAATATATATGATTAATTTAGATTAATTCATGAATAAATTTTCGAAATACTTTTACAACGAATCACATACAGAAATCTCTTATGATTCAAATGCGAACAATCATATCGATTTTCATAAGCAATCATTCAGAATCGAATCTAATTTTTTTTCACTACTATTACGTTCATATATATATATAGTGTTTTTTTTCGTGTATATATATATATATATTTTGAAAGGTAATTCGATGATGAATTGCGCGTCTCGAACCGAAAAACTTTCCAAATGACGTTCATCATAATGAGCGGACATTGAATCCGATTTGAATTCGTGCGTCGTCGAGTTAGACACGTTAAATAATAATCGTTGATTCGCCACAATCGGAGGCTAATATCGGTTAGGGGTCACCGTGATTTATTGAATTCCACGGATCAAAATCCATTGTGACCACAATGCAAGATGGATTATATATTGCCCGAGACGTCGACTTAAAGCGTGACCCGTTTCGTCGTTCGACGTGTTTTACACGATGTGACCGGCGTCGACCGCTTAAAGGGTTGAACGTATCGAACAAAAAATAAAATAAAATAAAGATCGCTTTACACATTATATAAAATTTAAATATATCGTATATAATTTAAAATATTATTATACGAATTTTTCATAATATTTTTTACAATGTATGAACGATTGTAATCATCATATGTGAAAATAAATTTAATTTGCCGTTTTTTTTTTTTAACCGGGATTTAAATATAATAAAAGGACATAATTATATAATAATAAAACGATATTCAATTTAAACGTTGAAAGCGGTTGAAAAGTGAATACGTTTAACAAAGGACAAACTCATTGCAAAAATAATGCGAGAGTCTCTCGAGCAAAATGAGGGGGATTTTCGTTGAAATTTGATTTTTTTTTAAATATTATTATAATATATACATATGTAAACAGGCCATTGTGTAAATGATATACAGGAGTAAAAAGTGGTTACAAGAAATTATTTATCGTCGATAAAAACCGAACCAGATGGTAAAGGCGGCAGCGGCGCCGAAAGGCTCTTAAAGATATTAGCGTCGCGATAAAGACGATAGTCTCTTTCGATTGTTTATTATATATATATATATATATATATATATATATATATATATATATATATATATATATATATATTAATTTTATTATTAAAAAAAAACTCGTGTATTTTCTCCCATTTTATACGTTTGTAATTAAGTCGATAAAAGGGGGACGTTTTTGAACGGAGAAAATATTAAAATAAAGAGTCCCCCGTTCGAGAACGACAAACGTTTCTTTGCGTCGTAAAGAAAATCGCGATCGACGATATGAATATATATATATATATATATATATATATATATATATTTTTTTTTTTTTTTTGAACACGGGAATATTATATTAAATTGACTGGTAAATTTATTAATATATTTGTTTTTAGGGTTTGCAAGTGATGTATATTTATTTTTGGCAAATCATTTTTTATTAAATATATTTGTAATTGTATTGAATTTTGTATACTTTAAAAAAAAAATATTAGTTTATTTATTATATAATTTTATACATTTTTACGTGTGTTTTTATTATAGAGTCAAATATTATTTGATGAATATGTGACTGACATATATCGAATGAATTTAATATTTGGAATTTTTGTAAATTGTTTTGATTCAACGATAGACAAATAGGTTTTCGGACAAATTTTCATAATACATGACGTAATTTTTTAACACTCACATTAATTTACGGCATAGCCATTTCTTTGTTTTCAGTGATAATTACAAAAAGAAAAAAAAATGAAACAACAAAGGCGAATTTTGTTAAATTTCCCATCGGGCAAATGCTCCAATTGTCTTTAACGAAGCTTATAAAATATTTTTGTATTAAAAAAAACAACACCCATAATTATATATATATATATATATATATATATATATATATATATATATATATATGCATTTATATTAATACAATATATATATATGTTTGAACGCATATATATGAATATTTCATTGTGTATTTCACATATTTTCCATTTTCGAAAAGAGAGGAAAAAAAATGTAAACGGAATTAATTTGCATGTATTTAAAGACCGTTTTGTAGCAAGACAATAACAATAAACGTTCAGAATATTTAAAACAAACTGATTTCACATACAATAAAATGTTCTAATTAGCGAGTGCCGGCTGTTAAATTATATAATCTGCTCCTAAAAGGCGAAAGGGGGACTTAGATTATCTTACCATCACTCGTTACGCTGTAAGAAAATAATGTAGGGTGACCATAACATATTTTTTTTTTACTATTATTAAATTTTATTTAGAACGCTCGAAATTTTAAGATTAAAATACATATATACACACACACACACATATATATATATATATATATATATATATATATATATATATATTTAGATTTTATTCATATAAATAAAAATAATTCAATGATAATCTTTATAAAGTGACTCAATAAGAGAAAAATTTAACATTAAATAAATTAAAAAATATATATTATGTAGATATGAAAAAAATGTATTAAAAATAATATTATGATTTTACGTATACAATATTTTTTTTTATTGAAATGATTGTCACCTTATAGCCATAAACATATCTGGAATTCATTTAGGGTAATTTATTTCGATGCGGTGGTGGACAATTAAAACGTCGTTAAGAAGAAGTGCTCAGGTGTGACCAAGGAGCCCTTTCTTGCATACGTCATATCGAAAATGCCCTCGCATAATGAATTATGTATACGTCTCATCTTTTTTTTATTATTATTATTTTCATTATTTTATTAATCGTCTGTTACGCCACTGGTCAAATAACATTATGCAATCGGATCTCGTTTCGGATCGGTGCAATTAACAAATTAGTGAAACGATTATATATATACATTTTTTTTCAGCTTCATTTTATTTTAGCAATACCCGTTATTTTTACGAAATAAAATATTTAATTATTTTTTATTTCGTGTAATTTTGTTATTAAATAACATGAAATGTGAGCGGAACTGTGAAATTTTTAATAAATTTGTAATTTAAAATTGAATAATATCCGATTAGCTTTGTCATAATTTGAGTTCACATTTGACATTTTTATTTTATAAGTCTGAGATTTATTTTTATTACGTAAAAATGATTAAATTGAAATCTAAATATATATGCATACATTATTTATATAATTGAGACAATAATAAAAATATATTTTATATTAAATTCAATTAATTAAAAAAATAAATAATTTAGCTTATAATATAATTTAATAAAATAAAACTGAAAAATATTCACGATACAGATATATTAAAATATAATGTACATGTAATGAATATGTATATTTTTACATGCATTAAATTTATTATACTACTAGTTTACTATTGGTCAATCGAGTTCGGTTCCCCTTAATGCTCAACCATTGGTAGATTTCCCCTCTAATTTATATAAATTCCGGTAAAACTTTCTTTTCATTGGTCGTTCATTCTTTTTTCGTATGATTACGATTATATTCAGAGGAAAATTTTGAATTATTATTTTTTTTAATTAAAAGTGTTCGTAAATTATAAATGCAACATTGACGCATTGTTTTGGGTTCGGTCGATAAAATTTAGCACAACGTTTTAAAAACGAAACGTTAAATTTCTTATACGAATTTCGATCGAACGACATGATAATGGACGACTTTCGAATACCGATCATTAGACAATAGCCTTTTCAAAAAAAAAAAAAAAAAAAGACAAGAGACACGTGCGAGCCTTTTTAGTATACAGGTGCTCTGAAACGACTACGCCAATCGAATATTTGATGAAAATATTTTCTTTTTATTCTACGTTTTAGATATAAGTATATATTTATGCATTTATGTATATTTAAAGAACGTGCTCTATATAATTATGCAAAATTTGAATATGCGTCATTTCGACGTATCGAATAACGACATCGATGTTTTGATACAACATTGTCGTTACATAAAAAAAAAAATACATATATATAATAAAATGCATTATTATCGAAATTTACGTCGAAAAAGTAAACATCGTCACGATATCGCTTTTCACGTTCGCATTGCCTCTAATGTCGACTATGTTTTCGTTATTATTACATATATTCGACAGACGATAATGTTACCCCGACTGGCGTATGATAATTTTGTAAATATACAAAAAAAAAAAAAAAAATATAAAAAAATATATGTAGAAATGAGAAATTGTACTGTTTCGAAACGACGGTTTAAATTATCGGTTAAAAATCTACGTAATGACAACTTCGCGACCGGAAACCGCGAACTCGAAAAAAGCGCCGTTTGTTTTCGTCTTTTCTTTTCGTTTGCTTTTTTTTTCTTTCTTTCTTTCTTTTTTTGGCTTCATTTTGGAAATTATACACGTATTGTAATTTGTGTGTACCATTTCTCACATTTTCTGTGTAATGTATCCGTTAGATTGTTGATTTTAATCGTATCAATTGTACAATGAGTTTATGAATTTAAAGTTATAAATAAGTATAAAATAATCGATTTATTATTTGTGATGTAAAAAAAAAGATAATAAAAAAGTATATATAAATTTAAATTAGATTACTTTTAAAGTTTAATCTTAATTAAATATTTTTTTTTCGATATGTTGTAATATAAATTTTAATTTATTCTTATTTTGAGTTCTTTGTGAATATTTTTATGTTATTTAATCATTATAAATTTATTTGGTTTTATAATTTTTCTTTGATCTATGAAGATGTCTGTTTTCTATATCAATTATTTTAAATACTATTTCATTAAATATCGAATGTATTTTAAAATAAAACGTATACTTTGATAATAATTGATATATCGCAGAAAAAAAACCAAACATTATATTGTCACGCCATGACCAGGCAATTGTATTTAATGCATTTTCTATGCACTTTTAAATCGTGATAAGTGCAATATTATCGTTGTTGCTGTATAATTAAAAACATATGCGTTTTCATATATGTGAATAAATAATAATAGAAATTCATCATATGCCATTATTTGCGATGATCATAGAAACGTTTATCAGCAATCGATGTTATCAAATCTATTATTTTAAATATATACGGTAATATTTAATACGGAAAAAATTTCATATTTTTTTCTAATAATTCGTAAATTATTCTTCCGAAAAAACATGATTTATTTAACATATATTTATTCCAAAAAAAAAAATAAGTAAAATTACACGACAAAATAATTTTCACATGTTCAACAACGTATTATTATCTCGTATATAATTAAATCATCACATGTGTAAATATAAACACAAATAAATATTTGCACGAGAATATGACTTCTCACTGTAGTAAACAATTGTAATATATTTTATTGTTCTATGCAAAAAAAAAAAATAAAACAACATAATTTTCATGTACGTTTGAATTGCGATCGGTTCAATCAATAAGCGATTATTTCTAATTACCCGTGACTAGTCATTGTCGCTTTGTTACAATCGATCGAATGAATATTCAAACGAAATTGAAGGAGAAAAAAAATCAATAAAGCGTATTAAGAAATATTTATTTAAAAAACATACTAGTCGAATTAAATAATTCATATTTTTTTTCCCCTTATAAAATTCGATCAGAACGCGCCCAACTAACGACTCCATAACGCATGAATAAAACAATAGTCTACGAAAACGAACGTTGGCAATCGATAAAATCCATTTCTTTCGTCCGTTTATTTTGTTTATTTATTTATTTTTTTACATATACATATTTATATATTTCTTAATATTCAAATTTGTTAGAGCGGTACGGTTACGGTTTCACCTGCCGCTTCTTTCGGAACTCACCGAACCCGTGATTATTTTCGAATCAGCGTCGAAACGACGACACAATTTCACGTTTGTTACTAGCATATAAAAATGCAAAATTATAATATAAATCAAATATATAATTATTAAAAATGAAATCGACTCTGATTTTATTCGAAATTTACGGGTTTTTTTTTTCGCGCGCGTTTCCGTTACACCTGCTACTTTGGTTAAATCATTTTTTTTTTTTGCTATTACAATAAATATATAAATATCTGTGTGTGCTTTAATATATGCCTACATATTTACAATTATTTTAAATTACAATATATGTTTGTTATTTTCAACTTTATGAAGTTTAATTCTTACAGGTTTATTTGAGTTAGTTAACGCTGTAGGACATCTCAAAAAATTGATCCAATGAAGTTTTTTATAATTAAAAAAAGTTAGATAATTTTATATAATTAAAATAATGATTTTTCGTTTGATTATTTATAAGGGAATTCCAAAAAAAATACGTTATTTTAATTATCAGTAAAACGTGTTAGTGTGTCACCTGTAAAATATTTTGAAATATAATATAATTGGTCAAAACATAATGCTTTCAACATATAATGAAGATAAAAAAAACATATTTTTATAACTTTAAATTTTAAATTAAAATGTAAATATTTATATTTTTAAATTATTGAGTTGAAAAATATATATATAATATTAGTAAAAGAATCGGGCATTCAAAATTACGATAATTTTATCAATTTACGATACTTTTTAAAGACAGTTAAATGTTTATTATCATAATAAGAAAAAAATAATATCGAATGTTTTGAACATACAATTCATGAGTCTAAATTTAGATTTAATAATATATTTAGTGGTTTGTTCTTTATTGAGAATATGGTATATCGTGAAATACGATATATTAAAAAAAAATTCTATTACGAAACAAAGAAGCATCGATTTTTTATTATTATTAAAAATTGCTGCCATTTTAAGGAATGTAAAAGATCCCATCGTTATATAACATCAGAGGTATACAATTTTTAATAAGAGCATCATTAGCAATATATAGTATATATATATATTTTTTTTTTTTCTATTATCATTCTGTTATTAATGTCAGAAACGTTATCGAAGACCGAGTTGACGAGTTCTGTTTTCATGATGCAAGAAGAAGCATCCCTTATAAATCAAATCGGGGTTTTGCCCTTTTTTTTCCCCATTCGAAGACCTATTGTTCGATGAATTCTATCGCCTGGAGTGTTTTGTTGTTGAGGTGTAGCGGCGACTGTCACATCATCATCACCACAAAGACCACACGAAAGTGTTCTTGTTGCGGTCGCTTTAACACCTCGTTTTCGGTGGCAATGTTGAGACTACATTGTTAATTGTCAAGCATTGTTTACACGAAACATTCCACTTTTTTATTCTCTCTCTCTTTCTCTCGATGAAAAAATAAAGAAGAAGAAGCAGCTTCGAAAAATAAAAACCGGCGACAATGCAGAACGGAATTCGTATTCACGAACGTGAAACGTATCTGTTTACGATTAGAATAGGCATTTAGTGGATGTGCATTCAGGTGAAGGCAAGTAGAAGACGAATAAATAGATAAATAGGCACATATAAATCCATATGACGGTATTTTTCCAACAATATTCGTGTTATTCCAATTGTAATTTATTTAAAATATCTTATTATATTGTTAGTAAATATCTATTGGATTTACACTTTAATTTAAAGGATCAATTCATACTGGCAATCGATAATTGTATATATATATATATATATATATATATATATATATATATATATATATATATATATATATATATATATATACCATATATATATATTTAAAAAAGAGCATAATAAAAAAAATATATTTTTTTATTATAAAGTGCCATACAAAACGAATACGATTTATTGTTTAATATTAAACACGCAAATAACCGTTAAATGCTCGAGGGGACATGACACGCACGAAAACTCCATATCCTGAAAGAAATAAAATTAAATCAAAACATCAAAAAAAGGGAACCGACGTTCGTCAATATTGAGTGAGATCCCAATTATCGACAAACCCTTTCAAAAATTTTGGAAACATTCTTTTCTTTTGTCTGGACTACGTAATGTCCATCAAAAATGCAGAAAGCAAATATATTTTGTGAAAAAGGTAAAAGAAAAGATAATGCTATAGATATCTATATAGCCATATATATATATATATATATATATATATATATATATATATATATATATATATATATATAAGAATAATGAATTTCAATCAGAATTCTGAAAATAAAAATATATATGTATATATTATTTAGAATTTAAATTATATTAGAAAATATTTTATTGAAAAAATAAAAACGATATGAAATAATTTAAGTTTTTAAATTTTTTTTATATATAAAAATTTTTTTTTCTTCTTAATTTTTAGCTAACTATTGTAAAAATGTTAAAAATATTTTGTTTTCATTTAAATAAAGAAAGTATTGAAATTTAATATATATATATATATATATATATATATATATATATATATATATATATATATATATATATATATATATATATATATATATATATATATATTATATTCAATATTTAACCAACAAAATATGAAGCGTATCATTATATATTTACCAGGGATATTTATTTTTCATTGATTTAAATATGTTATTATTACTGTATTCAATTACAAACTTCGAACCATTGTAATCTTTTTTTTTAAATATAAATCATGAAATGTTTTCCAGAAACATGTCAGCTGGAAAACGAGAATGCGATATTGTTGAAAAAAAAATTTGATACAAATAAAATAATGTTTGCGTTATTGAAATTATTAAATACAATATAATAGTTGAAGGGGTGAAAATTGCATCCCCGGTTTTGTAAACATAGTGATTTTTCCATCGCCGCGATTGTAAACGTGTTCCATTGTACTGGACGTTCGGTTTTAACCCACAAAAGAAAAGCATAACAGGTGCTTTATATTTTATTTTCGGTATAAATCGAACACTTATTTACCCGTCGAATAAAACAGTTTAAATTCAAACGGGTTAACAAGTGTTTAATATTACAAAAGCCTTTTTTTTCCACCCCGTTGATTACTTACACAATAAATTTATATATATATATATATATATATATATATATATATATATATATATATATATATAAAAGTTTACACGTATACATTGTACGAGGATTCGTTTAGTGATAATTATGTAGGTTTTTTTTAGTTATTCATTTTTCATATTGTTCAGAAAAATCGATAGGTCAGTTTGGTGAATTTTTTTTTTGAGACCGTTTATTGTGTAAAAAAAATATATCAAAATTTCCGCGAGAGCGTTGCACGAAAGTGTTCGTTGAATTCGATTAAAAATGCTTTTAACCTTTTAGAACAGTTCGTGAACTTTTCACGTGAATATTCAGAGATTTTAATCGTCGCAACAATTTTCGAGTGAAAGTTGCCGTGTATTATTAAATTATACAGTTTCGTGAAAATGACGGACATATCATAAATTCGATTATCCGTAGAAAGCATACAATAAAAATATATATATGTATATATAAAAAGAAGCTGAGGATATTTAAGCGAAGCTATCTGGTGGAACTAATGCGTTACGGACACATGTGTGTGGTACTATTATATTATAATATGATGTAGACGACCTTAATAGTTTTGAGAACCGGTGGTACAAAATGAAAATGGAGATGCGTGAGAAGATCTACTTTGACTAGATTGCCTTTTGTGTCACGGAAAAAATTGAACAATGTTGCCGTAAAGCATTGTTTTATTTTATTGGAAAAATCAAACGTTTTCTTTCGTAAATCAAACCGTAGTTAACCGTAAATCACGTACAATGACATTTACAATGATATGATAAAACGAGCGTAAATATAATATGATTACGTGCTGAATTTTTATACTTAAATTAATAATAATCTTATATCAATGTATAAACATATTTTGGATGCAAATTTTTATTTTCTATTAATATATATATGATAAAAAAATATTAATAAATTCTTGAAGATGATAATTCGATTTTATATAAAAAAATCAACTCAATAAAAATCTGAAACCAAATATAATTATATTGCTATCGATTTAGTAATATGTATTTTAAGCGGTTTTCATGTATTACATTTAAAACTATTTTTATAATATTTTTATTTATTTGTGAAAAAAGATTACTTTTTATGTCGAATATAAAAATCCGAAAAAACAATGCTTGTATATGTGTGGTCTAACGTTACTGTTTCGAAACGCTTTCGAAAGAGTTAGTTTCTCATAATAACACAAAACTTAAATAATCAAGGGGGGCAATTTTGGCGAATTTGCATTTAAAGTATCGCATGATATGTACCGCAATATTTTGGTACCATATCGTCGTGTGAAAATTATTACGGCCATTTAGCGCGATTTACCCACATTTTACAACGGAGAGCAATGGTATTTTCTCGGCTGAAACGTAAAAAATAAAAATTATAATTTTATGAAATAATTTATTGCGGGTGGGGAATTTTGAAAATATCATGCCACGTTGTCGTACCTCGCGCACATCTGTGTGTATGTGGGAAAATATAGATTTTTTTCTCTTTTACGAGAAGCAATTATAAATATGACCCCTTTAATTTATAACCGTTGTGCTTAACATGTTCTCAAAAGAAATTTGAATATTTTTGTGCGATGATTTTAGTGTTTTTTTTTTTGACTTTATGGAAAATTCGTGCGTTTAGAAACAAGAAAGGGGTGAAAAAAATATATGTTTTTCGTGTATATATGTTTTATTTATTTTATAATTGTTATTCAAATAAATCATTTTTGTAATGTAGATTAGAATTGCGTTGCAAAATTTTATAATAGCAGTAAAGGCTCGAGTAAGAAAGAGTTGTAAATTCGATTTTTTTTTTCACAACAATACCGTCACTAGATTTCATATCATTTGATCGTTGTTTTTTGCTCTTATAAATTTATTCATATAAATGATTTTTTTATTATTTTTTTTTCAGCGAATATTCATGCAAGAACGTGCCTAAATAAATTTATAAAAAGTGAATATCATATATTATATAAAATAGTAAACTCGTGTGCGAATTCAAAAGTATGGTATATCGCGTTAATAGTCGTACCTTAAGAGGTTAATTATCAAAGTCGTAGCAAAATTGGATCGTAAATCCTGAAATATTTTATATAAAATTATATAGTAATTAGTTGAATTTTGGCATAGCAAGGATCTATGTTTTGAAATGTAAAGATCATTTAAGATTAAATTGTGAAAATAAAGTATCATTTGATAAAATAATTCTACATCACCACGAACTACCTACCTAATATAAAAATTGAACTAATAGTTCAATTTTTATATTTGGTAGGTATTTATTTAAGTCATATTTTTATTTCGTATTTAGTGATGTCATAACTTTATGATAATTTTATATTTATATTTACGTTTCAATTACATAGAAATATTATAAACTGACGTGAAATATTTAAGATATAAGAATAAGAATGTGTGATAAAAAATATATATTGTTGAAATTTTACTCTGATATTTTTAAAGTATAAAAATATATAGAATCACATCAAATATTCAACATTAAGTTGAAGATATTAAAGATTAGTCAATTAAAATATATATTAATTATCGAATAATTATAAATATATATATGATATAAATGTAGAAATGAATATTATTACTATATATTTTTTCATATTGTATGTTAAAAAAAATTATCGGTCACCTCGGAGTTAGTGGAGGTTACGTTCGAGGCGTTACGAAGAGAAAGCGGGTGGGTCAAAAAACGACCCGTTCCGGATAAATTAGCATAACTGCCAACCCTACCACCCATTCGCCTTCATCCCCTATCCGAGATAAGGGCAAAACGTAGCGGTCGAGTTACCTGCGGCCACAATAAGAAAATTTGCATAATAATATAAATCGGGGTTAATGTCGTATGCGTGGTCATGCCAGTGGTCTACCGGAAAACCGCACTCCATACCACCAAAAGAAAATGGCCACGACGTTTAACCGCCCCCTTCTCTCTCCTCGTTTTTTTTTATTTCTATCACAAAAATATATTTTTTATTTCAATATATTATATATAGAATTATATAACGATATTGACATATTTTATCTATTTATATCGAAAATTATCTTATAATATGCCTTAAAGTCGTTAATAAAATACATTTACAAAAACAATGTTAAAGATTTTTAAGCCTATTAATATTAATACAATATGAAAAATAAATTATTTACATATTATATATATATTTGGAAAATGTTATAAGTCAGATACGGTAACCTTGTTTTTTTTTCTATGAAAATATATTATTAAGTAGGAAAATTATGATTCGCGATTACAAGTAATTATTATCCATAACGTGATGTGGACGTGGGATGTGGGGTGTGTTTCTTTTAAAGAGGGCAAGTCGAAATTACTTCGAAACAATTATGAAAACTACCCTCGAAAGCTAGCATCATAAATATTCAAGATTTTGAATGACGCCGTGCGTATTCGTAGTTTAATCATGGCCTATGCGCACACGTTCACCTGTATTTTATAAAATTTCATGCATATATAATTATTACTATACGATTTTATATATATATATAGAAAATATATTTGTATGTATATTATACGAAAACTAGAAACAAAAATAAGTGCGGGCATTAAAAAATCATACAGAGTTACCGAGTGGAGTCCAGTTCGTAATTACACACCCTGTATTAGAATAATTCGAATCGAGGTTATAGTCCGTTCATTTTAGGATAAAACATACATATACAATTTTAAAATTTTCTATAAATTAATATTTTATATAATTATGTTTTTTGATAAAGACATAAATATTTTTTTAATATATAAATTAAATATACAAATATTAAGTGATAGATTAGTTTCAAAATAATACATTTTTATACGATTATTTTCAATAAAAAAAATTAAATAATTTCTAAATAATATTTATTTTTTTTAATTTTTAACTTTTATATATAGTAATACAATAGAATGTGATTTTGAATGAAAATAATGCAATAAAAATTCTGCATTACATTGATATTTTTTTTTTTGTTTTTAAAGAAATAATAATTTAAAAATGTTGCAAGATCTTAAAATAAATGGAGTGTATATATGAAACGGTGAGACTCATGTGGGCAAGTCAGTTAGCCGATATGAATAAATTTTCGTGTAGGCAGGCACTCGCATGTGAACAATAAAATCAAGGAAGCGGTAATGGCAATTTATTCCGAGACGCCATATCTTTTGAAATGGTAGAACGATCGCGCACACGGTGAATAGACAAAAGCCTTATAATATTTATCGTATTTCACTTGAATAAACAGTGCAACAATGAAATCGATAAACGGGCCGCACGTGAAAGAAAACGCGCTGCTATCACGGGATATCGGTTGCATCACGTTTCCGTTATTTTTAATCATTATGCATTCAGCGAATTCAATTTTTATTTTTCTTTTAAATGAAAATGATTATTAAAATATTAATATATATATATATATTTTTTTGTATTTTTACATTGCTATGAATTGCTCTATTTTATCAGAAATTAAGATTTATTCAAGTGGGTAAGATTTCTAGTATACGTTTTGAATTATTTTGAAAAGAGAGCAGAAGAAGGATTATATTTAAATAAAATGTAATGAAAATAAAAAAAATATTCATTATTATTATGTACAAAATAAATTCAAGAAATAATATATAATGAAATTTTGAGCAAAATTTTAAATCTTTTTTAAATTTTAAGTATTTTTAATCTGTATTTAAATGCGTTTTCTTCTGTGATTTTTAATAAAACAAGTTAGTAAAGTTTTGATAATTTTGATTATATATAAAAGATTTATTTATATTTGTTTTAATTTAATTTAAAAAAGATTTTTACTTCAAAATTTAACACATAGATACGTCTAAAATATTGTATAGATATAGATTATTTCATAATAAAATTAATTATTATAAGTTTCATATTCAACGTATAATTTTATATGTTTTTAAAATATGTTAATATTTTATTTTTTATGAATATCATAGTATTCTTATTATTATTTTGGCTGCTTTTTTTTTAAATGATGTAAAATAAAACTTTTTCAGTAATTTATCAAAGAAATTCAATGTGTAATATTTTTGTATTTTAATAAAAATAGCGTGTTAAAATAATATAGGATTTATACGCTTCAAAACACGAGAAGTATGAAGAAAAAATACGATATTTCAGATGAAACGAAAATGCATTTGTGTGTGAGTATAAGAATTTTCGTTTCGATATCGAAATATACGATCGCCGAGTTTATTTTGTTGGTCATGGTGAGCTGACGTTTATTTTTTCTTACTTAAAATTCAAATTATTATTCAAAAACTCATTGTTGTGTGTTACAAAAGTCTTAGTTACTAAGGTAAAAAAAAATATATAAATAAAACCAAAAAAAAAAAAATGAAAAAGGAAAAATTAAAAATGCATGTATACGCGAAGTCAGTGACGGCACACGAGCACTCACATAAATTTGCGGTGAAGCAAGCATACTGTTTTACTGGAGAATATTAATAACACGAAAATATGGAATTTTTATGTGGATTTAATGTTAATTCACAATGATTAAACGCTAGAATGTGAAATCATTTTTTTATTATTATTATTTTATCATTTATAAGAATCGTTCCAAATTTTAAATTGTCGTTAAACGGTTGACATTATGACGATCTAACTATATTTTACGGACTATATTATCATAAATAAATATAATGAAATTACTTTGTTAAATTTAATAGTAATTACATTTATAATAAATAAAGTATAAATTGAAATCAGAAGGCGATTATTATGATTAAAATATATTTTAATATATCATAGAAATTTTAGTATTCGAGTAGTTTCATTTTATTTTTGTTCATTCGATCGCAGCTATATATATTCGTCGGGTAACGTTGCCACGTTATCGTTCACGTACACGTAGATACGTAAACCGTTATAAATATCGTGAAGTAGCACGAAATAATTTCACATGAATATTTATTAAGGAATGGGGATCGCCCTTTGTAATCGAAAGAGCAAGAAATTAAGCAAATCGCGAGCGGTTCGCTCAAGAACCGAGGAAACAGGAAATCGTAGAGTCATAGAGTGTGAGTAGCTACGGCGTAGAACGACTAGATATATTATATCTATGTACTTTTAAATACATACTTCAGATATCTGTGAGTTGATCTATGAGTATAATGTGTAATATCTATTATATGTAATATAATATATAGAAATTTTATTTTTTATTTTTTAAACTATTATTAAAACAATTTGAATTTTATGAAATTATATTTAGCATTTCATTCGGAATTAATTTTAAATATTATATATATATATATATATATATATATATATATATATATATATTAATCTTATATATAAGTAATAAAATTACGTTATATATTATGAATCTTTATTTTTTATATACTTATTAATTAATATTTATAATATATATACTACTATATATTAATATTATTATTATTTTTATATATATAAATTAATATAAAGCAATATAATTTATATCAAAATATATTATTTCGTATATGAGATAGATAAAATAAATGATAAAATATTTAATACGATGAAATTTCTCATTCATACTGTAAATAAATAATGAAACGAAACGATTTAAAAAGATTTCTATTACAATAATTGATTTTATCGGAGATGTAACAACGGAGTGGGCGTGGTCCGGCGCTAGACGCGCTGCTTTCCGATTGGTCGAATGCGACGACGCGGCGCGCCGATCAACCAATCGCGTCGCCGTAAATTTTCACGCACACACAAATACGCGCACAAATCCTTCGTTAATCGCTACCGCGCGTTTGAAGCGTTCGTAGCGAAAGAGCTCATGCGAATAGTGTTGTTCAAAAAGCGTCCGTTTATAAATTATAGAGCGAGCTTTTAAAGGGTCTTTGAGTTTTAAAAAAAAAAATTCACATAATAAGACTTTCTAGCAGACGCAAAATATTATATTGAATATATTGATATTTTTTTTATTATAATTGTATAATATATATATTTTAACTTATAACAAAATCATTAAATTTTTAATTTTAAATACTATTTGTACAAATTATTATAAATTTAAAAAATACAATTAAATATAAATCTATTATTATTTATAATATTTTTCAAAAAAAAAAAATATACAAAGCATGTTCATAAATATGAATATATGATTTTTCTTTAAAGATTATAATTTATAGTTTTAATTATGTATACTTAATTGGTTTAAAATAATCGAAGGCAAATAAGTACAGTCTTGTAATAAAATAGGAAAAATTAGGAATGTAAATTGTTCTAAAATTAAACGACATTTAAAAAATAAAATCCGAAAACCCAAAAAGGCAACAGATCTACTTGATTAAATTTATTTTTTATGCATCAATATCCAATATGAATATGTCATCTAATATGAAGATTGAGAAAAAATGTATTGCAAGTATACATATAAAAAGCTTTATATTATGAAAAATGGTGTAAATATTATGAATTTTTTTATGGATGATTAAAAATAAAACTCAAAATTTTGTCACCATAATTCCAACATTTTGTATATTAAAATCTGATGTACCTTTATCAAATATACTAAGATTTTGATAACAAATAAAAAGTATACTTTCATTTATTTAAATTTTAATATATTTATTAAATAAATATTTTTACGCAGAACAAAAAAAAAACAGAGTTAATATAATAATTTATTATTTACGTCGTAATGAAAACGACTGTGCACGATGAAAAATATGCACGATTTTCCGCGGCTCGCGGTGTAATATTCAGAAAAGTCTTTAATGTCGCCCGCGATTAAGAAGCGAGGCACTTGTCCTTTTTCTTTTCGGCCGTACGTATTCAAAGCGTGTAAAGTGGCCAATTTGCATAAGCTTAGTGTTTTCGACGAAAACGATGTTGTACCATTATTATTCGGTGGCTCCGAAGCCGGCAGGTCGTACCTAATAATACTTTTTGAATTTGAATAGTTTTTCATATGGAAATTCGATTTGGAGCGCTCGACAGCGTTTTTCCCCCCTTTTGACTACCGCACCGTGGGTGGCCGTAACTGATGACCAAGGCTTTGGTCTTTCATTCGTAGAAACCGTTTCATATATGCATACGAGTGTTTTTCTTTTCTACTACTATTATTATTATTTTTTTTTTTTTTTCACTGAACGGATTCGAATTTGAATCGCGTCGGTTTCATTGTTTTCGACCTTCTGGTGTCGTTTTTGTTATTATTTACTATTTTTTTTTTCTTCAGCGGGCTTCTGTATGGTGCGACAATATTTTTTTTCGACGCAATCGGTTACCACATAATGAATATTTAATATCACATATAATATATATAATACAACATCCGTGTAATACAAAATGTAACACATAATACAAAAATCAAATTCAGGTATCAAACTATTAAAGAGAAATAATAATATACCTACTGTGGAAGCAACAAAGAAGTTGTATTATATATATATATATATATATATATATATATATATATATATATATATATATATATATATATATATTTATATATATAAATATATATATATATATTTATATATATATATATATATATATATATATATATATATATATATATATATATATATATATTAAATAAACAATATATTGTAAAAAATAATTGAATATAATATTAATATTATTTTATGTGTTGCATGTTTTTTTAATATTTAAGCGTAAAAAATATGAAAAGTCATTGATATGTTTTCACATTACCGAGTAACAAAGTATTTTCAATAAAAAATTTAATATATTATTAAAGATATAAATTAAATTGTTTTGTCAACAAATTGTAAAATTGTGATTAAATAAAATCTTTATACACAAAAATATCATTCATATAAATAATATTGTATAGAATATTAAAATTGGATAGAGATTTTAATGCTTAATGATGAAATTGTTTATTTTTATAATAATTTTATGAAATGAATAATGAAAGATAAGTAAGAATATTAAGATGAAAATAAAAAGTAATTTATACGCGTCTCTTATATATGATAAACACACATTACGAGAACATAATTTCAACAATTACGTCGCCGATATACCGAGAACTGTTCAATTTAATCCAATATACCACTTTTACAACGTATATATATCGTATTTATAGAATCACTTAGATATATAAGAGCGCAGGCTTATCGTGTTAGCTTTTCAGTGCACATATATTACCCGAAGTCCATGTGTTTTGATAACGCTGAAGCGAGAAACGATCGTGACTTGTACACCGCATACACAAACGAGAAAATAGTTAGTCAAACCCCTGCCCGGTTTCAAAGGACTCCCAGATAAAGCACAATAGGATCGTTTTAAATGCGATATTTAAAAGGATCAACAAGCCGTCTTAGATCGAAAACGAGATAGGCGATTTTCAATAATAGATAATTAGTCACGCGTTTACGATCGACGGACCGTGTCGACGGATTGAAATAAAAACAAGAAAAATAAATAAATAAATAAAAATAAAAATAAATGGAACAGCATATATCGAAAACTTTATTGCCATCAAACGAATCCATTAAATCAATTATTCCATTGAAATTAATTTAAATTACGATGGTTTATTTTTTACGATATTTATTTTAAAATGTGAATGTTTCGAAATACTTAAAAAAGTATTATGAATATTTTCTATTAGTATTTAAATGTTTAAATATTAATTAATACGAAAAATAAATATTATATTATGCTTATTGTAAATATTTATATACACATATTGCTTTATAATTATAAATGTTGTATTAGAATTAATTAATCTTAATTTACATTGTAATAAATATAAATTATATTATAGAAGATTAATTCAAAAAAATAGCTGGATAAAAATATGAAATTATTTGAAGTATTCAATAAATTTTAGGATAATTTAAATTTATATTTAAGAAAATAAATCTATTAAATATTTTTTTACAATAATGAATAAAAAACTTTATCTTGTAATATATATTTATTATAATGGTATATTATATTTAAATTAAAAGTAATTTAATAAAGTAATTATTATACTATATTAAGCAGAATGACAATTTTATTTATTTTACAATTTTATTTTTTTCGAGAATTATTTTTGAAAATTTGTAACAATAAAAATGAACTTGTTTTTCGCTTTTTAATTCAACACTTAATAAAATATTATATTTATATATTGAAAGTATTATGTGTAGAAAAATTTAATATCCAATAGGGAAAAAAATATTCATTACGGAAATAAATATATATAATACAAAGCGTCAACAGGTAGATAGATAGATAGATACCTACTTGAAATAAAAACCTAATCATTTAGTAGGATGAGTTATTTTTCGATAGAACCGCATCGATACGTGTTATATAAAAGACCTTATGCTTATTTATATACATAATGGAAATATATATATATATAAGTAAAGCTCGAGTGTGAGAAAATAAATTGTAAGAATCATCGTTCGTATCGAAAGCGAAGAGACGAAAGTCAATGCTATAATAATAGTAAATAAAAACAATTTTGTATTTCGTACGAATCGCCTTTCATTGCGATAATGTTCGTCTATAGTAAATTTTGATAGGCGTATAATAGGAGTCGATAAATATTAAAACTTATATTCGAGAATGTATATTAATTTATATATATATATATATATATATATATATATACGATGGCGGCGAAATCGAAATAGTTTTATTTTAACTATAAATTATGTACTGAAATATATATATAAAAAAAAAATATTACACGTACTTGAAATGTGAAATATTTATTACATGTTTATGTACGGAATCGACTAATGTAAATCGCGTGTAATATAGACGAGGAAATTGTGTGTTTTAATTGATCATTATCGGCAAAACAATTAATATAAATTTGTATTATGAAGTGTATTTTTATATAAGATTGTAATTAACGATCGTGCCGAATTATTATTATGGTGTATGACAGCGTCGTGTATCTGGTCCTTAATTATTTTCGTACGTTACAAAAATATATCATTTGAAATGGTTCAGGCCCTCGAGTTACATGGGGGCTCAGGGCGAACGCTATCTTGTCACCTGCCACAGAATGATAAATGCTAAAACGCTACCAAATGCATATACACTATATATATATATATATATATATATATATATATATATATATATATATATATATATATATATATATATTCATGTGTTTGTATGTATGTGCTATGTAAGAGAAAAAGGATTGCTTTGCTCACTAACCAGATCCTTTGAATAATACATTCAAATGTACATTAACGCGCGACGACGATATCTGACGATTTTATTAATATGGCGTTGATGTTAGTCAGCCATTATGGCGATGGAATGGGTGCAATATTACAAACTGATAATAATGAGATTAAATTATAAAAAAATATATATATTATTAAATTAAATTGAAAATATTTCTTTTATTTTTGAAATAATAAATTAAATATTTTCATATTAAAAGTGCTGATTTATTATTGTATTGTCTTGTTTTATTTTTTTTTATTTCAAATTATAATATAAATAAGTCAATAAATGTGTTAAAACAAAATTAATTAACGTTTTATCTTCAATTAAATTATGAGTTTTTTATTGGACATGTATCAGATTTTTTACCAATTAAAAAATCTAAATTCAATTAAATAAATTATTTTTTTTATTGTTAATCTAGTTAATCAACTAAATAAATAATAATAAATTGTATTATAAATCTGCAATATAAGATAATGAGAATACTGTTTGTCAATTAGATCATGCAATATAGTCTTACAAAATTACAAGACTCAGAAAGATTTGTGCAATTCTAAATTCTAATTTTTTTGAGTTTGAACGATTCATAAATTTATCCAAAGAAAAAAAAAGATTCATAAATTTTATTATTAAAAAATTCGGATAATCCTATATTATTCTATTAAATTACATTTTTATAATTTGTCATCGTAGTAAATATTTGTAAATTTAATATTATCATAAATTGAAAACATTTTAAAATTGTTATTTAAAAATATGCAATATAAATAATTATATTTTTAAAATAATTAAATAATTTAAATTCCATCAAAATCATTGAAAATTTGAAAATCAGTTTTCATTATTTTTAACATGCATAATTAAAATCGGCAATAAAGCGATAAATGAAATATTTATGACTTAATATAGACTATAAACCGAATTTTATTCGGTGTAAAAAAAGATAACGATACGATTATTATCAGTCGTTTTTTTTAATATACACACACACATATATATATATATATATATATATATATATATATATTAAAAATGCAAAATAATTAACTCGTATACAGTTATAAGTCGTAAATTTGTACCATAGTCATGTTTTATAAACTCATTTTTTTTTAACTATAAATGCAAGAGCGGTTAACGATTTTTCGATTTTATTTCTATTATATAGAACGAATTTTAAAACAATTCAGTTTAATAAATTTATAATACATATATTTTTTTTTTTCGTAACAAAAGTAGCCTAATTGAAACGGCAGGGCGTTATTATAGTGAAAAATCGCTCTACCGTTTTTCGTTTATAATTTATACGAACGTCGAAACACTAAAATATTATATTTTATACGAAGCGAATAACGCGGCCGACAATCGCATAGTGCGATCGCTAAATGGATAGATAATAGCCACATCGTCGAATAGGCAATAAATAAATAAATAAATATATATATAAATAAATACATAAATAAATAAATAAACAAAAAGCGTCGGCATTCGTTTGTGTGTATGTAACGTGTGCCGTGTTATTATATTGTGTGTATATATTGTGCAGTTGAACCGTGGCACTAAACGACCGGATCGATTCTCGTATCGAAAAACGGCTTCTAGAATTTTTTTTTTTTTTTGAAAAAGCATACAAGTAGCCACGGGAGCCAACCAAACTCGCGCTAACCACACACCCACCGTTTAATACGATAATAAAAAGTGTACTCGATCTCTTCACACTCTATACATTTTGCACGTGTTAGAAAGGGACGAGTATATATTGTGTATGGTGTAATGCGTCGAATGAGCAACCGTGGTTACCTATCCGTGACGATAGCGCGTCTCTTTTCAACGAGCTTCTCCAGTATGAGCGCACACGAGATGCACGATTTATGCTCAATATACACGTCCCTCTCTCTCTTATACATAAAATATATTATTAGAGCAGTATGCGTATTTTCGTATAGTTCACCCCCACTATGTTTTTTTTTTGTTTTGTTTTAAATCGCGTTAAAGAATTCTTTTGCGTGTATAACGCTTACCTGCCTGTGTGCAAACGGAGTCGAGCTTTCACATAAGATTGTCCCTTTCGCGCATCGGTTCTCACGTATGTACGAAAAAGAGATGGTGAATCGAGATCGGCGAATGGGCAGGTCTTCGGAAGCTGGCTTTCGATGACCGGCTTGGTCGATGATCACTCGCGCACATACTGCCATCAGGAAGTGGACGTTGCTGGTCTCGAGCGCGCTTCTTCATCAATTATAAAACTGAAATAAAAAAAAATATATCACAATAATAATACATAATATCAATATTAAAATATTTGATAGTTGAGTGTCGAAATGTATTGGCGGTCGAACGTTTCTAATATCGCGATAGAGACTCTGTGATTGTAAATATATATATATATTAATTATTTTTTTTTGGTGGTTAATAAATAAAAAAATAATAAACTGATGAAGAGATTTTTTTGAGACTGTGTTTCGGTACGGCTCTATGGTCGGGTTGTGCACGAACGTATGATGTTGATATCGTCGAACGCGAGCGCGGTCAGCGAGTTTTCACCGGTTTCTTGCTGTGCACCCTGGAAGATGGAACCGGCTGCACCACCGGCACCACCCACCGCATTGCCAATATCTCCAACAGGTAACGATTACTTATATAATTATTGTAAAAAAATATACTTGATTTAATAAACGATTTTATATTAAAAAAAAATAAATAGAACTCATCATAATATATTCGAATTTTAAGTGCACCATCGCGATATATCGTAAATATATTTTAAAATACATAATAAAATATAAATATTTATTTCTAAAAAAAAAATATTCATATTATTTTGTCTAAAAAAGATCGCATATAATTAAAAATGTGTTTAATTTGTAAATTTGTCATAAAAAATAATAATCGCTGCTTTATAAATGTTGAAAAATAGTGATTTAATCGTTCAAATATTTGTTTACATTTAAAATTTTCCGACGTTTTTCTAGTATAAAATAAAATTATCGATTTAAATTATTTTTTTATTTTATATATTGAAAATTTTCAATTATGTTTTTACAACCTTAAAATGTTTAACAATGTAATTGTTTGATATAATTAGCAGAATTATGTAAATAAAATTATTGCAAATAAAACGTT